>JAVXUP010000410.1:0-377500 GCA_033070095.1 Escallonia herrerae | reverse complement strand
ACAGAGAGAGAAAAAGATGTCAGAAAATTAATGAGAGAAAGGAGAGAGAAAGTAGTGCTATCTGGACCGTCCACAGATCGCGCGTGGACGGCCAGATTGCGCTAGCAAATTCTCCTATTTTGCTAGCGCTCTCAATGGATCAGCTCATATATATATATATATATATATATATATATATATATATATATATATATATATATATCCTCGGGATCAAACACTACTATTTTTTTTTCAATGGAAAATTGCATTTAACCCCCTAATGTTTACATTATTTTTCCACTTAAAACCCTAGGATTTCAATTGCATCACTTAACACCCTAACAATTTTATGTTTGTTGCAATTTGACCCAAAATTATCTCTCTAGTAAAAAAAGGTGGATAGCCTTCACATAGAGGGGCAAAATTTTGTATTTAAGACGAATACATACAGAGACACCTACACCCCATGAAAGTTATTGGCACTTTCCCTAACCACCCGCAACATGGCGCACCCCCCTCGAGGGCCGCACGCATCCCCGTCTCCTAATCACACCAACAAACAACCCTGTCTGCACGCACACGAAACACACACTTGTCGATGCACAATGGTGCCCGTCCACCACCCACTTTCCACCTAATCACGCACCACACACACACAAACACACACACACACACATAAAAGCAAACACACACACACACACACACACACTCTCTCTCTCTCTCTCTTGCGCGAGCCACAAAAACAAGACCTACACGCAGAGCCTGCCACCCTCGCACACTAATCATCATTTGCAAACAAATGGAAACACCATACTCAACGCACCCACCATCCATCCCATCTCCTACCATCACAACACATATTACACTGACAACACGCATCATCCATCGCACCATGCATTACCCACCAATCACAACCTCATCTAAACTCACACACACACACCCCCCAAAGGGTGGTGCCCCCGATCATTAACCCCTAACAGTCACCCATCACAAATACACAACACCCACGGGCGATCTGGTTTCCAAGCCGATTGGTCACTGTAATATCCACATAGTTTTGGGCGCGTAGAATAATAATAATAATAAATTTCGGGAGTTCTTTTGCAAATATTTGAAGTTGGGGGGGCTAAGGGTATAATTTCATAAAGTATAAAAAAAAATTATGGGGTTGACACCTCATTTTAGCTAGGTGACTAAGCCAAACATAACATTTTTTATGGGAAGGATAAGTTTCGGGTGAAAGAAAGGAAAAGCAGAAAGGAAAAGAAAAAGAAAAGAAAAGAAAAGAAAGAAGAGAATCAGAACAACAAGAGAGAAAGAGAGCAAGAACGAAGAAGAAGAAGAAACGGGGAAGGAGAAAACCGAAGAGAATCTGTAAGGAGCAATTCTTTTCTGCTTACTTTTGTATGCACCTGTGACCAAGGGTTTGAAGCTTATGTGCGTGAGGATGACGCTGGGGCAAGGGTGGCCACAGCTGTGTCGTGCGCAGTGAACGAAAGCATGAGAGGGTGTGTATGTGCCGCGAGACCATGTGGGTTTATATATGTTGGGGTAGTTAAATGAATAATCTTGTGGGTTGATAGAGTGTTTGCAAGGAGGTCGAGTTGGTGTACGGTTTATCTTCATATAACAGTGTGTTCTTGCATGGTGGGGGTATGTAGGGGTAATTTGAGTAGGTTAGGTGGATATATGTAAAATATGATGTGTATAAGGGTGTTTATGAGATGAAATGGCGAGTGGTAGTGAAATTTCGAGGAGTTAAATGTGTGTTTTGCAGGTTTAGTATGTGTATTGTGTGTGTTCTTGAGAGTGTGTGTGCGGGTGGATGTATGTGATGATTCGAGCATATGGGTTTGTGTTAAATGAGTTGTAATGTGTGTAAGGGTGTAAAATAAGGGTGTGTAGGTGTGTAAATGTATAACAGTGTGTGTATAGGAGTGTGCTGGTGAGTGTACTTTGGCTGGAAGAATGAAGAAGATGAAGTGTGTGCGTGTGTTTAGGTGAAATAGTGTGGGTATTGATGTGAATAGTGGTCGTTATTGTCACTAAAGGTAAGAATTAATTAGGCAGTGTTTTCAACAAATTTTTATAAATACCTAGGTTCACAATGAGACAAAGTGCAAATCTGTAACCCTCATTGATTTTACGAGACGTACGCCCTGGAATGTTTTGGAAATTTTTGGGACCCACGAAGGGCGCTAAATTGGGGCATCGGCTAACTAAAATTAATGAAATATTTGGCATAGTAAAATAAATTTATTTTAATTTGAGACTTTTAGGAAAACCTTAATTTATTGATATGATGCATTATCTAAAATTTCGTACCATTCCGAAGCTGATAAGTATTTTTAGCCGAACCGGCTTTTAAGCGCTCGGTCCGGACATCGGTTCGAAATTTTCAAACGAAAATTCCCTAAAGTACTTGTTAGCCCAGAAATGACTCTAGGATGCTTAAAATAATATTTTAAGATAGTTTAGAAATTTTTCGATGTCGGAAATCCTAAGGGGTATTCTGATAATTTTACCTATAAAAGGTGTTTTTGAGTAAATTTACATATGTTAGGGCTATTTTAGCAAGTTTAATAATGAGAACGCTATTTTGGTGACTAGGGATACGAGGGGTATTTTGGTAATTTTTACCCCAAGGGCGTTTTGGTAATTTTACTCATCCGGTGAGGGGGTCTTTCTGGGAATGTGCGTGAGTTAATATTGAGTTATAATACAGTGATGTAAATTGTCTTCTAATCTTTGGACTGTTCCGTTTAGGTTAAAGCAAGGATTTTTCAATTAGGGTCCGTAACTGTGAACCAGGTAAGAGTTTCTATCTGAACCTCGAACCATCAATTTGCTTCTATAATTATTCTTTTGTCTGCTCATGTCCGTTGTTGAACCCCAAATGTACATTGATTTCGATATATTATTGCCAAGTAAGCCCTGATGTTGAGCCTGATTCGATTATTGAACTCTTATCGGTGCTCACTTTTTACTCCGTATTGAGCATTGATTCTGAGATAAATGTCTTCTGTATACTGACATGGGAATCTGTTCAGTTCTGTTCTGAGGCAGGCGTTATAAGGCTAGTCTGAATCCTTCGTGGAATGCAGGCTAGTACCTAAATGGACTAGTATTCTGGTATTTCATGCATGTGTACATTTTCTGAGCCTTGCCTGTATGGCATTGCTACTAACCCATGATCAGTATCTTTTGAATGTATGAGCATTGTATCTAAATTTATTGTTTGAAAATGTCTGAGCACAATTGTTTGTGATGCCTGAACTATTCGTCTTGAATTGTTGTAACTCCCTTCGAGATTATTTTGAACGACCTTACTGAGCTCTCAAAAGCTCACCCTTAGTGTTCTATTCTGCAGGTAGTCCATAGCGGTAGCTTGTGTGAGGGAGGTCAGTATCAGGTAAGGTCTTAAGGCATCTACTCTAGACTATGTACATAGGACCCCTATGTGGGCCTGTATAGCTAGTGTGCTACTTAAGAATTATGTACGATCTGTAATATCTTAAGTCAGGAAACTTTTGTTGTGGAACTTTATGTGTTGGAAGAACTTAGCGTGACGTTGTTTAAGAAATCTAAAATTTATGACAGGTGTTCTGATCTGTATGATATTATAGGTTAACGTCCCAGAGGTCCGGAGCAAGGGAGTTCCGAATTTTTTGGGGCGTTACAGTTGGTATCAGAGCCTAGGAATATGATTCTGTAGACTTAGAAGGATGTGAGGGGAATACCAAAATATTGGATTGGATGTTTAAGGAATTTTCTGTAGGATTTGTGGACTAAGACGATGAATGTGTAAGTTGATGTCTGTATTTTGTGGTTGTAGGAAATGGACTACGCACAGTATGACCTGGATCTTGATAATTGGCTCGATGCTGGGATGGTTGAGGAAGAGGATCCGGATGACGATCCAGAAGAGGATCCAGGGGAAGATCCGGAAGAGGATCCAGAAATAGACGAAGGCCCGGAGGAGATTACAATAGAAGGTTCAGTGGTGGAAGGTGAGGACGATGTCGAGGCCAAGAAATTTTTTGTGGCAAACCTCGAACTAGGGCTAGGGCATATGGTCAGTGTAGCTCAGGTGGAGCAGTGGAAAAGAAAGTGTCATGGGTTAACTAAGGAGAAAGATGATCTGGCAGCTCGGTTAGCATCTTTAGAAATTAATACTAGCCAGACCATAGGGAAGTTAGAAGCAGAATGCGAGCGCGAAAGACAATCTAAGAGCCAGATCCAGGAACAGACATGGGACGCGAGCATGAGGGTAATCCGAACAATTCAGCAAATTGTCCGGGAGTGGCCATCCAGTAGGGCTCTTTCTGAGTATAGGCGACAATTGATCCTAGACGAGGGACATTGGAGTTTCAAGCTGTTCGTGGAACTCTATGACTGCTCGTAGATAGAGTCGCTTGGGATGTATGTTGTATAGTGTAGTAGGGGTCATTTTGTGTATGATAATTGGGCCCCTGCTTTTGTATGTAAAACAGAATGTGGTACATATATATGTGTATGTAAATAGTAACTCTTAGTTATGTTGTTCTTTTCAGATGCGTGTTTTTATATATTGGAAAAGGCTAGCTATATCAATATGGTGCAAACACACAATACTACTAGTGGAACTGATCCAGAGGGCCAGGAGGTCCCGGTGGGAGAAACATCTCCTAGAGAAGGGCAACATCAGAACCCCGAACCATTGACGAAATTTCTGCAAACTATGAACCAACTCATAACTCTGTTGGCTACGAACGTGACTAAACAACAACAGGGGGAGCGGAACCTTGTTCCGCCTCAACCCCAGCTTCAAGATGAGAGTACTTTATCTAAGTTTAATAAACAGAATGCCACTAATTTTAAGGGGTCGTTGGACCCTATAGAGGCAGAAAACTGGGTTAATGAGCTGGAGAAAATTTTTAGGGACATTCACTGTAGTGAAAGGCAGAAAATTGAGTTTGCTATATATAAATTGAGGAGTGAAGCGGATCAGTGGTGGAAGGGAGTTATACTCGTCAACAGTTAGAGGAAATAACTTGGAAACAATTAAAGAGTTGTTTTTCAATCGGTACTCCTCGACCAGTTACCGTGAGCAAATGTTAAGGGAATTTGCAAATGTGGTGCAAACGGATCACGAGTCGGTCGATGAATATGAGATGAGGTTTTCATGCCTCGCTAGATTTGTAGAAAAGATGTTGCCAACGAAGGCAGATAGATGCCGAAAGTTTGAATGGGGACTCAGGTCTGGCCTTAGAGATGGGGTGATTTCTACTCGGCTAACGAGTTACATGGAATGTGTCGACTTAGCACGTGCACTGGAGCAGTCTAGGTGTGATCACAAGAGAAGGTTCGAACAGCGGCAGGGTGACAACAAAAGGAATAGGCAAGAGACAACCCAGAATATATTTGCGGGAGCTGACGGGCGTCAGTGGGTTGCACAGTCGTCTCAACAGGGTACCCAAGGGTCGAGAATAGGGCAGAACCCAATGTTTAGGTCTGCTTCGATTCAGGGGAATAGACATGGGCACAATTCTTGGAGCCGATCGGAACACATCACTGGTTTTAGAGGGGCGCAGAATGCAGGTGCCCGACCGGTTCAGAATACTCGATTTGGACCACCACACAACTTTGGGACTTGACCTACCCAGGGTGGTGGATAGGGTAGCGGGTTGGCCTCTCTAGAGATCCCTTGTAATGCATACGGCAGAGTTCATAGTGGGGGACCGTGCTACAGAGTTACTAGCGGATGCTTCCGATGTGGCAGTATGGAGCATTGGATTTGGGACTGTTCGGTGGCTAGCGGGAGCCAGACAACTTTTCGTCCTGCACCAGCAGCGAGTACAACAGCAAGTACTGTCCCTCGACAGGGAAGAGGACAGGGTTAGCAAGGCTCGACTCAACAGTCTCAGGCTCAGCAGGGGCAGAAGCCTAGGACGTCGGCCCGTCTCTATTCCATGTCTGCCAATGATGCTGCGACATCAAACGACGTGGTGTCAGGTACACTTTCAAGTAAACTCTTTAGATGCCCGTTTATTATTTGATTCTGGAGCGTCGTACTCTTTTGTTTCCCCTGCTTTTGCAAGGTAATTGAGAGTGAAAACCCGTCCTCTGTATACAGACCTCGAGATAGGCACTCTGTTGGGAGAGTCTTTGACTGTGACTACAACCCTTTGTGACTGTACAGTTCATGTTGGGGATAGGAATCTTTCTGTGGACCTCATCCCATTAGCAATTCGAGATTTTGATGTCATACTAGGTATGGATTGGTTCTCTATTAACCATGCATCAGTGGATTGCCATTAAAAGTTAGTTTGTTTTAATATCCCAGGTGAGTCTGAGTTTACTTATCACGGATCCAAACCAAGCGGGCTAGTTAGTATTATCTCGGCTATAAAAGCACGGAGGTTACTAAGTCGAGGTTGTTAGGGATACATTGAACATGTTGTAGACACATGTCAAAATAGTTTAGAATTGTCATCCATTCCTGTGGTAGAGCGGTATCCGGATGTGTTCCCTGAAGAGTTACCTGGGGAACCGATCGACTGTGAAATAGAGTTTGTGATTGATCTCGTTCCCGGTACGGAGCCTATTTTGAAAGCTCCGTATCATATGGCCCCAGTGGAGATGAAAGAGTTGAAGGAACAGTTACAAGAATTACTCGACCGGTGATTCATACACCCTAGTGTGTCCCCGTGGGGTGCTTCGGTTCTTTTTGTGAAGAAGAAGGATGGTACCTTGAGACTCTGTATTGACTACAGAGAATTGAATAAGATCACAATCCGCAATAAGTACCCGTTGCCCCGTATTGATGACTTGTTTGACCAATTTCAGGGTGCTTGTTGTTTTTCAAAAATTGATTTGAGGTCTGGGTATCACAAGTTGAAGGTGAGGGAGGAAGATGTTTCAAAAATGACATTTAGGACTCGTTATGGACACTATGAATTCCTTGTTATGCCTTTTGGTTTGACGAACGCCCCAGCAGCGTTCATGGATCAGATGAACATGGTATTTAAGGATTATTTAGATCAGTTTGTTATAGTGTTTATTGATGATATCCTAATATACTCAAAATCTGAGGCGGAGCATATGAAGCATTTGGAGTTAGTGCTGCAACGACTAAGGGATAATAAATTATATGCAAAATTTTTGAAGTGTGAATTCTGGTTACAACAAGTCGGGTTCTTAGGGCATATTGTGTCTAAGGATGGGATCTCGGTGGACCCAGCCAAGATTAAGGCGGTAATTGAATGGCAGACGCCTAGCTCAGTAAGAGAAATACTCAGCTTTCTAGGTCTAGCAGGATATTATAGACGGTTTGTAAGAAGGCTTTTCTAAGATTGCGGGACCGTTAACACGATTGACGCGCAAGAATACACGAGTTGTCTGGACTGAGGAATGTGAATCCAGTTTTTAGGAGTTAAAACAAAAATTGGTAACAGCACCGATATTGGCATTGCCATCAGGATCAGAAGGGTTTGTAATCTATATTGACGCCTCTAAGAACGGACTTGGTTGTGTTTTAATGCAGCACAGAAAAGTCATTGCCTATGCGTCGAGGCAATTAATGGTTCAGGAACAGAATTATCCAACTCATGACTTGGAGCTAGCAGCAGTTATTTTTGCTTTGAAATTATGGAGACATTACTTGTATGGTGAAACGTGTGAGATCTATACAGATCATAAGAGCCTTAAATATATTTTCAGACAAAAGGAGCTTAATATGAGGCAACGTAGGTGGCTGGAACTTTTAAAGGATTATGATTGTTCGATTCATTGTCATCCGGGTAAGGCCAATGTGGTGGCCGATGCCCTTAGTCAGAAAAGTACGGGGAATCTAGCATCGTTAATTACCAGACAGCCTCAGTTGCTAGAAGAAATGAGATAATTAAATTTAGAGATTAAATATCTGGGATATGGTGCAGTATTTGCCACTATGAAAGTCCAGCCCACATTGATTAGTAAAATTAAGACAGCACAAGGAAATGATCCCGAGGTTGCTAAGATTAGTGGAGGTATTCGAGGTGAGAAACAAACTGAGTTGGTAGTTGATTTTGAAGGGGTGTTGCGGTTTGATCGGCGGTTATATGTTCCTAATGATGAGGAACTAAGACGATCGTTACTATCTGAAGCTCATAGTTCACATTTTTCAGTACATTCGGGAGTTACCAAGATGTATAATGATCTTCGAGAGCAATTCTGGTGGTCAGGGATGAAGAGGGACATAGCAGAATTTGTGTCCCGGTGTTTGGTGTGTCACTAGATAAAAGCTGAGCACCAAAAGCCAGCAGGAACTGTGCAACCAATAGAGATTCCCTAGTGGAAGTGGGAACATGTGACTGCAGATTTCGTGAGCGGTTTACCAAAGACTACTCGGGGTTATGATATGATTTGGGTAATAGTGGATCGACTCACCAAATCAGCGCATTTCATGCCTGTTAGAGGCAATTTTACTATGCAATAGTTAGCTCAGCTGTACATGGACTCGATCATGAGACTCCATGGAGTACCTGTGTCGGTGATATCTAATAGAGATTCACGTTTCACATCGAGATTCTGGAAAAGTTTCCAAGAAGCTATGGGGACAGAGCTGCGATTTAGTACTGCTTTCCACCCCCAGACTGATGGACAGTCAGAAAGAACTATTCAGACATTGGAAGACATGTTGAGAGTTGTGTTATGGATTTCCAGGGTAGCTGGGATACCCACTTACCATTGGTTGAATTTGCATATAACAATAGTTATCAGGCCACTATACAGATGGCGCCTTTTGAGGCTTTATATGGTCGTAGATGCAGGACTCCGTTATGTTGGGACGAGGTTGGTGAGCGTCGACTCCTCGGTCCCGAGTTAGTTCAAATAACTTGTGAAAAGGTTGATTTAATCCGGTCAGATATGAAGGTAGCACAAGATAGGCAACGTATGTACGCCGCTAAGCGTACACGCGATTTGGAGTTTTCAGTTGGTGACCGGGTGTTTCTGAAGATTTCTCCCTAGAAAGGAGTAATGCAGTTTGGTAAAAAGGGCAAGCTTAGCCGAGATATATCGGTCCCTATGAAATCCTTGCAAGAGTTGGGCCAGTAGCTTATCGTTTAGCTTTACCGCCAGAGTTATCTCACGTTCATAACATATTTCATGTGTCGGTTTTGAGTAAGTACGTTTATGATCCGACTCATGTCTTACAACACCGGCCTGAAGAGATTCAGACTGACCTGAGTTACGAAGAGGTACCGGTGGAGATACTAGATCGACGAGATCAAGTTCTACGAACCAAGGTGATACCATTGGTCAAAGTATTGTGGAGGAATCACGCCGTGGAAGAAGCTACCTGGGAACCGGAAGATACTATGCGGCGTGTTCATCGTTATCTGTTCGATAACCCAGGTATGCTAAATTTTGAGGACAAAATTTTTATAAGGGGAGGAGGAATGTAATATCCACATAGTTTTGGGCGCGTAAAAATAATAATAATAAATAAATAAAAATAAAAATTCGGGGGTTCTTTTGCAAATATTTGAAGTTGGGGGGCTAAGGGTATAATTTCATAAAGTATACAAACAATTATGGGGTTGACACCTCATTTTAGCTAGGTGACTAAGCCAAACATAACATTTTTTATGGGAAGGATAAGTTTTGGGTGAAAGAAAGGAAAAGCAGAAACGAAAAGAAAAAGAAAATAAAAGAAAACAAAGAAAAGAAGAGAAGAGAAGCAGAACAACAAGAGAGAAACAGAGCAAGAACGAAGAAGAAGAAGAAACGGGGAAGGAGAAAATCGAAGAGAATCTGTATGGAGCAATTCTTTTCTGCTTACTTTTGTGTGCACCTGTGACCAAGGGTTTGAAGCTTATGTGCGTGAGGATGAAGGTGGGGCAAGAGTGGCCACAGATGTGTTGTGCGCAGTGAACGAAAGCATGAGAGGGTGTGTATGTGCCGTGAGACCATGTCTTGTGGGTTGATAGAGTGTTTGCAAGGAGGTCGAGTGGGTGTACGGTTTATCTTCATATAACAGTGTGTGTTCTTGCGCGGTAGGGGTATGTAGGGATAATTTGAGTGGGTTAGGTGGATATATGTAAAATATGATGTGTATAAGGGTGTTTAAGAGAAGAAATGGCGAGTGGTAGTGAAATTCCGAGGAGTTAAATGTGTGTTTTGCAGGTTTAGTTTGTGTTCTTGAGAGGGTGTGTACGGGTGGATGTATGTGATGATTCGAGCATATGGGTTTGTTAAATGAGTTGTAATGTGTGTAAGGGTGTAAAATTTAGGTGTGTAGGTGTGTAAATGTATAACAGTGTGTGTATAGGAATGTGCAGGTGAGTGTGCTTCGGCTGGAAGAATGAAGAAGATGAAGTGTGTGCGTGTGTTTAGGTGAAATAGTGTGGGTATTGATGTGAATAGTGGTCGTTATTGTCACTAAAGGTAAGAATTAATTAGGTAGTGTTTTCAATGAATTTTTATAAATACCTAGGTTCACAATTAGACAAAGTGAAAAACTATAACCCTCATTGATTTTACGAGACGTATGCCCTGGAATTGTTTGGGAATTTTTGGGACCCGCGAAGGGCGCTAAATTGGGGCATCGACTAACTAAAATTAATGAATTATTTGGCATAGTAAATAAAAATTATTTTAATCTGAGACTTTTAGGAAAACCTTAATTTATTGATATGATGCATTATCTAAAATTTCGTACCATTCCGAAGCCGATAAGTATTTTTAGCCGAACCGACTTTTAAGCGCTCGGTCCGGACACCGGTTCGGGATTTTCAAGCAAAAATTCCCTAAAGTACTTGTTTGCCCAGAAATGACTCTAGGATGCTTAAAATAATATTTTAAGATATTTTAGAAATTTTTCGATGCCGAAAACCCTCAGGGGTATTATGGTAATTTACTACCCCGAAGGGGTATTTTGGTAATTTTACCTATAAAAGGTGTTTTTGAGTAAATTTACAAATGTTAGGGCTATTTTAGCAAGTTTAATCATGAGAACGCTATTTTGGTGATTAGGGATACGAGGGGTATTTTGGTAATTTTTACCCCAGGGGCGTTTTGGTAATTTTACACATCCGGCGAGGGGATCTTTCTGGGAATGTGCGTTAGTTAATATTGAGTTATAATACAGTGATGTAAATTGTCTTCTAATCTTTGGACTGTTCCGTTTAGGTCAAAGCAAGGATTTTTTTGTTAGAGTACCGTAGCTGTGAACCATGTAAGGGTTTCTATTCGAACCTCGAGCCATGATGTTGAGCCTGATTCGATATATTATTGCCAAGTAAGCCCTGATGTTGAGCCTGATTCGATTATTGAACTCTTATCGGTGCTCACTTTTTACTACGTATTGAGCATTGATCTGTGCATTGATTCTGAGATAAATGTCTTCTGTATACTGACATGGGAATCTATTCTGTTCTGTTCTGAGGCGGGCGTTATAAGGCTGGTCTGAATCCTGTGTGGAACGCAGGCTAGTACCTAAATGGACTAGTATTCTGGTATTTCATGCATGTGTACATTTTTTGAGCCTTGCCTGTATGGCATTGCTAGTACCCATGTTCAGTATCTTCTGAATATATGAGCATTGTATCTAAATTTATTGTTTGAAATTGTCTGAGCACAATTGTTTGAGATGCCTGAACTATTCGTCTTAAATTATTGTAACTCCCTCCGAGATTATTTTGAACGACCTTACTGAGCTCTCAAAAGCTCACCCTTAGTTGTTCTGTTCTGCAGGTAGTCCGTAGCAGTAGCTTGTGTGAAGGAGGTCAGTATCAGGTAAGGTCTTAAGGCATCTAGTCTAGACTATGTACATAGGACCCCTGCGTGGGCCTGTATAGCTAGTGTGCTACTTAAGAATTATGTACTATCTGTAATATCTTAAGTCAGGAAACTTTTGTTGTGGAACTTTATGTGTTGGAAGAACTTAGCGTGATGTTGTTTAAGAAATTTAAAATTTATGACAGGTGCTCTGATCTGTATGGTATTATAGGTTAACGTCCCAGGGGTCCAGAGCAAGGGAGTTCCGGATTTTTGGGGTGTTACAGTCACACACAATCTGCACATTCAACACCGCTTCATATATCTTCAAAGGACAACAAAAACATAGGTGATTGCTTTTTTTAATTCCTAATACTTTACATGCTTGGATGTATTTCAGGTCCTTGTTGTATGATGAAGAGGATGAAGTTCTTTACTTTTCCATGCACGTCAAGCGATGACTATGAGGTTTGTGGCTTTCTACGCACATGAAGTATACTGTGTGTGTGGGTGTTGTGTGTTTGTGGTGGGTGAATGGGTGGCCGCAAGAGGGTGGTGGTGGTGGTTGTTTCTATGTGTCTGGTAATCGGGTTATGTGTTGGCAGATGATGGACGATAGGGTGTGGGTGTTGTGTGTGTTGTGATGGTGCGTGAATGGGGTGGATGGTGGGTACACACTACCATGTATGGTGTTTTCTTTTGTGTGCAGTTGGGGATTAGAGGGCGAGGTTGGTAGGCCTTATATGTCGGTTTTGCTTTCATGTTTTTTATGTGTTTATAGGGGGTGGGACCACCGTTGCATGGTAGACATGTATTTTGTTTATGTGCAAACGAGGTTAAGTGGTGGGGGGAAGTGCTGCCGACTTTTTTTGGGTTATAGGTGTTTCTATGTGTATTCGCCTTGAAAAGACATTTTTCCCATCTATGTAGAAGGGCATCCACCATTTGTTTAACAAAGAGACGATTTTGGATCCAATTGCAACAAATTCCAGTTAAAGCCAGATGAAATTTGAGATAATATCTTGTTACAGGAGACACCAATAAAGATGGTTGATAGAAAGGAACATGTATGATGTTCCAATGTAGTAATAATGGTTAAAGTTGTATTGAGAAGAAAAATCATACGGTAAAGGGAAGTAACTTGCGAAGCCGAGGCATTAGTGCGGCATAAACACCTGCATTTATTACTGGAGTAAGGATTGTCAATATTTCGTGGACGAAATTTTAAGGGAAGGATGTAATACCCTAATTTAATATAACCGAGAATTAGATTAATTGAGGTAATTATTTTCATCGATAGCACTATTTCAATTGACAATCCAGTAAGAAGAATTAAATGAAGAGGCTAGTTTAGCTTTTGTCACCAAAGTGCAATTTGGTGAAAGTTGAGGGATCAAGGTGTAATTATAGAAAAGTTGAGTGGCTAAGCTCTAAATTTTTAAAGTGGCTATTAGTTACCTAATTTTGTATTTAACTAACCAAGTTGTAAAAGGTTGGATAAAAGGGGGGAAAAGAACAAAAAGGCCATGCATGACAAGGCTTAAGGCGGCATGAGGTGGAGAAATTTTGCAAGGGATGACTAAGCTCTTGGGGGTGGGGTGGGGTTTGTTATTCTGGAGATGAAGGGGGAGTTTCAATGGCAACAAAAAGGGAGAAGCGAGTGACTGAAACATAGAAAAAGAAAGAGAAGAAAGCAAGCCAAAAATCAAGGAAGAAACATAAAATTTTAGGCCATATTCAAGGTAGTTATTAGGATTTTTAATTGACATATTGCATGTTTATAATTGAAGGGGTAACTAAGGTGAAATCTTGTAGGTTTAATATGTGTGTTTGTAATAAAATGGTGTTTAGGGTGTGTTAGGTGCTATAAAAATAGGTGTAAAAGTTGGTGTGTATATGTATGTGGTAGGGCTGCCAAGAGAGAGGGTATTATTCTTTTTCTGGCTGCTAGGTGGTTGTGGAAAAGGGCTTATTGGGATGATTGAGAGGTGGTCATGAGGTTTCCATGAGGTGGTGATGGTGACGGGGTGAGGTGAGGTGGAAAGAGAGGTGGTCGAGGTAGGGTAGGCAGCAAGAGGCTGTCCAAAATCAAAGGGACATTGGGGGAAGAAGGAGGTTGCTTGGAAGGGAAAAAGGAACTGGTGCAGCCAGTTAAGTGGTGTAGGGCTGCACAAGATAGTGGATGGGTGTAGTGGAAAGGCTTGGGGCTGATGTGAAGTGGGTGAGGGTGATGTGTAGTGCTTTGTGGTTTGTGGGTGTGTAGTGAGTGTTACGTGTGTGCAGGGGATGTGTATGTATGTGAGGACTGAAGTGGGTGAGTGCTGTGAGGAAGAAGGTGTACAACGGACTGAAATGAAAGATTTTGAGGAAATGAGCTGAAAAGTGTCGCTAAAGACCATTAATTCCCAGTAGTCCACTGCCCAAAATTTTAAAAATAGTTTTGAGCAGATTGACAAAGTGCAAAGAAAAGACCCCAATTATTTTTATGAGATCTATGACGTGAAAAAATTTTAGGTTTTTCTAAGGTCAGAAAAGGGGTTAACTGACGCTATCAATGTAAAAATTTACAGTGAGTTTAAAAATAGAAAACCTATGCAATTTTTATGTGAAAATTTTATGAGGACCTTAAAATGGTGAGATGCTTTAGAATCTAAAATTTCGGGGCATTTTGAAGTCGATAGTTATTTTTAGCGAATCAGTTTTCGAGCACTCCATAAATTGTCGATTAAGGATTTCCCAGCAACAAACCCTTGAAGGGCATTTTAGTCCATAAAAATGAACGTAAATGCCTAACAAGATGTTTTAAAGCAGTTTTTGAATTTTTGTAAGGGCGATGACCATCAGGGGGTGTTTTGGTAATTTTATCAAAATCGGGGGTGTTTTGGAAATTCCCTTACAAAATTTTTTGACGAAAATATTGGACCCAAATGGATGTAGAACACCTAAAAAGTTACTTTGAAGCGATTTTGGGTTGTAGATGATGTAATGGCCATCGGGGGTATTTTGGTAACCTGTCAGGTCGCACTAAATTTTTAGTAGGACGCGCAATTAAGCGTTCTGAGTGATGAGTGTCAGCCCCCGAAATGGGAGGTTGTGACTAACAACAAACTTATAAATATACCGCTACGGTTCTAAAAGCAACGGTATTAACAGAGCACTAAAAGCCTCCGAACATAGAATATTCCCTTACATAACAAGAGTTTACTACAACATGTTTCCAAAATATTTCCTCACAAAAGAAAACTATGCGCAGCGGCTAAGCTAATGATCCAATACATTTACATTGAATAACCCCTAAGCGTGTAAGATTTCTATAGTACAGATACGAAAATTCAATGATAAGAAAAAGTCAAAGGTCTTCAAGGCTGCCATAACATTCAATTGTCACTTTCCCCACCTGTGACAAAGGTAAGGTAGGAGAGAAAAAAGGGTGAGCTCAAATAGCCGAGTAAGGTAGCATGAATAGCAAGATCTCAAACAAATCTAACAGAAACGAATGACAATATTAAACGGAAAGGAGCAACAAATTTAAGCATTTTGACCCAAAACACATGTCAATTATATGTCGGGTATGCTACAAACATACGAAGACTATGTTGGTCATAAGACCCAAATGTCGAACCAAACATACAAACATGAAACATGTGCTCCGAAGCGTACTAGGACTCTTTGGCTCACTAGCATAACAAACATATGTCCAAAGGACCCTCTCAATTTGAAGAGTTGTTCAACATAGCCAATGTCAATTCTAAATTGACGGTTACAAATGTACAAATGCAAAGGTGTGGTTGTCAAGGCTCAAATGGAGGAAGGTACACAATGTTATAAATGAGAGCAAAAGTTATACAAACTAATAGTGAACCAATTAAGATGAACGGTATTGGACAAAGCATAAACTATTGGATTTCGAAAATACCTTCCCACAGCAAAAAGTGATGAAATCCCTTACCTCAAAAGCTTTTGAACAAGAAAAACCTCAAAGCACCACCTTAATGCCAAAGGATCTTCCCAAGCCTTCTAATATCTCTCTCTCCCCGAAAATGAAAAGAACTAGGGAGCAAAAGAAACAAAGAACCCAAAAAGGCTTGAAAAGAAGTAAGAAGTCTATTTATATGGAACAAAAAAAAATTAAGTTTCCATTCGAAGGAAAAGACTTTGCCTTCGATCGAATCCAGCAGACGCAAAACTGCTTCAAAATTTTATTTTTTTTAGTCGGCCGAAAACTTCAGTAGCTTATTATATACAAAAAAAAATCTTTTTATTCGAAGCAAAACCCATTTTCATTCAAAGCCAAACTATTTTCATTCGACTTGAAACTTTTAATTTGATCGATAACTTTTTAGTTCGTCGAAAACTTTTTAGTTGATCAAAAATTTTAGTAGCTTATTCTACACAAAAAAATCTTCTTATTCGAAGCAACCCATTTTCTTAATATTATCAAAAGATCACAAACTTATTTATTTAAAATAATAATTACGCACAAGAAAAGAAGAATTTTTTGGGGTATTACAACGAGAAGCGATGAATGGAGTTAATATGCCTCAAATGAGGGAGTTATTATTGTAATGCATCGATAAGGATAGGTACGGATCCGGCTATCGAATCAGAATAACTGCGGTCATAAGAAGCTATGAATGGTTAAAAGGGAAGGAATAGAATAAAGTGTGCATATATGTTTGAATGGTTCCTAACGAGCAAGGTATTCTTTGACTATGTGATGTCGCTTGTTGCGAGTTGCTTCGACTATAAGCCGATCAGGATAATGCATTTCTATTATGGTAATTCATTATTTCAATTAGCATGCCATGTTGAGGACGTTTATGTTAAACTCCTGTTATTATGATTGGACATTGGTGGTCATTATGACTGATATTCTTTTATTTGAATTATGTTGTTGAGGACTTAAGGTAGAATAATGTCCCTTAGTCTGTCCCATTGATGAAACTCTATAAGGATAATGTGTTTCCTTGTATGCTATGATTTAGTCCGATTAGTATACCTATCATTGGGAATGAGGTTATGTATCGATTGTTGTGAGATGTAGGCAATTATTGGCAACCGATATTTCTCCTGATTAAGAACACAATTGAAGCTTGTGGTTAAATTTCTCCTGAGTCCGCCCAGTCGTTGTTCGATGATTTTACATAGAGATGGTTGCGTTGTTGTTGTGAAATGTCGGCACTTATTGATAATCGCCATTTTCTCCTATTTAAGAACGTTGTCAAGGGATTGTGGCAAATTTCTTCTGAGTCTACCATGTTGATGATGTTTTCATTGAATTCCTATTGTTATGTTTGAACACCCGTTGATCTTGTGACCCGACATTTCTTGCTGAATTATGCTGTTGAGAACAATGTGGAATAATTTTCCTTAGTCTGCACCGTTGATGAAACCTTGTGGGTTAGATGTAACGTGGTTAGGGACAAACACTCAAGATGAGTTCCCTTCTTGATGGTAGTGTCTCTTTTAATTATCTGAGATTGAGACGAACATCCCATATAATGGGACATCAAGGAGGATGGCAGATCAGTGGCCAAAAAAAGATTTATAGCACTCGAGTCTACCGTGTCTGGTTGAATCTAATATGTTGTGTCTGAGTCTACAATGCATTTGGTTTTCTTTCAATGTTGATGATTTCAATGACTTGTATTTTACTGGTGTTTACCTTTGCATTTCATTGATGTTGACTTTTGCGATTCTTGAGTTATTGTTCACTTGTCTTTTCAGCCTGTCAGTCACTCTTGTCCATGAGGAGGTGGTAATAATGTTGTTCTATTGGGCCTTGAAGCCACTCAGTCTAATGAAAGAAATGTATTGTATGACAAATTACATTGATGATGAAATTTATTGTAAACTCTAGATTCAATGTTATCATCGAGATGAATATTCCTCCGAGACCTTCGAATCACTTGTACACGATACTCTACGTGTTGTCTTTACTGGGCAATCTGTGCTCACTCATTATGTTGTGTTGTGTAGGTTATAAGATTGACCAATGTGAACCCTCTATGAGGGAAAAAGGAAACAAGCTAGAAAAGTTGAGCAAGGTGATAAGTTGAGCGAGGTGAGACAAGCTAGAAATGGTAAGACAAAGATTGAGCTGCAAGATACGTTGAGAAGAGCTACCCAACTACAGTCATGTATTACGTTGAAAATGTATATGTGGTTTAAGGACTTGAAAGTCTTCCGCTACAGTATGATGTATGTTTGTAAGAAAATTATTCTAAGGACACAATTTGGAGCCTCTATTAATGATGTATGAATGTGTAGTTATTGTACAGGGGTATGATTGTGATTATGATCGATAACTCAGCCTAGTGATGTCACCAGGGTTAAGGGTGTCGTAGGAGTAGAGGTCAAGTAGTGTAAGAGATGGGTACCCGATTGAGGAACTACCATAGTCTGGGGTGACATGAGAACATATTTGATTTGTTCAAAAGCTTATTGTTGGCCTGGGGGCACAGTTGCATTTCAAATGATAAAAAGATGTGATGAGTTTGGCCAAGATGGGAATAAATCAGTGAAAGTAAGAAACCTTGCCGAGAAAGCTCTTTAGTTGTTTAGTACTGTTAGGAAGAGTCATCTTTTGAATGGACGTGGGTTTCGAAGGGTCGACATTGATGCCCTATCGACTAACAAGAAATCCGAGGAATTTGTAGGATGTCACCCTAAAGGCACAACTCAATGGGTTCATTCGTATGTTGTATTATTAGCATCGATCAAAGACCACTCAGAGGTCATGGAGGTGGTCACTTTCCTTTGGTTGTCAACATAGTCTTCCATTGTCCGATGTGTTATGTCACGGAAGATACTGTCATAGCCATTTGATAGATAACACCAGCATTTTTAGGCCAAAGGGCATGACCTTCCGATAGAAGTTTCCTATAGAAGCTCGAAAGGCGGTCTTGGCAGAGTTAGTAGGGTTCATATAGACTTGATTATGCCCCGCAAAACCATTTGATAAAGATTACGTTTCATGCCCGGTAGCAGCTTTTGTGATCATGTCAATATTGCGTAGGGAAACTTGTCCTTGGGCAAACTTTGTTCAAGTTTTGAAAGTTGATGCAATTTTGCCATTTTTATTTTATATAGGTACAATATTGGCCACTAGATGAGTGATGGGTTCAATGAAAATGGCTTGAAAGAGTCGTTCGATCTCGTGTTTAATCATCAATTTAAGTTTGAAGCAAAAGGTTCACATGTGCTGTTTGACAGGGATGGACCTAGAACCAATGTTAAGGTAATGCATGATGAGTGCAGGGTATAACCCTAGCATTTCATTATAGCTTTATGCAAGGACATCACAATATTCATGAAGAAGAGAAGCCAATTCATCTCTTCGACTTAGGGCGAGCCTGGTGCGGATGTACGTCAGTCTGGTTTCCTCTTTCAGGTTGGCCAGGTTAATTTACTCAAGATCTTTGGCCTGAGGACGAGGGTCATCTTCATAACAGGGTGGTGCTGCACCCAGGATGAGCTCTGGGTCAAGTGGGTAGTGTTCGGCCGTACAACACCATTTAGTTTCCTCGGGTTGGTTAGGCTCGAGGGGGTTAGATTAGGTACCACCTGGAAGCCCCCGTGCACCATCATAACTAGTTAATCACCTTGTCATCCTTGACAATGCGAAGGCTAGTTTAGGTTTCTGCTTTTTATACTTGGCTGATGAAGACAGAGATTCTACCTTTGGTGCAGGCGAGGTAGCTGAGGTTGATGCATTGGCTTTGCCACTTTTCTGGGCTTTGGAGTTGGGTTTAGTTCTACAAAGTTCTTTCGAGTTCGGCAGTCGAGTTAAGTGGATGTGAGTGGAACTCTCACCATCATTGGCAAGTTCAGTGAAGAAAGAGGGCTCCTCAAAATAGGATTTTCATACATCTGAATGGGGCCCTCATGGCTGGGATAGTTATGGCCTGCGAAGGACTGGCCAAAAGCTTCACATATTGATGATAGGTTGAAGGTAGAGCCTTGTTGGTGTGTATCCAAGGACGACCGAGGTGCAGGTAGAATATAGGTTTTGTGACAACCCCTGATGAGCCCCTTCTTGTGCCTTCCTAGCTTGTCCTCCTCGCCTGACTTGTACTCTTTTCCCCTCCCCTAACCTGTATTCGGTTCTCGACTTGTACATTTTTTTATTATAATAAATATTTTTTAACTTGATTATATATAGTTGTTTGTGTCTTGGGGATTGTGCAATGTTGTTGATGATTGATTTTTTTATTACAGGTTTGGGCATTAGAAAAATAAAAAAAATATTTTAAAAAAACTTGACTTTTTGCGACGGATTAATTTCGTAACTAAAAGTGTACTTAATTCTAAAATTTTAGTGACGAAATATTCTGTCGTTAAAAATCTCATTTAGCGACGGAATAAAAATTATTATGTCGCTAATTTATAAACAAATCAGTCGTTGAATAAATATTTACCGATTAAATAATTTTCATTTAGCGACGGAATAAATATTTACTGATTAAATAATTTTCACAAAAAATAAATAAATTAAAATACGTAAAATACAATTAGCAACGGAAATTTCGTCGCTAATTTATAAACAAATCCGTCGCTGAAAGTTTAAAATTAGACGACGGATTTTTAAATTCCGTCACAAAACTTTTAGTTACGGACTTTTATACGAGGGACTTTTAGCGACGGTAATTCTGTCGCTAAGACTTTTATCGACTGAATTAAGGCTTTTAGCGACGGATTTTCCCGTCGCCAAAAGCCTTATTCCTTGTATTGTGCTATGCTAAATAATTTCATAATTCTTACTAATTGATACCCTAATTTAGCATTCTTGATGGACACCAAAAACTCTCAAGACATTCCCGGTCGTAGATCTCGTAAAAATAATAGAGGTTACAGTTTGGTGTTTTGTCCAAATAAATTTCTAAACATGTTTCAAAAATTCGTAAAGAAACTGCTGGAATAAAATTATCTTTAGCGACACTTTTGAGTTCAATATTTAAATATCTTAAATGGCTATTGTTCACCATCCCTGTCCTTCAGCAACCATCCTTACTCCTGTTAACACACCTACAAACCCATTTCCATGACAAACCCACTCCACCATAAACCTAAACAAACACTAAAACCCTAAAATACACACACCCCCACACCTTACATACACAATTACACCCAACACACCCCCATAATCCCAAACCTTACACACACAGGTTCACACATGGTACCCACTTTACACAATACACACCCTAAAATCACACACTAACATGAAAATTAGGGAGACTACTTTCATGAATTTTTTCCCAATTCCTTTCTTTTCTCATTTTTCTTTCTCTTTATTCCTCTTTCCTTTCTTTCTCCTGCCCGAAGCTCTCTGTTTCTCTTCTCCCTTGCTCTATTCCTTCTTTTGCTCTTTTCATTCTTTTGTCGAATTTTCCTTATTTTTATTTTCCTCCCCCCAAATTCCTTTTTCTTATTAATTTTCTTTTGTTCCCATATTATCTAATCCATTACTTTTTATTTAATTGGGTTAGTCACCAAGTAGAATAAGTAGGAGGTGTCATCCACGTTGTGAAAATTCTCCCAAATTTGACACCTATACCATTTTCCAAGATTTGCAAAATAGGCCCTTTCTTTGTGTAATTGCATCTTGGTCCCAAATTTATTGTAATATGTCACTAAAACGTATACTATCACTTCTTTTTATTAATTTTCATCACTAAAGAAACATTAATTTACAATTATAGCCCCAAAGTTTTCCAAAATTACAAAATAACCCCAAAAATTTTAAAAATTACATTTTTCTCCTAAAATCCTTTTAAACTTCGATACTCTACTAATATCTGAGCATTGCTCAAATTTATCGCCCGTTTATTTTTTGGAGCATGGATGCTTATTTAGAACAACTCCCGAAATTCAGGATATTACAGTCTCCATACCTTATAAAAAATTCATCCTCAAAATTCTATACCAGAACCTCTATCCTTTGCACAAATTACTTAACGATGGTCAGCTTAACTCTAAGGTTAAGGCATACTGAGTGATGGTCACATCTGACCAACAGTTTACCCATGCTAACATGGGTGGATAATCAATTCCTTAAAGCATTTGCACCTCAAAATCACTAACAGAGATAACCAACCAAGGACAGAAAGCCTCAACCACCCGACTTTCACTGCACACTCTAATATCTCAAAACAACGAGTCCAAATTATTGCCAAGTTCATCCCCGAGAGGCATGTTATCTTAACATGGCTATGTATTACATACCTATGATGCTGCATACCTGTATCGAACTTCGCTCGACTTCGTGGCTCCATGTTATCACGTCCCTTATGATTCACAACCACAATGCTTACCAATAATCTATAGTCTTATCCTTTGATCATCTATTTCGGTTAAACATTTAAAGTCTTTCGGTTCCCACAGCGAGTACAACCCTGTCTATTATCATGTGTTCAATTCCCAATCATACACCGAATCACCAAATAGCTTATCCAAACCTAATTCACGTTCTCAAAATCTACTCTTGCTCACAGATTACCTGAGGCTTGGGAACCTACCAAAGCTCAGATCCAGGTAGGTGAAACTATGCAAATAATGATAACAACAATCGTAATCAGGCAATCAAAACACAAAAATCATGCATATTGGTTCTTGTGGTTCACAACAAGATTCTATGACATTCTAGAACAAACGGCGGACACAGAAACAATAATATAGGTCTGGCAAAGCAAGGTCAATCCAACGACTCAAAATGAAAAAAATCGGAAGGAATTATTGGTCCTTAATAAGATTCGTAGCTTTTCCATGGCCAGCGGGTCAGGTACTACCCCATAAAGTCCAAATATATTCGAAAGGACAGATAAATACTCCGAAAAGAGATAAGGCAACATCATACACCCACTACTAAACACATGTTACGCACAAACACACATAGCACACTAGACCGTCACACCTACACCACCCACACACCCACAGACACACAATGCACTCAGTAAACACGCACTCCCACACGGCTACACACACGGAGCTACAAACATGTTACATTGTGTATAGTGTTTCTAAGATATCAAAATAAGATTTTGTGAAATTAATTATGCCAAATAACAATCAACAATAAACCAATTCAATAGTAAAAATAATCGAAGAAAAGGTTTAGAAGAGCCTGGAATTCTGTTGAGGCACACAATACAGCTTCCCTTGAAGAAGATACCCCCAAAATTTGCACTTTTTTAAGGCGTTCCACCCCAGATATACAACCACTGAAGGAGCTTTGATGCAGCATAAATCGTTCTTGAACCTTTGAGCATCTGTACACTCAACATAGTGTTCCCAACCTATTCTGGTCGCACTCAAAGGTTCACTTGGAGTTCCATTGTGCATGACACGCCCACATAAGCACAGTATTCAACGCTTCGAACTGGTCAAAGTGCGCGCACCCAAGTCACGTGCATTCTTCGCTTCACACACCTCACGCGTGACTTAGTCACCAATTATTTCACGCTACCCTGACTCACAGTACCACGTTCGTCGCACCGCGACCACCTGAGCACCTTTTCACCAAAAACATCGACCGTTGGCACAACCGAAGTGACGGGGTCAAGGGCATAGGCCTTGGCCAACCCCATGGGGTCGGCCTCGGCCTCCATGGGGTGTTGGCCTTGGCCTTTCCCCCCAGTTGTTCACTCCTCGCGCAAAGTCCCTTTCGTACTTTGTTCACTTCATACACTTCGTATGTGACTTAGGCACCTTGTTCGTCACATGGGTATGATTCATGTCGACACACTCGTCGTAATGCAACTTTTGGATTTGTCATTGCCCATCAAAACACCTTTCGTCGGCGCGCCCAAAGTTCACCCAAATGGGGAGTGGCCTTGGCCTCCCTTCATGAGAGTTGGCCATTGGCCTGGACACCCGTTAGGGTCAGCCTCGACCTCACCAAGGGGTCGGCCTCGGCCTCCCCAGGGGTGGTGGCCTTGTCCTTCCCCCATTTTTGGCCTATGGCCTCTGCTCCCACGCGTACTTGTTTTCTCAAGTCTTTGCACCTCCGCGATGTTTATGGACGTTCATGCATGAACCTCACGACGTCCGTCGTGCATCATCCTCGTACCGTCCGTTGTGTATGAACCTCGCAACGTCCGTCATCCATCATCCTCGCGACGTCCGTCGTGCATCAACCTCGCGACGTCCGTCGTGCCTCATCCTCAGGACGTCCGTCGTCCATCATCCTCGCGACGTCCGTCATGCATCAACCTCGCGATGTCCGTCGTGCATCATCCTCGGGATGTCCGTCCTCCATCATCCTCGCGACATCTGTCGTCCATCATCCTCAGGACGTCCGTCGTGTATCAACCTCGCGACGTCTGTCGTGCATCAACCTCGCGACGTCCGTCGTGCATCATCCTCGGGACGTCCGTCGTCCATCATCCTCGCGACGTCCGTCGTCCATCAACCTCACGACGTCCGCCATCCATCAACCTCGCGACGTCCGTCGTGCATGAACCTCGCGACGTCCGTCGTGCATCATCCTCGGGACGTCCGTCATCCATCATCCTCGCGACGTCCGTCGTCTATCAACCTCGCGACGTCCGTCGTCCATCATCCTCGGGACGTCCGTCGTCCATCAACCTCGCGACGTCCGTCGTCCATCATCCTCGCGACGTCTGTCGTCCATCATCCTTGCGACGACCGTCGTGCATCAACCTCCCGACGTCTGACTTCTATCATCCTCGTGATGTCCGTCGTCCATCAATCTCGCAACGTTCGTCATCGGACGACCGCGTACCATCACTTCCAACTTTGTCATTACTACATGATTGCATTCATTATCTTGTTATGATAGGTACACTCAGCTCATATACCATCTTCGGGACACCCGAAGCGCGCCCATACGCCATCTTCATGATATGTGCCCACGGCACCAAGTATTGCTTCACGACGTTCGTCGCCGCGCCATCTTCATGATGCGTGCCCCCGGCACCAAGTATATGCTCCGCGACCTTCTTCGCCGCACCTATGTGCCATTCTTATCACATGTGCCCCGGCACCAAGTATATGCTCCACGACCTTCGTCGTCGCAGCCATGTGCCATTCTTATCACATGTGCCCCGGCACCAAGTATATGCTCCGCGACCTTCGTCGCCGCACCCATGCACCATCTTCATAACATGTGCCCCGGCACCAAGTATTGCTCCGCGACGTTCGTCGCAGCGCCCATGCGCCATCTTCATAACATGTGCCTCGGCACCAAGTATTGCTCCGCGACATTCGTCGCAGTGCCCATGCGCCATCTTCATAACATGTGCCCCGGCACCAAGTATTGCTCCACGACGTTCGTCGCACTGCCCATGCGCCATCTTCATAACATGTGCCCCGGCACCAAGTATATGCTCTGGGACCTTCGTCGCCGCACCCATGCGCCATTCTTATCACATGTGCCCCGGCACAAAGTATTGCTTCGCAACGTTCGTCACCGCACCACTTTCATAACACGTGCCCCGGCACCAAGTATTGTTTCCACGACGTTCATCTCCGCGCCCATGCGCCATTCTCATGATACGTGCCCCCGGCACCAAGTATTGCTCCGTGACGTTCGTCACCGCGCCCGTGCGCCATCTTCATGATACGTGCCCCGGCACCAAGTATTGCTTCGTGACGTTCGTCGCCGAACCACTCTCATGACATGTGCTCCGGCACCAAGTATTGCCCCCGCGACGTTCGTCGCCGTGCTCATGCGCAACAATCATGAAACAGGCCTTCGGGCATCACACTTATTCACCACACCATGCGCCCCCGCCATGGACGTGGAACATGCTTTGACCCACTCTCTAGAGTGTGCAGCATCACAGGGGGCTCCGTTCGTAGTGCTCCGGCACGAGGACCCCTCGTAACGGGATGGGCTCACAACCTTGAAGCCATCGCCGGCACAATCAACTACGGGATGGACTCACAACCTTGAAGCCATCGCCGGCACAATTAACTACGGGATGGGCTCACAACCTTGAGCCATCGCCGGCACAATCAACTACGGGATGGGCTCACAACCTTGAAGCCATCGCCGGCACAATCAACTATGGGATGGGCTCACAACCTTGAAGCCATCGTTGGCACAATCAACTACGGGATGGGCTCACAACCTTGAGCCATCGCCGGCACAATCAACTACGGGATGGGCTCACAACCTTAAAGCCATCGCAGGCACAATCAACTACGGGATGGGCTCACAACTTTAAAGCCATCGCCGGAACAATCAATTACGTGGGTGGTTCCGGCACGAGGACCCCTCGCCACGGACCTTGAGCACTGAGTTGCGAGCATGTCCACTCATGTTACCATTGATCGTCGACACCACCAGGGCAATGACCCCCAGGTCACTCCGGGACGGGAGCAGGTCCTTGGAGGGCATGGCGCCTAGTCCACCTGACAGTTGGCTACAGGGGCAACCCTCACCACTGTCAGGTTCTCTGCGCGTCTCTTGACGCACTTAGTGGGACTCTACAAGGGCTTGGATTGGAGGCTAGATCAAGGGGTTTCTCTGGCCACACCGACGCTATGGGAGCCAGTCTTTCCAGACAGACAGAACGACACTATACGGGGCAGGCAAGGTGAATATGCGATTCGACAGTCCATGGAGCACCGACAGCTGTGGACCCCTCGGTGACGTGTCACTCCCGGGGAGCGCCACGTGTCGCGTGATGACGTCATCATCTCAACCTCTATAAATAGAGGTCTTGAGAATTCATTTGCACGGTTGGACATTTTCAGAACACTCTCACTTTCTCACTCTAGAATCCTAGAGAGAAACATACAGGACCCTGACGTGTCACTCCCGGGGAGCGCCACGTGTCGCGTGATGTCGTCGTGTATTCACCCTACGCCATCGCCCTTCACAGCACTGCCATCCTCAAGCTCTGTCTAGGAAGCCCTTGGTCTCTGCCCTTGCTCCGCCCTTGCTGTGTCTCACATCAACATACTTGGCATCTGACTCGGACTGCATTATTTGTGGTACCTCCACGTCGACTGTGAACCCACTTTCCTTGGCATCAAATAGTCTGTGAAATATTTGTACGGTGTTAGAAGAAGATATAAATGAAAGATGAAAGAGTAGTTTTTTGGAGAGAATAAGGTCTTGCCTTTTTTTTTCCTGCCTTCTCTCCTTTTATATAGACTTCTCTTGTAATAGCTCTTTTTTTTTTCAACGTACAGAAAAAACATAGTGGAGAAATTATGTTACACATACTATGTTTTTTTCTGTATGTTGAAAAAAAGAGCTCTTACAAGAGAAGTCTACACAAAAAAGAGAAGGCAGAAAAAAAAAAAAAAGGCAAGACCTTATTCTCTCCAAAAATACTACTCTTTCATCTTTCATTTATTTCTTTTTATAAAACCGTACGTAATTTCACAGACTATTTTGAGTGTACAGATGCTCAAAGGTTTATAGAGAGATTTGTGCTCCATCAAAGCTCCTTCAGTGATTGTATCTCTGGGGTGGAACGCCTTAAACAAGTACAAATTTTGGGGGTATCTTCTTCAAGGGAAGTTGTATTGCGTGCCTCAACCAAATTCCAGGCTCTTCTAAACCTTTTATTTGATTATTTTTACTATTGAATTGGTTTATTGTTGATTGTTATTTGGCATAATTAATTTCACAAAATTCCTATTTTGATATCTTAGAAACACTATACATAAAGTGTGTGTGAGTGTGTGTGTGTGTGTGTGTGTGTGTGTGTAACATGTTTGTAGCTCTGTGTGTGTAGCTGTGTGGGTGTGGGAGTGTGTGTTTACTGAGTGCAATGTGTGTGTCCTTGCATGTGTGGATGGGTGTAGGTGTGACGGTTTAGTGTGCTATGTGTGTTTGTGCATAATGAGTGTTTAAGCCCCCAAACACTTACACATCACACACTTGCACGCACCTCAGTGTGATGTGTAAGTGTTTTTACGGCTCTTGTAATCTGTGCGTCGTTGACAATTCTCTGTGTGTGTGTGTGGGGGGGTGTAATTTTGTAAGAGAGAGAGAGAGAGACAGACAGAAAAAGAGAGGAGAGGTGTATTAGTGCTGGTTGTCAAGAAAGTGTGGTGTGTCAGTGGTTGTCCTCCAGAGTTCAAGAGAGTGGGTCAGAGAGTTAAAAAAGCCGGATGGGTTGGAAACAAACAAAAAAAAATGAGAATGAAATAGCTTGTGGTAGATTATATGATTTATCCTAAAGTGGGTTATTGGAAGAAGAGATGAACGTTTAAAGACTTGGTTCGTTCAAGAGGAGCTAAGAAGGACTTTGACAGTTCTTTTAACCAGATGTGACGCATGATCACCATGCCATATTTTGATATCGAGGAAATGCGCAGCTTTTTTTTTGATCCATCTATATTTCATAAATATATCACATATTATCTATTTCCTAGAGAAAGCACCGGTTACCGGAAGTGAATTGCTTTTAGTAACTTTTATCTGTTTCCTATCCGAAAGAACTGTTTACCAAATTATGGACTGCTATTAGCCATGCTTATTTCTCCTTAAAAGTCTGACCGATATTTAAACAATATTATGTAGAGCTTGTTATGGGGCTACAATTTGAAATTTTGAATGCAAAGAGGAATGGTGTTGGACTTGAAATGTTTCCAAATGATATTGAAATAAAGTGGGATGACATGACTATTAGTGGTTCATGGATTTTACTAATGACATAACAAAATGTGTGATTTTTGCTTATTTAATGTTTATGCCCCATATCTAACGGGACAAAGTTAAATTTCAGGTCTTTGTATTGCACGTGGTCGCCCCTCCTTCTGCAATGATAATATTTTAGAGGTGAGATTCTGGATCCAAGTCAGTAGGACTAAACTCTAACCGCAACATGCCTTTTGCATTATTATTGAATGCAACAGGTTGCAGGCTCCAATTTTCTGTGCCGCTGCAGTGGGGTGTGTGCTTGACCAGAGTGTAGTTGTGGGATTGGGATCCTTGCCTTCGATGAGACATGGCTCCCAGTTAGGTGTTCCCTCGGTGTGATTACTGGTGACTCTGATGTCTGTGCTAACGTGTAGTACACAGCATGCCCCTCCCCAGTTTTTGTGGATATTATGGAGTGTTGCACCATTCTGCATACCGTACGTTTCTTAGCCTATCCCATGTGCTAGCAGACTATGCCGGTGGAGAGGCGGTTTTTGTGCACCCACAGTGGGTTGTCCATATGCCAAATGGTGCTTCTGCTTGCTTCTCTAGATGGCTTTTCGCTTGCTCTAGCCCCCTTTTCTTGGGAGTCAGGTTTCCGCGCTATTGCTCTGGGGCAGTTGTTTTATTTCTTTTCTTGTTTGTCTCCAGTGGAGCCAACCGGCTTGGAGCTGTCATCCGTGGAAGGGAAAATTAAAAAAAGGTGGGTTTTGGGATAAAACTTGTGGGGATGGTGATTTTTTTTTTAAACTTGTGAAAAAGTGGAGCAACTTTTAAAAATCTCTGAACAAGGTAAAGAGTTAAGAAAAAATGGGTTTTTCCAACTCCTCATTTTTTGCCTACCCAAAGTACCCCTCCTCCATTTTCTTCCTCCAATCATTTTCTTCCTCCATTTTCTCATTGACCCAAGCTCGGGATACAGCTATCGGACCGGCCCAACCGAGAGCCTCTCATCGCTGCCGTCTTGGTGGGGCTGCTTGGCATCGATCTCGGTGAGTTTCCACTCTGCCACGTGATCTGCCTCATCACGGATATCAAATGCACGGTCGGATTCAGCGAGGGATCGGCGGAATTAAACTTGCAGCAAAAACTCATGTGCCGGTTCACAACCTCCTTCGTGCTCACCAGCCTCTCGCACCGCACGATCTCGTCCTTCACCGCCTCGTCGCACAGCCCGCAGATCCACCTCCCGTTGAACCGCTCGTGATTGTTGTCTATGTACGCCGCCGTGCACTCCTCCGTCAACCCACAGCAGTCGCATTTCACTTGGCCTTCTCCAGATCGCCCTCTTGCTCCTTGGGTGTTTGACAATCTTGAGAAGAAATACTGCGATGAGACAACTGGGCTGAGATACGAAAGGAGGCTAGTGTTTGATAGAATAAATTCAGTGTTGTTGGAGATTTTCCAGCGGTTATTGGGCTCGTACGTGCAGGCAAGTCGCATTTCACGAACTCAACGTCAACGTTCGGCTTCGGTTGCAATTTCGCCGCCATTATCACCATTGCTTCTCTAACTACAGTTGCCAACATCCCTGCAAATCCAAAAAAAATTCACCAAACAAATCAGTGATAACACCATCTAATAAAATTCAAGCTGCAACAAAAACAATCCAAAACCAATTCAAATTACCTACAAAAGAAGTAGAACGAAACCAATCAACGGATTCCACCAACACGCACACGCCCCGTAATTTCTACATAAACGACTTGGGCATCAGCACAATTGGACACGCACTTTTGTAGAAACTGACTTGTCTTTCCACAGAAAATGACTGGTATCACCACAAACCGTTTGCGTTTACAACGTTCTTCTCTGTTTGGGAAAAAGTCTCGAATGGAGGGAAATATGGGGTGAGGGGTGGGGTGGCCGCAGCAAGGTGGGGGGTAAGGGTGGGGTAGGTAACCTTGCGAGTGGGAGGGGGGCGGAGTGGGTTAGGCCGCATTTTACACATAAGTGTTGAGGAAAAAATGATCCACTTTGGAGTGTGTTTACCGATCAATCATAGAAGAACGGTGTACGTTCTGGGTGAAACTAGTCACTTTCTACAGAAACCCAAGTCCTTTTATGCAAAAGTGCATGTCGGATTCTGCCGACGCCCCAGTCTTTTTATGCAGAAGTTACGGGGGCACAAGCACTGCTTTTGCTTTGTTGGGACTCCTAAAAAAAAGACGTTGTCGGAACTACGCTTTCCCTTGCTAAGGGAGTTGGGATTGAAGAAACGGATGCGCTTTAGCGGTTTTGTTATGAAAAGTAAAGCGTTTTGTCATCTCTCAATTAGGCCGCATTTTTTCGGTCCAAATATACACGTAGTTGTTGATGAGATAATGATTGGAGGAAGAAAAGGGCTGCTCTGATTCTTTGTTTTTGTTGTGAAATGTCTTTGATGGTTTTTCAACCTTTTAGTCTCGAGCATAGTTCTAATTCTTTGATGAGATAATTCTTTGAATGGTTTTTCAACCTTTTAGTCTTGAGCATAGAGTTTTAAAGTCACGTCGCTCGATATCTGACGGTTCGTTTATTTCATAGGACGACAATTTAAGATGAAAAAGTTACAAAGTGAGAAACATAATTGGTATCTCAATGTGAGTCTCCATAATTGCATTTGATAATGATTTGATTCAACTACTTGTTAAACAACTGATTATCATAAAAACTTATCATTATTCAACTTTTGGAATTTACGTTGAGATACATCTCATTACATTAGGAATCTCCGGCTATACGGCACAACTGATTTTCAAAATTGCAAGCGGGCACTATTGCAGAAGGGGGATTGACAAAAGGGAAAAGCTAGTAGTACACGTGCTGCATAAAAGGGGTTACTTCAGTCCATCTGGAGGTAAGTTGCGCAGGGTCAAAGGGTGACTTGAGCATTTTTTAGTATTTTGCATGCTACCAAATATGTCCAGCAACAACAGTCTAACAATCGAGAGAAGTTACCACATCTAAAATTGTACTTGCACACACGATTATGCTTTCAGGCGCGATCCACCTTACAACTAAAGATAGAAGATGTAAGTAATTTTTAAATGACAATGATACAAGGTCTGCAAATAGAGAGAAGTTACCGGATCTAAAATTGTAACCAATCGATAACTTCTTGTTATTTTGTGAAAATGTAGAGACAAAATAATGAAAAAATATCTGACACGTAAAATACCATTGTTAGCGTTTTATTGGCTATTAATGAAGAGAAGTTGAAATGTAATACATGAAAAATATTAAAAGCTCAAGAAAAGCTTTATTAAAAAAAGTACTCTCTCTTAATAATAATAGTATAGATTACAAGAATGGAGAATCAATCTCAACCCTTGTTAAAAAAGAAAAAGTTATCCGTGAGATAAACTATTCTTTGAAATAAAACCCTAAAAAGAAATCAGATTTTATTTTGATTCCCCTTCTCTTTGAGTTTCTTCCTATGCAAGAAAATGAAGATCAACAGCAAATTTATGACTTCAGTTCGTGCACCGGTTTGGAAGCATGAAGAAAACAGAGCATTACATTCATACAATAATACCATTACCAACCAGCTCTTCTGCCCCCCGTAATTTTTGCGTAAAAAGACTGGAGCATCGACAGAATTAGACATGCACGTTTGCATAAAAGGATTTGTGTTTCAGCAAAATGTGACTAGTTTCACCTAAAGGGGTAGTTTGGGTAGTCAAAAACTTAAGTCTAAAAAAAACCCATTTTTTTTAAAGGTCCCCATTGTTCAGAAATTTTCAAAAGAAAACCCACTTTTTCTCAAGTTTTGAAATATATCCCTCCTTCTACAAAAATTTAACCCCAAAACCCACTTTTTCCTAATTTTCCCTCCGTGAAACTTTGTTCTCTTCTACTATTTTTGTCGTCCTGTACTACTTGCAGGCGTGTACTTTTGTATATATTTCTACTATTTCCTAAAAAAAAACATATGATGAACAGCAAGATTTCGCTCAAAGAAATGAAATAGAGACGCTTTCTTACTACTCGGTGGAGGTGCTGGAGTTTTTCTTACGACTCGGTGTGGCAGACTGAAGGTGTTGGGCAGGATCGACATTTAGTAGTTGCTTTCACGAGAAGTGCCACTCAGTTTCGTACATACACCAAGTATGCCAACCAAGTTCATAGGACTAATTCAAGTTCGCTTTATCGACAGCATTAAATATGGCAGCCAAAATTTGGAACTTACTGCAAGGTCTGCAACTCGCCTACGAGAGGGAAGCTTTTTCTTTCCTCCTTAGCCTACAATGAGGGGGTTTAGAGTACGTGATTCAAGAAACAGACAACCTAAAAAGTTTATAAACTCAAGGGCATTGATCTGCATCGTCAATTCACAATCTGATTTCAGCATAACAATACTAGCAATCTCAGACCAGAGCATAATCCTGCTATATTCTAGCAAACCGAGACATGGAGATGCCGCTGAAGGCTCCCAACCCAATTGGGCCCCTTCGAATTTAAGGACACCAGCAGGCGCTCTACAACTTGGCTAGTTTATACATAGTCTGAGACTTCAACCCTTCATATGACCCCAGGAAAAATGTCTGTAAAGATAGCTAAAAGTCCCAGGTTCATTTTTGACCACCTGCTCGGACAAAACACCATAAAGTGTAAACTTGCATGTGACCACCACCATGCATCACCACTACTACACCGCTACTGCCAATCACATGCAACTTGAACATCAGCCCTATCAGTCATGGGTCCTTCTCAGCTTACCAGGGCCATTCTGTTTCACTTTCCGAATTTCACATGGGACCTGAGACGTAAAGTACCAGCTACCCTAAAAAAATCAAGTGTGGGAACCTTACAAGGGGCTAACAGACTCCAAAAAAGAAAAAAAAAAAATCCACGTTATATTACCTGTCCTCAGCGTACACAAGTACATCACCACTGATACCGACCATCGGCAACCTCCTCCCCCTACAGGATCATCAACTCCGTTAATCTTTTCAGAAAGATTTTCCAAAATCTAACTAGTAGTGGTGCATTCCTACTGTTTCAAAATCCCAATGGAACCTTGTTGCAGGTGAAATCCGGGACGCAACTTAACTTCCTTGTCAATAGACCTACACAACACAGTCAACACCGGTGACTCGCCGGAAGCGTTTCCGACAAGAAAAACTCCGATGCTTAAGTCAGAAAATCGTATCAAAGTCAGTATCTAATTTCTCAATGATTCTCTTACCTTTGTCCATATCTCCTTTTCTCTTTATATAGTACTTCCTTTAATACGTTCATTATTTCCTCTTGACGAGGGGGTTACTCTGATGAGTAGAGAAATAAACTACTTAATGGGTAGTTTAGTACCATTTAGTAGGGAGTTACCAGAAATAATGGAATCAAAACTGTTCTCTTGACTCTAGAGAACAGTTTTGTTCTTCTCGGATGAAGACACGTGTCTTCATCTTATGCGATGGTATTTTTCCCATATCAAACCTGATACAGGAAGCTGCCAGCTACCCTCATGAAGTGGGAGAACCTTACAAGGGTGAACCGATTTCCTACATGATTTAGCTTGAGAATCTTACATGTCCAACCCAGTATTTACACGTAGGAACATATGATTTCTACTTCAGGATTCCCACAGAAGCACCAGATCATACATAATGGTGAATGGAACAAAACGGTGCTAGATGCAGAATCTTTAAACCGTTTGAAGTAGTTCCGGTATGAAAAAGAGAGGGGAAATGAGCGAAAATCAATTACAGGGTCCTCCTCGGCCACGCAATATATTGAACCACTTTGGAAAACTAGGCTGCTGAAATGCCATGATAATTATCAAGCTCTTGTTATAAGGAAGTCAGTACTCGAATGAGTTGTGGAATGTCGTGGTCTCATGAATCTGTTTTCGGAGCTCACCAGCATTGGCCATATTACCACTGTGGGAATTAGTCTATGCAACAGCAAAGCAACATCTCATGGGTGTCCTAGGTGAAGAAATAGCAACACCCTCTACATTTCTGTGAGATTTGTCCCAGCGGTGGTCGTACCGCGTTCTCATCAATAGAGCAGTGAGAATTCCATTACCTCATCATCGGTTTCTGGCCCCTTAAGTTAGCTAACCGTATATTTGTAGAGCATAAAAGAGTTCCAGAGTAAGGAGGGATGTCCTAACGGAGGTTGTAATGCATACGGCTCACCAAAAGTTTGGTGGTGATAAACTAAACACCATATGAAATAATTTGTCCCATCCCTCGTGGTAGGGCTTATCTGAATTGAGGCTAAGAAGAAGCAGACAGCGTAAAATATTTAGGGTTAAAACAGAGCGCTGTTTCACACATCGGATTCAAGAAAAGTTGCACGAAGGAGAGAGATTAAGACAGGGATAGAGGGAGAGGGAGAGGAAGAGGGCAGGAGAAACAATAACCGCAATGTTTCCAGATAAGACAGAAAAAGGACAACTATCAAAAGGCGGAAGGGTTGAAATAGGACAGGAAGGTCTTTGGCTCATTCCTACTATTTCTATATCCCGTTTAGAATGAGAATCTTACAACCTACTTGCCCTAGCCATTGTTTACGTGCAGGCACAAACGTATGATACTTATATAAAGAAGCAGGTATTTTTTAACCTTGAATTTATAAGAGGAGACTATAAAACACTTTCACGTAATGCGATATACAGATTGTCGCTAGAAGGCAAACCATAAGATTAGACAGGTGATCTGAAAGCAAAAAGGAAAGAGAAACTAACTACCATAAGCTTAGATAAGAACCAAAACCCTTGGTTTGTTAGGCGGATAGATCACAAGAAAAGCCCCTCATATGCACTTACCAAAACTCACAGAGAGAGAGCAGACTAGCTAGACTATTCAGAAAAAAAACAATACGCCTAAAGAGAAAAGAAAGAGAGTGATCCAAAACTAAATAAGGAAGCTGGAGCCTTTCAGCATGTCTGAATGTCGAGTACAACTGCGAAAAGGGCGCGACAACATTCAGCCGCTGATCCTGAGATCCTCAATAAGCTTCATGACTTCATCTCTCAATGTCAACTCGACGGAAGCATTCACGTGCTTCTGGAGAGCAGGGAACAAGTTTTCAGCCTTCTTCTTTGAATTGCTAGTATGCCACTGACATATGATCCTGGCAATGGCAATGACATAGAGACCACAGTCGTAACCGTTCATCTGCTGAGGTGTAGTAGAGCTCTCTATGAAGGCAGGATGGGCGGTGGAAGCAGCGGAGGGCTTGGATTTGTTTGCTGCTGGCTCCTTCGTCTTATTATGGTTCCTTGCGCTGGAAGAGGATGACTTTGGCTTGGCAGAGGCAACCGCGGCGCGGCCTACAAAGGGCTTCACAGCTTCATAAAGCTTGAAGGCGTGAAGATTATTCGCTCCTTCCATGCTGTCATGGTGTACAAAAGCATTCATGGACCTGTCATAAACAAGAAGGCTCCAGTGGGAGCCATCGCCGCCTCTACCAAAGTCCTCGTTATCGTTAACGCTAAAGATAATGACTTTCTTGCTACAGAAATCCATAGCAGCGACACTCTGATTATCAAGGTCTTGGGTGTGGGTAAGCCAGAAGGACAAGGATGGTGGAACCAGCAGAATGTCATCGCAATCAAACGATGAAGCAAGATACTGGAAATAGAATCCTATAATCTGGTCGTTCAAATAACAGGGTCCCCTCAAAATATCCAGATCAGAACTCCTTAAAACAATATCTTTGTACTCCAAAACCCTGGCGTCAGCCATGGCAGGACAAAAATCTCGAACCCTAGCAGTCGACTTACAAATTGAAAACAGGACAAAATCTCGAACCCTAGCACTCGGCTCTGTCTACTTACGTATTCAATGCCCAGTGGCCAATTTATTCAGCATCACCCCGGATTAAGGGGATTTATGTACTGATCCACGGAATCCTCTCTCCATTTGGATTCCTTTCCTCGCTCTTTTTCCTTTCCTTTTTTACCACCTTATTTTTGGACCCCTTGGATAAAAAGTAAGAAATTTCAAATCTTTTCACCGAAAAAGCTTTTTAAAACCATTAAGATTTTTTTTTTCACAAGTCTCTTGGGATTCATGCTGCAGGTAATTTTGTAAGGTGGCCATAATGGGTAACTTCATTGTATTGTCATATCTATGTATAGGAATCTGATCTACATCTATTATTGGAATTTGTTCTACTTTTCAACTCCTACCTAGCAGTCTATGTGTACTCTTGGACAGTCTAGATCTGCTTTATCTTTTTTTCTCCTTGCTTAATCGCTCCTCGTTGGATCGGTTAGCAATATGAGCATTATGCACCTCCCCGTCCCAAATTGTCCCCCATGTCCCTAACGACCTAGTAACTCATCTAACCACCCATTTTAGAGGCGGTTAATTAGACGAGTTGCTCCCCAATTAAGTCGCCACCAACCCGCCTTTTTACCCATTGCTCTCTAACTCTTTTTACATCTTTCTATTTCATCCTCCCTTAACCCCTAATGGAGACCAATTGCTCCACCTCCATTTTTACTGTCCTCAAGCTTCTTCCCATTAGAAGATCGGCGGATGATCGCTAGATATTGTTGAAAATTACTCCCCCTCCCCCTACCCATTTCTCTCGTCATCCTTTCATTGAAAAAGTCTTTCACCGAATAAGCTTTTTGAAACCATCCTAAACTGTCCCCCTGTCCCCTAATTGCCTAGTAACTCATCTAACCACCCATCCTAGAAGCGGTTAGAAGACTTACTCCTTAATTAAGTCCCCACCAATCCGCCTTTTTACCCATTGCTTTCTAACTCTTTTTACCTCTTCCCACTTCATCCTCATGTGACCCATAATCGTGAGCAACTGCTCCACACTTCCATCGATGGTTGATCGTTAGAAAACCGTTAAAAAATTACTCCTCTGCTCTACCCGTTTCTCTCATCACCCTAATCGAGACCGCCCCCACCTCCTTTTTTACCCACCTAAAGCTTCTCCTCACTAGAAGATCGACGGTTGAGCTCTAAAACATCGATGGATATAAAAAAATTACTCCATCAAAGCTTATAATCTAGAAATTTTAAGTTACTGAAACCTAAGTTATGATATTTCCTTTTATTGTTAGGGTCTTATTATCCATAAATTCACTTTTAAATGCAATGCGTATGCTTGAATTTATTGCAGATTCTTGAATTAGGGCTTTTAAGGGTGTTAAAATCAATATTTTTTATGTTCATAAAATTAGAGCTTTTTTTATGCCTTTGTTTAAGGCTATTTGAGCTTTCAAAATTAGGCTTTTTTAGAGCTTCAAAATAAGGGATTTTTTTTGTTCAAGGGTTAGAAGTTTTTTTAAACTATTACAGATTTGGTTTTAGTGATGTAATAGAGATTGACAATTATGGGTTTTATAGCTTGTTAGGCTTCTTTTGGGTTACATTTTTCCTCAATTCTTTCACATGTTGTAAAATGAGCATTATTGCAATTGAGTTTGATTAATAGTTACATTAATGTTTAGGATTTATATTTTATTCATTTGTTGTGATTTGTCACATTAATTATTTTCAACACCAAATTAAGGGCTTCAAATTGGTTAAAATTAAGGAGTTCAACCCTACACCTTAGAGTTGATCGGTCCTTTATGACAATGCTGACCACGTCGTTGTAGCGAATCGCCTCAAAAAAGTTTCTGAAAGGAAACTTTTAGGGAGTCACCATCTTATTTTATTGAACACGCAAGAAAGTAAAAAAATAATCCAAAATGGCTCTCGTAGTTTGACTTTGGTCCCATGGAGTCGACCTACACTTCAGTCTTAGACTCGAAATAAGAAATGAAAATACTCTTTTTTATGATTTTACTAAAATGAAATTTGATCACGAGAAATAGGGAATAGTTCTAGACTACTAAACAAGACAAAACACTGTAAAATGTACCACGTGAACCTGCTTGTCTAGAGGACTCGAAAACAGTTTGTGAAGGATCCACAATGCAAGAGACTAGAAACTGTTTTAGAGTGAAATAAGAACGACAAGTTTCCCTTAATAGATGACACACCACTTTTAGGAGAAATGGTATAAAAGCTCTAGGGAGAAAAAGTTGGATCCTTGAAAATGTAGGTCAAGGGCCCTATTGATAGAGGTCTGGTGTGCCAGAAATGATAAAGATGGCTATATCAATCTGTGATGTGATGATAAGTGAGAATATTTGATAAAAATTACAGATTGACAAAAGTCAACTAGCCTGCCAGTTTGTCGACAGCCTACCGGTTCATCCCATAATTTGATAATATTTTTTTCAGAACTTTGAGACATTATTCAACCCTTATTCAATAATTATCTCTGATTTTCTGGATGAGATGTACCAGATTCGGTAATTATCCTCATATTTCACATAAATCAATGATTTAATCAATTGCATCAAGGATAAAATCACAAATAATTCCTTAAATATTATAGACAAATCACATTCTAGACATTTGGACTGGACTAACATAGTTGGACTAGACTAAGCCCAATCACTGACTGATTAACTAGACTGGACTGCTAGGCTGGACTAGACAACTAGACTGGACTAGACCAAATTATATAAATTAAGTTATATTATCAGGCCCAACCCTTTATAATGAAGCTCAATAATTGTTTAATAAAAATATGTACAAAATGAGGTGCTTATAGAGCCGCTCAGTAAGGGAGACCTCGCGTGCGGGCAAACACCACTGATAAATAACACATTTTTGTAATAAAATACGAAAAAGACCACAAGACTCTAAACAGACCGACATAGTTTGGAAGGATAAGGATATTGTTCCAAGCCAGAGCTAACATTAACAACGATTGGTCGCCTGAAAAGGGGCACATCCTTAGAAGCCTGGACCAATTGTAACAATACTTGGACGTCTAAAGATATTGAAATGTCATGTCTAAAAGCTAAAGACAACGGTAACAATAATTAATGGATTAAACATGAAAGCACATCTAGAAGTTGGAGCCAATGGTAACAACAATTAGTCGTCCAAATGGCATAGCTGACTTTTCTGCCCATAGAGAAACATTGAAATCGTGCCAGTTTATCAAATCCCGTGATTTTGGCATAAAAAGAAAGATCTTACTTAAGAGGAAAAATTGTGATTCGAGATCGCCTTAGAAGTGTAAAGGGCCAATAATGAGCTATCCTTATAGTTGAAAAACTAGTCACCGAAAGACTAAAAGCTGGAGTCAATAGTAACGACAATCGGTTATTTAGCCATAAAAATATTGAAAGTCATGTCTAAGCACCAAAGCCAACAATAACAACAGTTGGTCGATTAAACATGAAAGAACATCTAGAAGACGAAGCCGATAGTAACAACAATTGGTTATCCAAATACACCAAAAGGCTTATGACTAAGAGCTGGAGCAATAATAACAACGATTGGTTGTTTAACCATAAGGACGTATTCCTAAAAGCCAGAGCCAGTAGTAACGATGATTGGTCGTCTTGGAATATATGAATAAACCTTTGTCTGTTATTGGAACCACCAAATCGAGTTGAATGGTAGATAGAAAAAACCCATATCTAGATGTCAGAGCCACTAAATCGATTTGCATGGTCGTCTAGATATGTAAAAGATGCCCATTGCCGGAGCTACCAAATTGATTTGAATAGTTGATAGACAGATCCGTATATCTAGATGCCAGAGCCACCAAATTGATTTGAATGGTCGTCTAGATATACAATAAGGGAATCTTGCTTGTTTTCGGAGCCACCAAATCGATTTGGATGGCCAATAGACAAGATGATGGTATTGCTAGATGTCAGAGCCACGAAATTAATATGAGTGGTCGACTAGCAATACAAAAATAACTTTGGCCACTACTGGTGCCCCCAAATCTATATGAGTGGTTGACTGACAAAGTAAGGGCTTAACTAAGAGTCGGTGCCAACAACGTGTCCGTGCGGTTGGTCACTTAGTCAAAATCGGACTTATATCCAATAGTCAGAGTCAACAATGCCCTCAAGCAGTTTGTCACTTAGATTTAAGGGAACTTCAGAAATATCTCTCAAAGCTGGAGCCAACTGTGTTCAGAGATAGCTAGTCATTAGTGCCCAACATATCAGTTCACAGAATATGAAAAAAGTGTTACTTCTGGCAACAAAACATGAGATACTGTATTGGCCTTACATTGTACAACAACGCTGAACTGAGCAACAAGTTCGAATAATTTGATCAAAAAAAATAATCCTAGGATGCGAGAGCAAGTATGAACAGTCAAGCATGCAAGCAAACAACTATTGGACAAAAACGTCTTAGGCGAATAAGGTAGTTATCATGCAAAAGACATAAGCAGGATGTAATATTCTGTGTTTTTTAAGCAGTTTAAAATGATTATCAGTGACCGAAAAAATAAACGGTCTATAGTTATGTGCAATGCTCGGTACTGGTAGAGTATTGTAACTTAAAAGATTTTGGGGCAAAAATATAATTTTGAAATAATTTGGGGTCAGTTGTAATTTTGGGAAAGTTAGGCATTATGTAACAAATTTTAGGAAAATGGATCATAGCATGAAGCCACCTCCTACTTAAATTTTTGGTGACTAGTTAGATTAAATTATAAACTAATGATTTATTATTTATTTAGGAAATTAAAAGGAAAGAAATTCAGAAAGAAGGAAAAAAAGGAGAGAGAAACAGTAACAGAACAGAGAAGAGAAAAAGGGGAAGAAGAAGAAGAAATTTGGGCAAGGATTAGAGAGAGAGAGAGGTAGATTGAAAAGGAATTCGCAAGGGTAATTCTTCTACCCTTTACATTGTACATAAGATTTTGGGCAAGGATCGATAAGATTTTCAAACCTGAATCGAAGAAGAAGAAGAAATTTGGGCAAGGATTAGAGAGAGAGAGAGGTAGATTGAAAAGGAATAGCTATTGTCAAACATTGATATATGCATTCGATATAAGAATGTTATTTCTGAACAAACCTTAACATTGAACCTGAATCGATTATTTGAAAATCTTATCGATGCTTGCCTGTTATTGCATGCTGAGCAAATTTGATAATTGTTTGCATTCTTCCTTTGGAATTGTTATACCTAAATTCTATAACTATCGTACTTGTTCATGCTATTTGTTTGTGGTTATTATGGAATTATGAGTGATGAAATATATCAGCATGCTTAATTGTCATCAAAACACTAATTGATTTCGGGTAATTGAATTCATCTTGATGCACATTTTTATTGCATGCCAGGCATGGAATTTCTCGTTGATTCTATTATTGTCGCTTCATGTGTTGATTTAGGGGTCTGTTCTAAGGGACGCGTTATAAGGAATGACTGTAACTGCTTCCTACGGGGAATGCAGGCTAGTCCGTTTATCGATGAAAAGGGCTAGTTATTATCGTACATTATGCATGTGTACTTTGTGCATTGCCTGAATGGAATTGCCTCTGCCCAGGATCAATATCTTTGAATTTGTTTACATTGTATCTTACAATGATTATTTTGAGACTGATGTTCAAATGAATATCTTGTTATCTGCTTGAAGGGGATTGAGTGAAACTCTTCCCCATATTGTGATCAAACTGTTTGTAATTATCTGAAACCTTTTCCATATTGTCTTTGAAATTTCTGTGTTCGTTTTGAAATCCTTTGGAAAATCATCATTGCATTTTAAAACGATGACTTTGAAAATAATCTTCAAATGATCATCTTAGTATTTGGTTATAATTGTTAATGTTTGTTTTGGAAACTGGGAGGATTTTTAATGTTTGTTTTAGTGTCTGTCCATGATAATCTTTGGTCGTTCTTTGTATATGTTTATGACTAATTATGATCGTTTCAGAAATTATCAAACTATTCATGATTTTTAAAATGCTTTGAGAAATTGTCCTCAGATAAACTCTTGAGTCATTTTGTAATTCTTTCTGTTGTACCTTGAACAACCTTACTAAGCTATCAAAAGCTTACCCTCTTTTGACTCCCTTCTGCAAGTGATCAGCTATAGAATACTCGGGAATGGGTTTAGAGTTTGTGTGAGAATCTGGTGAGCCCATCACTACTATAAAGTGAGACCCCTGCGTGGCTCGGTACTGTTTACTTGTTCTACAAGAACTTGAGTTGTAAAGGACTTAAGTTTTGATAGTTTAAATTTAGCAGTTTTGAAATCTTGTATTTTGAAGAGTTTGAGTTGATGTCTTGTTAGAAATTCTAATTATGTGTCATTAAAGAGAATTTGACAGGTTTGATGTGACGTGGTAGGTTAAAGATCCAGGAGTTCGGGGTCATGGAGCTCCGAATTTTTGGGATGTTACACAGGCAAAGCATGCCAACTCATGAAAAGAGGGATTACACAAGCACGCAAGGCACCCAAAGGCATGCAAAGTGAATTTCAAACAAGTGCGCACATATGTAATACTTTCTTCAAAATCAAAAATCGGACAGTTGATCAGAGAAGGGGAGGAGTCCAAATAAAATGTTGAAATCGTTAGGCTAGTCTGAAAGTTTCATATTTGAAAAATAAAAGTGTCAAAAATCGGCCAGTTAGTCAAAGAGTTTGACAAATCTAAACGGGATAACCAGCCGGTTTATCCGTTCATATATGGGTGCCATATTAGGGTTTTTTTTCATAGATTTTCAATCACAATCCTTTCACTCTCTCTCTCTCTCTCTCAAATTCGGCCATAAGGAGATCTCTTCCCATTCATCTCCAATTTCTCACATAAAGATGGTGTTTCAATGTACTAGAAGAGGACATGAATGTGGGCCCCAAGTTCTAGCATGTCTCACGAGTCCGGCAGACCGTTCGGTTGGATGATCACTAAATCCTCACACCAAATCAAGACGCACGCATAAGCCATCACTTTTTCAATGACGAGGTATGTTTTCTAATGATTGTCTTTCAATTACACACACTTTTTCACACTAGGCACTCTCATGCAAAATATGGCCCAAAATAATTTTCTTCCTTGTTTTTCATGTATCCCATGGATAAACAAGATGGCTTTTGAAGTTCTTCCTTTTTCTTTTGTTTGGTGTAGTAGCCTCTCCCTTGGAAAATTTATTTTAGGGGCTCCCCAAATTTGGTATAAAAATGGTGGGGGAAGATTCCGAATTCTGTAGAGAATAGGATAATCGAGACTGACTTTAACCTATGTTTGAAGGGGTAACATGCTTTTAATTGGAGTATAATCATTTTTTATGCTTGGCAGAGCATTGGTGGGATCCCACCAAACACGTTCTGTTTGCCATTCGGGGATGCCACACTTACCCCCGTACGACTTCATGAATATCACGAGTATTAGCATTCAAGGGAGGCCAATGCCGTGGGCCTATGATATCGATAAGGACCTTGACCTCGTGTTCTCGTTGCTTGGATTCAAGCTGTCCTATAAAAAGGACGGTTCTATTTTGCTTGGTACCCTCTGTTCCCTCTATGAGGGTATGACCCTAGAGGATGCCGATAAGGCCTTCATTGATCAATACGTCCGAGGGTTCCTGTTATACGTCTTGGGAAAAAATTTGTTCAACAACGCGGATGACTCGGTGTAGCTCTAATGTTTGAGAGCTTTAGGGGAGATTCAGGAGTACGACTGGGGTACTTGCTACGGCTCATTTATACTATACGATGGGCTCGATATACCGGGGCAGTCCTCGAGCTTCATGGGATACTATGATGTTTGGAATGTATGTCTCAACTCTTAAGCTTTTTTAATATCCTTGTTTAGGCAATCGACACATTGCTCATATTTTGTTTATGCTCATAGATTTGGGCTTTTGAGGCATGACTAGCAGTAATACCCCTCATTTTTTTTGAAGCGTTAGAAATAATTTTTTTTAACGATAATAATTATCGGATGTTCGAGAAAAATAAATAAAAATGGCGATAAGTTGATCGTTACTTAAAAATTAATAAAGCATGAGAGGTTAAAAGGATTCTGGGCTCAAAAATATAATTTTTAAAAGTTATAGGGGCCATTTTGTAAATATGGAAAGTTTAAGGCCTATTTTGTAATTTTGGGAAGGTAGGCTAGACTAGGGTGAAAAGGTGTAAAAATTTTGGAAACCATTCTTTCAATGGTGCCACCTCTTACTTATTATAGCATGACTAATCTGATCAAATTATTAAATAATGGTCAATTTTGTAAAAAAAGGAAATTTGGGTAAAGAAAGGAGAAAGAGAAAACAGAAAAGAAGAAAAAAACAGAGACAAGAAGAAAAAATAGAGCAGTGTTCGGGGAGGAAAAAATGGAGAAAGAGAGAGAATTGAAGCCACTTTTTAAAAAGTAATCTCTCAACCCTTTAGTATATGTGTTTTAGTGTATGTTGTGCATGTTTAGTGTGTGTTTTAGCCACTATGTAGTGTGTGTGAGCCATGAACATGGTTGTACAGAAGGTGCATTTCATGGGTGTTTGGTTCCTTCGGGTGTGGGTTATGGGTTGTGGTTTTGTGTAATTCTGGCATATAGGTAACTTGCCGGGGTAGGGGACAGGGGCTGTGGCTGTGCGTAGTTGGGATTTTTTGTGTAGTTGCGGTGCATGAATCTTGGGTGTGGGAGTTCATGCGAGATTGCATGTGTTTAGGAGAGAATTGAAATGAGTAAGTGTGTGTGTGTGTGTGTGTGTGTGTGTGTGTGTGTTGGCGAGACTACGTGATTATGTAACAATGTGTGTTTTTAGGGTGTGTGTGTGTGGTAGGGCGGGGGTGAACTGTGTGTAATAGTGTGTGTAATTATGTGTGTTGTATGTGTAGTTAGTTGTAGGTATGTGTGTTCAGGTGTAACAACGTGTGTGTGCATAGGGGCGTGTGTTTTGGCAGTGTAGCGAGGTAGGAGATGAAATGTGCATGTTTAAGGTAAAATGGTGTGGATTTGAATAGGTCAGGCAGTTTGATGCAAATTTTTAAAGATAGCTCTGCTTAGACTCTGACTAAGTTCAAAACAATGACCCCCATTATTTCTACAAGATGTATACTGTGAAAAATTATGGGATTTTTTGGTATCCGCGAAGAATGCCACATTAGAGTATTGATTAGAAGGAATTCTTGAATTATTTAATATAGTAAATCAAATTATTTTAATCTAAAAATTTTAGGAAAACCTTGTATTACTGATATATTTTATTTTCTAAAATTCCGTACCATTCCGAGATTAATAGTTATTTTTTAGCAGGACTGGCTTCTGAGCACTCAGTCTGGACACCGGTTCGAAATTTTTGGGCGAAAATTTTATAAATCACTTTAAAGCCCAAAAAATGACTTCATGATGCATAAAAGGGTATTTTAAAATGTCTTTGAGATTGTTTCGATGCGGGGGTCACCAGCCTAGAGAGGGTATTTTGGTAATTTTATCTATAAATAATACTTTCGCATAAATTCACATACAGTAGGGATATTATAACAGCCCGAGTTATAATAATGCCTAGTGGTTTAATTTATTTTTTAAGTGACGATTTTCATATGCAACACATAGGTTGAATTGCAAAGACGATATTTTGTAGGTAACCTTTAGCGACAAATTTAAACATCTTTTAGTGTCGGCATTTTTATTAACGACGATTTCTCCAACGAGATAGCGTAACCACCCATTTATAATTTTCTTAACACATTATGTATCGTAGATAATTTATGATGAGATCATTTTCGCAATAATAAGTGTGAGTTAAAAGTTTTAGCGACAATGATAGGGTAGAGTTTTCATTTCTCTGACTAGGGTTTTCTTGTAACCTATATTTATATGTAACATGGTTTGGTCAGCCGTCAAGGGCTCCTTGCAACTCGACAGACTCACCTAGAGCTAGAGAGAGAGAGAGAGAGAGAGAGAGAGAGGGGGGCAGAGAGATGGCTTCAGAGAGAGGAGTCAAGGGATTTTTTCACGGCGAAGCTTTCCGATAAGATGTCGTTAACTTGCGTTTCTTTTTTAGTGTATATACATATACATATAGTGGGTTTAAGGATTTGTATGTATACGGGTTTGTGGGTTTCGGTAGTGTCGTAGCCGTGAGATGGATAGGCCGCCAAAGGAGTTGGCTTTTTCGGCGAGTTTCTAAATCTTCTCCTATGTTATGTAATGGTTTGGAAAAGGAATTATGGCTACTGGGTATTTTAAATGAGTCAGCCGTGTATATTGTAAATGGGTATTGTGCAAACGGTGGGGATGGTTATGGAACTATGCCGAAGATGATGCAAACCTAGAGGTAGGTGTTGTGTGGTGATATCAATCGCTGGTCTTGGTGCGATGGCACTCACCGATAGCCGATTTTTGGATGTTGCAGTGGTAGTGTGGCAGGTAGGTGAGTGTGAGTTTAGGGCGTGAGGTAGTGTGTCTATGTATGTGCAGGTGTGCGTCGGTGAGAGAGAAACGAACAGGCGAAGAAGAAGGGATGGAGTAGAACCACTGCCGCACGGCACTGGGCTTGGTGGCCGTGAGTTTGTGGTGCTGCTGTGAGGCCGTAGATCAATGGCCACCATGGCTATGTGTTGGTGGGTTATTAGTGGGTGTAAAGGGTTGAAAATGGAGGGCTTGTGAACGTATGTCTGCGGGTGTGTATGTACCCAGTTTGGCCGTGGGGGTGCACCCAGCTCGGTTGCGACTTTATGAGGTATTGTTTGTGTGCATGTGTACTGGGTGTGTGGGTTGTGTGTACTGAGTGTGTAATGTATTTATATATGTGTGTGGGTTAAAGAAGTAATGTAAGAAAGGTGGGTGTGTAAGTGGAGTGGAATTGTGAGTGCATGTGGTATATGTTCGGGGAAAAAAAGAGCTATGCACGTGAAAGGGGGGAAGATTGGAGCAGCTATGTCTCAAGGCAGTGGGTTGAGAAATATGTGAGTTGTGTGCGTGCTCATAGGTTCATATGTATAGTGAGTTTTGGGTTATTTGAATGATGAGTAAATGGGTGAAGGATGTGTCTAATGTATGCATGTCTGTTGTATGCAATGAGACGAGGAAAAACCGAGTGAGTGAGGTTTTACAGGAGAGTGTGCGTTCACATGTATGTGTGCAGTGTATGTGTATATATATTCTGTATGTGAGTGATGTTGAGTGGGCATGTGGGTGTTGGAGAAATAAAGGAGAAGGAGAAGACAATGGAGGGGAGGTGATGCAATCATATGTGAGTGCATGAATATCATAGTGTGAGTTGCAATTGTGACGTGTGAATATGCAGGAGCAGCTTGAAGAGTAGTGCTGTTTTGAGTGCAATTGTGAAACAATGGTAACGGTTTAGCGTTGAGCGAAACGCGTGCAAAGGATAGCGTACAGTGATCATGAATGCATAAAATTTTAAAGTATAATACTACAAGCTAAATTAGAATTTCTGGAAAAGTTTTATAATTTTCTGAGATCGTATGAATTTTTAGTATTTTCTGTAATTTCAGATTTGGAAAAGTCATTTGGAGCCTTTAAACCCTAAAAATGTTTTTGGAAAATTTACAGTAATGTCTTTATGGTATAAATAAGACTCAGTTTGAATTTGATGATTTTTGGAGTTTATTTTCTATGGTTTTCGTATCACATTGATTTTAGAAAAACTAATAAGTTAAAAATAGTTTTAATGTCTTTTAATTTCTAATTTCAATTTCAGTAATTTTTATACATATTTTAAAGTTATTACAAAAATTATGGGATTTTATTTTCAGCTAGAAGCAATTTTGGGAATTTATGGGTTTTTATTGCATTTAAAGAAATTAGTTTAATTTAAAAATATTCAAAATTTCAGAAAATGCATATTTTGACTTTTAATAATGTTTTAAGCTATAAAAGTGTTTTATTTTAATTTATTAAGAAATTTAAAATGATGTTACGCATTAAGGAGTGTATAGGATTTTCGGTTAGGTTGGCCGTGTGCGAGAAACCGTTTTGAGTGCGATATTTCGGAAAGAGTGGGTACGCAGTGGATAGTTGATATTAGTGTTTATAACGTATTTGACATAAATTATGTTCTAACGAATAAAATGCCAATCTAGGTTCATTCAGAGATTTTAACATATTGATCGAGGTTTGGTAGCATCGCTTAGCTTGAATCGAGGTAAGGAATTCTATCCGAACCCTATTTCATTATTCTGATTTCAAATCCTTATAACAATAGTTTTACAAACTAGATCAAATGTTGATATTTATGATTGATAAAAAGATGTTTTTAAATTGCCCATGAAACCATGAATTGAGCCTTAAGCGATCATTTGGAATCTTTATGCATTCTCATCTGTTTTATCGATTCAATTATCATAAAATGTTTTGAATTCTATTTATTGTTTCTCAATATTGACATGAGTTAGTAACTTGGGAGCCATAAGGATGGTCTGTTGGATGGGTTTGACTAGTACCTAGATGGACTAGTCAGTGTTACATATGCATATGTAAAGCAATCGAGCACTGCCGGGGTGGCTTTGCTTCTGTACTGCTCATGTTCAATGTTTCATGTTTATGTTTTATTTCACTTGAAATGTTTTGAATATTATCCATTCATGTTTTACTATGCCCAAAGTGTTTCAAATGACTATTATTTAAGGGAGTGAGTTAAATACTCATCCCTATATTTATATCGTATTGTAGTGATTTCATCGAAAGCAAACCTCTCAAAAAGATGTTATTGGACTTAAATGTAAAATCGTTCGTTTTGTTCATCTATGTCTAAGTGTTGTATTTTATTGAAAATACTCTTCAAAAGTTTTATATGAAAACTCGTCTGAATCGTTTGGTTATGTTTTAAATCATTGATCGACCTTACTGAGCTCTCAAAAGCTCACTCTCCTTTGACTTCCTTTCTGCAGGTAGCATTAGCCGTAGATTACTTGAGCATGGATTAGAGCCGAGCTAGCTAATGAATTTAAATTTAAGTTTAGTATTGATAGTTAGAACCCCTGCGTGGGTAAATTAATATTATTGTTTAAATTTTCTTAGACTTAGACTTGGTATTTCAATTATGATAGTTGATTGAGAGTATAGTTTGATTGACGAATAGTTGCTCTGACAGATTGATGGTATTATTTGATTGCGTTTGAGATAGTATTATCTTAGTGTACTGATCGATTGAGCGTTAACGTTCTGGAGAATTCTGGGATGTTACAGATATTTTATTGATGTTATTTACGGGAAGGTTGTTCTAGTTATTTAAGTATGAGAGGGGTGCTTTTGATAATTTTACTCATAAGGGGCATTTTGATAATTTTACATGCCCAATGAGGGGGTCATTATAGGAATATGCGTGATTTAGTAGTGAATTTATAATATGGTAGTGTAGACTATATTCTAATCATTGAATTGTTCTGTTTAGGTTAAAGTAAAAGACTTTCCAGTTAGGATAATTTAGCTTTGGATCCAGGTAAAAGTTTTTATCCGAACCTTAAGTTCATCAACTTGCATTCATAATTATTCTTTCGATTTGCTTATGGCTATTATCTAACTCTAAGATATGCATCGATATCAGTATGTTATTGTCAATCATACCCTGATATTCAACCTGAATCAATTATTTGAACTCTTATCGATGCTCACCTTTTATTGTATGTTGAGCATTAAATTGTTTATTGATTCCATGATTTTTGTCTCCTGTATACTAACATGGGGGCCTATTCTTAATTGGACCTTATAAGGATGGCATGTTCCTTTGTGGAACACAGGCTATTGCATAAATGGACTACTTTTCATACATAATGCATGTGTACACTATATTGTGCATTGCTTGTATTGCATTGCCTCTACCCATGGTCAATGTCTTCGGAATTTATTTACATTGTATGTTAGAATGATCGCTTTAAGAACAATTGAGAACAATTGCTCATATAAATTATCGAAGAGGATTGAGTTAAAACTCTTCTCCATGTTCTTGTCAAACTGTTGTGAATGTTTTGTAATTCCTTAAAAGATTGTCTTTGGATTGATTCCTGAATCGTTGTAACCACTTGAGAGATTGTCCTTGAGTGACCTTACTGAGCTCTTAAAAGCCCGCCCTTGTTTGTTCCCTTCTACATGTAACAACCACTAGTAGATAGTTTTGGGAAAGGTTAGAGTCTGGGTAAGATTTTGGAGCAGTTACCCTATTTTGTGTAAATAGGGACCTCTGTGTGGGCCAGAACAGTTGGCGTGTTTAGTAAAGAACTTAAGTTTAAGTTTTAATAGTATAAATTTAAAATTTTCTTTTGCAGAACTTTACATTTTGGAGAAACTTTGAGTTATGTTATTTTAGAAGCTCTAAAATTGTGACAGGTGTTGTGGTGTGTGTTGATATGGTAGGTTAATGCTCCAGGAGTTCAGAGCGATGAAGCTCTAATTTTTGAGCTATTACAGTTGGTATCAGAGCTTAGGTATATGATTCTGTAGACTTTAGAAGGATTTGAGGGGATACCTAGATTTTGATATGAGGGTTAAAGAGAAATTTTGAAAAGATTTGTGGATTTGAGTCAGTAACGTGCAATTTGATGCCTGTATTTTGTGGTTGTAGGAAATGGACGACAAACTTTATGACCTTGATTTAGAAGGGTGCTACGACTACAGAATGTTTGGGGAACCAAACCCTGAGGGAGACCCCGAGGAAGAAGAGGAGGACCCCAAGGAGGATCCCGAGGAAGACTTAGAAGAAGATCCTGAGGAGATAGAGGAGCTAGAAGAAGGTCCAGAAGAAATTAAAATAGAATGACCTATTGAGGAAAAGGAGGATGGTGACGATGCCGAGCATTTTTATTTGCCAGACCCCGAATTGAAGCAACAGTACATGACTAGTGAAGCTCGAGCAGAGCATTGGAAGGAAAAGTGTCGTCAGCTGATAAAAGAAAGGGATGATTTGGCTAGTCGGTTGGAGTCCCTGAAAATTAGCTCCAGTTGGACGATATGGGAATTAGAAGCTGAATGTGAATGTGAAAGACAATCCTTGAGCCAAATCCAGGAGCATACTTGGGATGCTAGTATGAGTGTTGTTCGGATGATTCAACAAATTATCCGTGATTGGCCATCTAACAGGGCAATATCAAAATATAGGCGACAGTTGATTCTGGATGAGGGTCAATGGTACTTTGAATTGTTTATAGAATGTTATGATTTCACTTATACTGAGAATTATATAGTATAGTAGGGTTCACTTTTGTTGTGAAATAGTTAGACCCTTCATTTTGTATCTGGTAAAGAGCAAAAATATGATGTAAAACAAATGTCGCTATATATAAAAATCGTAACTTTTTGTAGTATTGTTTTTTCAGTACATGTTTGTATATTATGATAAAGGCTACCTGCATCAGCACGGTTCACACACGTAGTACTGATAGTGGAGATCATCTGGAGGCCAGGTGGTCCTTAAAGGAGAGATACTTCAGAGGGAAGGACAACAACATAATCCAGAACCACTTACTAAGGTTTTGCACACTATGAACCAAATTCTGACCATGTTGGCTCAGAATATGACCAATCAGCAACACGGGGTACAAAACCCAGTTCTGCCTCAACCACAGCCTCAAGACGAGAGTGCTTTGGCTGAATTTAATAAATAAAATGCTACTAGCTTTAAGGGGTCGTCGGACCCTATGGAAGCAGAGAATTGGATTAACAAAATGGAGAAATTTTTTCGAGCCATTCAGCATAGTGTGAGACAAAAAGTTGAATTCGTTATTTATAAACTGAGAGGTGAGGCCGATCAGTGGTGAAAAATGGTAGAAGGGAGTTTGACTCATCAACAGTTGGATGATGAGTCAACGTGAACAGATATTTAGGAAATTGTTCTTCAATCGGTATTTTTTGACGAGTTAACGTGAACAGATGTTGAGATAATTTGCCAATTTGATGAAAAGGGACCAGGAATTGAAAAGTTGATGGAAGCGGATCAGGAATTGCTAGATGAATTTGAAATGAGGTTTTCGCGCCTTGTCAGATTTGCAGGAAGGATGCTACCAACGGAAGCTAATAGATGTCAAAAATTTAAGTGGGGTTAGGCCTAGTTTGAGAGAATGAGTGATCTCTACTCGGTTAATGAGCTATATGGAGTGTGTGCATTTAGCACGTGCTTTGGAGCAATCCAAGTCCGACCATAAGAAGAGGCTTGAACAGAGTCAAGGTGGCCACAAGAAAGATAGACAAGAGTTTTCCCAGGGAAGATTTGTAGGAGTTGACAGGCGTCAGTCATTTGCACAATCATCACAACAGGGTACTCAAGGGCAGAGGATAGGGCAAAATTAAGGATCCAGGCCTGCTCTGGCTTAGGGAAATAGACCTGGGCAAAGTTTTGAGATTCGACCAGGATAGAGCACGGGGTTATGAAGGGTGCAGGCCACAGGCACCAGACCGGTTCAGAGTACTAGATTTGGACCATCGCAAAATTTTAGAGTTTGACCTATGTAGAGTAGTGGTCAGGGTAGCGGGGTTGTTTTTTTCGGTCATCGCATGTGTCATGTGTAGGAGGGTTCATGGTGGTAAGCCATGCTACAGAGTTACTGGAGGATGCTTTAGGTGTGGTAGTACGAAGCATTAGGTTCAGGACTATCCAATGGTTAGGGATAATCAATCAACTTTTCATCCTGCACCTGTAGCTAGTATACCAGTGTGTTCCTCGCAGGGAAGTGGACAGGGTTAACAGGGTCTAACTCAATAGTCTCCAATTTAGCAAGGGCAGAAGCCCAAGACATCAGCGCAACTTTATTCCATGTTTGCTAAGGATGCTGCAACATCTAATCAAATGGTGTCAGATACACTTCCGATTAACTCATTATAGGCTGGCATTTTGTTTGATTCTAAAGCGCTGTACTCCTTTATTTCCCCTACTTTTGCACTGCGATTGAGGTTAAAAATCCATCCCCTGGAGACAGATCTTACGATTGGCACTCCATTGGGAGAGTCGTTGACTGTTTCTACTGTTCTTTATGACTGTACTGATCACGTTGGGGCTAGAGATCTTCCTGTGGATCTCATCCCTTTAGTGATTTAGGACTTTGATATCATACTCGATATGGATTGGTTACTCCCTAATCATGCATCAGTGGGTTGTCATGGGAATTTAGTTAGTCTTAATATTCTGGATGAGTCCGAGTTTGTTTACCCGGGTCTAAACCAAGTGGGTTAGTCAATATTGTCTCGGCTATTAAAGCACAATGGTTACTACATCAGGGTTGTTAGGGGTATATTGCACATGTCGTAGACACGCGTCAGGATAGTCCTAAGTTTTATTTATCCCTGTGGTAAAGCAGTATCCATACGTTTTTTCTTGAGGAGTTACCAGGGGAACCTATTGATCACGAAGTTGAATTTGTGATCGATATTGTTCTCGTTGCGGAGCCTACCTATTTCTAAAGCTCCGTATCATATGGCTCCAGCTGAGATGAAAGAGCAGAAGGAACAGTTACAGGAGTTGCCATATCAGGGATTCATACGTCCTAATGTGTCCCCGTGGGGTGCTTCAGTCCTCTTTGTGAAGAAAAAGGACTGCACTTTGAGACTCTATATCAATTACAGAGAGTTGATTAAGATTATGACCTGCAATAAGTACCCATTGCCCTGCATTGATGATTTATTTGACCAACTTTAGGGCGCTTGTTGTTTCTAAAAAATTGATTTGAGATCTGAGTATCATCAGTTAAAAGTGAGAGAAGAAGAAGTTCGGGAACAACAGTGTTCAGAACACGCTATGGACATTATGAATTTCTTGTTATGCCTTTTAGTTTGATGAACGGCCCAGCAACTTTCATGGATATGATGAACAAAATATTTAAGGATTACTTAGATCAGTTTCTCACAGTAATTATTGATGCTATTTTAATATACTCAAAATCTGAGGACGAGCATATGAAGCATTTGGAATTAGTGATGCAACGACTAAGGGATAACAAGTTATATGTGAAACTCTCAAAGTGTGAGTTCTGGCTACAGTAAGTTGGATTCTTAAGACACCTAATGTCTAAAGGTGGTATCTCGATGGACCCAACCAAGATTAAGGCAGTGATCGAATGGCAAACACCTAATTCAGTGAAAGAGGTATGCAGATTTCTAGGCTTAGTATGGTACTATAGACGGTTTGTAGAGGGTTTTTCCAAGATTGTGGGATTGTTAACTCAGTTAACGCGTAAGAATACAGGATTTGTTTAGACTTATGACTGTGAGTCCAGCTTTCAGGAGCCAAAGCAAAATTGGTAACGGCACCAATTGGCATTGCCATCAGGTTCAGAAGGGTTTTCTAATCTATACACTATAAGAAAAATAGTCTTTAACGACGGAGAGCAATCTGTTGCTAAAATGTACCTTTATCGATGGATTGAGTAGTCGTCAAGGATCCGTCAGTAAAGGTTTTTACCGACGGAAAGTATCCGTTAGTAAAAATATTGGGCGATGAATATTCACGACAGACTTTTACCGACCGAATATCTGTCACTAAAATTTTTTCCTAATTTTCTATTTTCGATCAAACGTTTAAATGTTTTTCAAAAAAATTTAACGACGGTGTTGTGGCTACGGAACACATTCCGTCGCTAAAACTACCTTTCAGTGACTGAAGAATTCTGTCGCTACAAAGTCGTCGCTAAACTTATTGTTTAATGTGACAAACGTTTAACGACGGAATTATCCATCATTTTAATATTTTTAAAAATGACTTTAAGCGATGGCATTTTTAGTGACGGTGTGTTTCCGTTGCTAAAAGTTCTTACATTTGACCTAATTTCTTCTCTCTTTCTTCCCCGCTTTCTCTTTTCTCTCTCTATTTTTTTTGCCGCCATCCCCCATCCTCTGTCCACCGCCATCATCCATTCTCCGTCCACCGCCACTATCCCCATCCCCGCCATCGTCCTCTGTCCACTACCATCATCCTCATCGCCACCCTATCCCTGTCATCGACCCCATCCTCGCCATCGTCCTCCGTCCACCATTCGCATTGCCCATCCATCCGTGCCACTGTCATCATCGACAGCTTCTTCGGCCACACCACCACTGCCTAAAAGAGAAGCCAACACTACCGTGGACTGCCGATGCTGCACCACTGCTCCTGCCACTTGCAGATCTGCCATGCACTATAGCCGCCCACAACCCTTGCTCCACTTGTACGTATTTAATTTTTTTTAGCATTATAATTACATGTTATTGTCATATTGTACATATTATATTGCTATACTGTACGTATTATATTGTACGTATCATATTGTCATTTTTATCATTATAATCACATGTTATTGTAACATTGTATTATAATTGTTGTAGTTGTTCATAATCTATACTTGTATTCATTTTGATTTTATCATGATATTGATGTTATAATTATTGTGGTCGATGGCGACGTTGGTCTATGGTGGTGTTGTTCGGTTTGTGGTTTGGTGTTTTGCGGCAGTGATGGGTTCAATTATGGTGATGCTGCTATTGGATACCATAGGCACACAATGTCACAATTGTAATGATCGTTACTGGCAATGTATAGCATAGGCACGATGATAATCTCTGTGCATTTGGGGGTTGTGTTGAGGGGAGGCAGACCGGGGTATATTTGTGTGTGTCGTGTGTATGTGTCTCTGTGGGTGGGTGAGAGGCTATGCGGTGGTGAAAGGGTGGTAAGACGTGGGCTAGGTGGGTGTGTCCAACAACTCTGTGTCGCGTTAATGGGTGTGGATGTCTGCACATGGGTGTGTGGTCAGTGCATGGTAGGGGGTTGCGCGGCGATGAAAGGTTGGTGATTGGGTGATGGAGACGGGGGATTATTGGCAGCGACATCATCAAAGATTAAGAGGAAGCAATAAAACATAGGACCATTTTAGTAACATCTTTCTTAAATGCGCTGTTAAACCGTAGGACCATTTTATATTTCATGCAATGCGTGGTAGCATGTTTTAAAATTTCGTTGGCAATATGATATACGACGTACTTATCACACAACGCAGGCCAAGCCTCGAGGGGTAACCATAAAAAAATAATTCTGATTAACCCCGATTAACCCCTAATATATCCCTAGGTAATCCTAATTAATTATAATTAACTCTAATTAATGCTGATTCATCCTAATTAAACCTAGTTTACCTCAATCAACCCCAATCAACCTAATTAACCCTGATTAACCCCTAACACATTCATAGGTAACCCTAACTAAACTCTAATTAAATCCTATTAATATATTCCTAATTAACCCTAATTATCCTAAATACTATCTAACCCTAATTATATACTTAAACGCTGGACAATCACAGGTGGGACAATATCAACTCTGCGAATGAACTCAACGAATTGTAAGGTGCCTCAATCCTAATTAACACATTAACTCTAATTAATCTTAATTATCTCTTACTTAAGCCCTAATTAATCATAAATAAGTCTAATTAAACCCAATTAACTCTAGTTAACTCTATTGAGGTCGAATTAGCCCTCAGTAGCGTTAACCCTAATTTACTGTTAATTTAATCTCTAAATAGCCCTAATCACCGTTGATTAATCTAATTAAACCCTGATTGTCCTAATAAATCATAGACTATCCTAATTAAACCCAAGTAGGATAATTAACTGTAATATATTCTAATTAGGCTCAATTAGCCTAAGTAGCCCGAATTACCCAGAATTAATCCCTGAATAACACTAATTGAGTCTAATTAAACGCAATTAACTGTAATCAACCCTGAATAGCTTGAATTACCCTAATTAACACAATAACTCGGCATTTTCTCTTTAATTAGCTATTATCTATTTAGTTTTGGTACAAAATCACTTCGTTATAGTGCACTTGAGCAGAGAAATTAAATCATCATTCATAAACTCTTTAATATCTAACGATCCACCAAATTAGGATTCTCAAGTAAACCCGGTGCTTTTGGTTGGTAAGTTATGGATTCAAAAATTTTCCTTAGCACGTCATGTTGAACCATCTCGTCTAAGATCTTATCTTCCAATAATACTCTTGGCTCGTAACTCTCCATGTCTGCAGAAGAGAAAACTTTCTATGACAAAAGGTCTTTCTCAGCCTGTCGCAGATATTTCCTGCCCTCCATTGTTCCTGAGGTAATTAGATAGTATACATACACAGTTTCCTTCTGACCAATCATGTATGCCCGACATATGGCTTGCCTTTCAACTTATGGGTTCCAACCAATACCAAGCAAAATAACTCTCGACGCCCCAACTAGGGCCGATTACGGCTAATTTGAGCTGAAGAGGGTTAATGCTAATGAGGGCTACTAATTCAAGCTAAATGAGGTTTGAAAGGCAAGCTATATTGGGCATAAATTTGGTTGGGGCGTCGAGATTTGTGTTGCTTGATATTAGTTGCAATCCATCAGTTGAAAGGCAAGCCATATGTTGGGTATACGGGATCGGTCTGAAGAAAACTGTGTATATTTACCATTTAATTACCTCCGGAACAATGGAGGGCAGGAAATGTCCGCCACAGGCTGAGAAAGATCTTTTGTTTGAAAAAGTCTTCTCTTCTGCAGACATGGAGAGTTGCGAGCCAAAGGTGTTATTTAAAGTCCCGAAAGATAAGATCTTAGACGAGATGGTTCAACATGACGAGCTAAGAAAAAGTTTTGAGTCCATTATTTACCAACTAAAAGTACCGGGTTTACTTAAGAATCTTGATTTGGTGGATCGTTAGATATTATAGGATTTAGGAATGATGATTTTCTCTGCTCAAGTTCACTATAACCAAATGATTTTGTACCGAACCTAAATAGATAATAACTAATGAAGGTGAACATGCTGAGTTAATGCGTTAATTAGGGGCAATTGGGGTAATTCGAGCTATTTAGGATTGATTACTATTAATTACGTTTAATTAGACTCAATTAGTGTTATTCAAGAATTAATTTGGGCTACTTAAGGCTAATTGAGCCTAATTAGAGCATATTACAGTTAATTATCCTAATTGGATTTAATTAGGGTTTGTCTATGATTTATCAAGACAATCATGGTTTAATTAGGTTAATCAACACTGATTAGGGCTAATTAGAGATTAAATTAACAGTAAATTAGGGTTAATCAATTTTAATTAGGGCTAATCGGAGTTAGTTGGGCTTTATTAAATAATTACTATAAACTAGAGTTTAATTAGGATTAATCAATTTTAACTAGACCCCCTACGCGGCCTCCTTGGTATGACTACACGTGTCGTGATAGGAGCGTCCCCATCCCCCGCTGCATCTCCATAGAGGCAGACACCGACCGTGGAGCGCTCGTCATTACATGAGGACAAGGTTCGTCGTATTTCTATGAAGGTTTATAGCATGATCACGGCGCATAATCAGGTGCAACCACTATATACGTTTAATTACTGAACATTACATACGATTGCTATCGAGATTAAGCGTCTGTGCCTTTACATGCAGGGCATTGCTGCTGGATATGCTGAGCCGGATTCGAATCATGGTGCCCCCTTGGACGAGGACGATTAGCAGGACCCATCAGATCCGGGACTCGCTGAACCCTGATCAGCCCTTCCCATCCTAGTTCTTTGTATCCCGCTCTCGTGCCCCCCCTCCCCCGACTTGTATTCCCCTCCCCTACTCTATTAATGTACCTCGCTCCCTTGCCATCTTGAATTTTGCATACATTTTATTGTTGGATTGTGATTACATTTTTAGGTATTAAAAAAATTTAAATTAGTTTGACTTTTAGTGACGGACGTCATTCCGTCGCCAAAAGTCATACTAATTTTAAAGGTACGACTTTTGGCGACGCAAATTCCATCGCTAAAGTTTTAAAAGAGAAACGTTTAGCGACAGGATATTATTGCTAAATATTTTATGTAATAAATTATTATCCAAAAAAATAAATTAAAATACAAACATTAGAATTAGCAACGAAAATCCATCGCAAATTGTATTTGTACATCCATCGTTAAAGGTAGATTTTAGGCGACGGATTGAAAATTTCTATCACAAAACTTTTAGAGACGGGGTTATAGGCAACAAAGTTTTAGCGATAGGGTGTCAGTCGCTAAACCTCTTTGTCGACGGATAACGGACTTTTAGCAATGGAAATATCCGTCGCTAAAAGTCATTTTTCTTGTAGTGATAGTGACGCTGCTAAGAGAGGACTTGGTTGGGTTGTCATGCAGAATGGAAAGGTCATTGGCTATGCATCGAGGCAATTGAAGGTTCATGAGCAGAATTATCTAACTCATGATTTGGAGTTGGCATCAGTTATTTTTGCTTTAAAATTATGGAGACATTACATGTACAATGAGACTTATGAGATCAATACAGAGAATAAGAGTCTTAATTATATTTTCACACAGAAGGAGCTTACATGAGACAGCGCAGGTGGTTGGAACTTTTGAAAGATTATGACTATTCAATTCATTGTCATCCCGGTTATGTAGTGGCCGATGCCCTTAGTAGGAAAAGTACTGGGTATCTAGCAAAATTGTTTATGAGACAACCTCAGTTATTGGAAGAGATGAGATAATTAGACCTAGAGATTGAATATCCGAGATATGGTATAGTGTAACATCCCGGAATTTTCGGAACGTTAACACTCGCTCGATCAGATACACTCAGACAATTACGACCTCAAACTCAAGCAATTTAGAACCAGCAGTCCGTCAGAGCAACTAAACCGTTGAGTAAAATAATACTCTTAGCGTACAATTATACTTGAAACATCAAATCTAAGCTAACGATTCTAAATAACAATAATGGCCCACGCAGGGGTTCAAAAGGCTAATACTGAAACTTAAGTTCTCTTTCGCTCGTCTCAGATCTAGTCCACACCCAATGCGATCTATTTTTGGTTATCACCTGCGGAAAGGAAGTCAAAGGAGAGTGAGCTTTTGAGAGCTCAGTAAGGTCGCTCAAAGATAGAAACTACGAAACAATTTCAGATGAAATTCATAGATTTTCAAAAAGAATCATAACTAGTTTCATCAGATATCAATATGATTTTCAGATACGATACAAACAATCACAGATAATATTGAACATGAGCAATGGCAAAGTCACACAGGCAATGCAGGGTAATCACTTAGCAAAGCCACAAAGGCGATGCTCATTAACACTTTCCACCGACTAGTCCATCAAGGTACTAGCCTACACCAATACACCGGCTAGTCCATCAAGGTACTAGCCCACACCAATATCCTCCACTATACACCAACTCCCGCCAAACACACCAATGCACAATCTCATGTCAATATGCAGAATGACAACAATTCGATAATGCAATGATTAAATCGATGCACGACGAGAAATAAACACAGAGCATCGAATATGATTTCCAATAAACGCTTAAGGCTCAAGAATAGGTTTTTAAGGCAAACAATGCGACTTAATCAAAATAACAGAATCCAAAATAATAGCGATAACAATTCAAAGAAATATTCGAGGACAAATAGAGAAAATTGGGTTTCGGAAGAAATCCCTTACCTCGATCCACGCTATGCAATGTTAATTGACATCAATCTAAAAGTCGTTGAATTAACCTAAATTGGAAAATTCATTTATTAGAAAAATAATCTACACTACTATACTATAAACCCTATTATCAACTACCCAAACGGCGCTCACTTCTAACCCCAGAATGACGCAACTCAAAACGGTTCCCGCGCACGGCCAACCTAGCCGAAAACACTGTACGCTCTCTAATGCGTAATGATATCCCGAGATTCGTAATAAATTACAATAAAACACTTTCGTAGCTTAACACATTGTAGAGAGTCAAAATATGAATTTTCTAAAATTTTGAATATTTTCAAATTAAAAATAATTTCTTTAAATACACTAAAAACCAATAAATTTCCATAATTGCTTCTAGCTGGAAACAAGGACTCATAATTTTTATACAAGCCTTAATATATGTAGAAAAATTATAGAAATAAAAATCAAGATTTGAAAGGCACTAAAACTATTTCTTTATTTTTCATTTTGCTAAACTTAATGCGATATGGAAAATGATAGCAAATCATCTTCAAAAATTATCAAACTTTTACTGAGTCTTTCTTATAGTATAAAAACATTACTATAATTTTTCCAAAACATTTTCATGGGTTTAAAGGCTCCAAAGAATTTTTATATGTCTGAAATTGCAGAAAATATAGTAAATACATACGATATCAGAAAAATATGAAAATTTCACAGAAATTATAATATTTCACTAAGAATCATCCTGTAAATTTTCAGAATTTTCGGACAAGCGTACAGTACCCAACAGCCACGTGGTACAACTGTGCAAGCACAGTGTACCACTGCACTGCACAGACCCATTACTGTTCACCTGTCTTCTTCCTCCTTCCACTTCTGTGCAAACCCAGAACTCCTAATACACAGAGACCCCATCACGGCAGCCCTTTCGTCCCTTCACACTCACTCTAATACTTTTAAACATCTCACACAAGAACAGCCACACTCAAAACCATTATCTCACAAATCACATTCCACATCCATACCCACTGCCGTGAGGCAGTGGGTCTTCTTCTTGTTTAACAAACTCACAAACTCATTGACACCAACTTTATGCACACAGGAACCTGTTGCACAACACCCCTCACACACACTCATGGCACCATGCACTCACACACATAACACACACTCATTACCCACATACAAACTCTCAAAATACTCCGTCACGGCCCATTCCTCTCTCTCATTTTTACACATTCAAACACACACAAACACCGTATGCACACACCACATTTCTTTCACTCCAACCACACACCCACATACAGACTATGCGTACATACATTCATATACACTGAATCTACTTTAGGTCAGCCCCTTCTTCTTCTCTCAAACGCCACAACACCCACTTATTCACCCACATAAATCACCTCTACACAACCATGCACCTCTATGCCATGGCGGTTCCATTTTGGCCCCGCTAACAAAACAAGGCAGCCACCATGGCTGGCCTTAATGTGACCTTCACCTTCATTTCTCTCCACTGTTTTCAAACACCCACATCATAAAATATACTATATACCTATGGCAGCCATGGCCGCCCTCTTATAATCGCAGCCCCCTTATTCTCATAAAACAATGATGAAAATGAGAGAAAAGGAACTAGAAGACTTACCAAAAAGTATCCCTCTGTCCGTTCCTCTCTTAACCATGTCTCAGAAATTTGGAATAAAACTTAGGGCCGGCTGTCTCCCTCAAAGATGGGTATAAATAGAAAACCCTAAAAGATAAACTACAAACAAAAACTTCCTTCAAGTTTCGTTAATCATTTTAAATTTCACCCACGACTTACTATTATTACAAACAGGTCCAAAATAAATAAGTTGCTATCACTTATGTGCTTGAAAATTTTAATATGTTTGATACGCTACTCCGCTTCCTTATTGGTTGCTAAGAGTCGCTAAAAAAATATCGACATTAAGTAAGAATATTGTCGCTAAAAGTTGTTAATATAAAATATCGGAACTAAGTAAAAAATATATTCTCCGCTAAAAAGTTTTAAATAAATCCGAAAAAGTATCGGGGTGTTACATTCTCCCCCACTTATAAAAATTTCGTCCTCGAAATTTCACTCACTTATAATTTCAAAGCACGACGCTTTCACTACATAACTCCCAAACGAAACTGTTGCCGAATGTTACACATAACTTCCAAGGTAAATCAATAATAGCCTCGGCAATTTCACAACTTCTAACTTCCACCATAGTGTAAGATTCGGATTATAACTTAGAATATGATGCCTCAAAATTAATCAATATATAAACGCCTAAATGAAATAATCCATAAGTGTACCTGACACCACATCGTTGGATGTTGCAGCATCCTGAGCTGACATAGCGAACAATCTGGCTGGTGTCCTAGGCCTTTGCCCCTGCTGAGTCTCGGCCTGTGGAGTCTGGCCCTGCTGACTCTGACCTCCTCCCGGACGAGGTGCACTACTCGCTGCTAAACTGACCGTAGGTATAGGGCTGAGAGCTGATTGGTTCTCCCACATTGAGGGGCAATTTCGAACTTGATGCTCCATACTGCCACACTTGAAACATCCCCCGGTAAGTTTGTAGCATGGTTTACCACCATGGCTCTTTCCACAAGTAGGACACAGAACTGTTGAAAACGCTATCCCTGAACTTTGAATTAATCTACCTCCTGCGCTCCGTGCTCTTCTGAATTCGACACTCTGCTCTGACCTAGTTCCCTGAGCCTGCCCTATCCTCTGACTCTGAGCACCCTGTTGTGCTGAAATAGAAAACTTCTGACGCTTGTTAGTCTCTGAAGTTCTACTCTCCTCTCTATCCCTCTTTTGGTCACCTTGCCGTTGCTCAGACCTTTTCTTACTGTCTGATCTGGACTGTTCCAATGCACGTGCCAGATCGACGCACTCCATATAGCTCGATAACCTAGCAGAGATCACTCCATCTCTCAAACCAGGCCTGAGTCCCCACTCAAATTTTTGGCATCTATCAGCCTCTGTTGGTAACATCCTATCTGCAAATCTCGCCAGCTGCGAGAACCTCATCTCATACTCATCTACCATCTCTCGATCCACCTGAGTTACATTGGCAAACTTTCTCAACATCTGTTGACGGTAACTCGCAGAGAAATATCGATTGTTGAACAGTTCCTTAAACCGTTCCCAAGTTATCTCAGCCTTTTGCTGAGGAGTCATACCAGTCTCTACCATCTTCCACCACTGGTCGGCCTCACCCCTCAACTTGTACACCGCAAATTCTACCCTTTGCTTCTCACTGCATTTGATAGCCCGGAAGATCTTCTCCATCTCTACTATCCAACCTTCTGCCTCTGTAGGATCTACTGATCCACTAAAATTTGAAGCATTCTGCTTATTAAACTCAGTCAGGGTACTTCCCTCTTGAGGTTGTGGCTGAACAGGGTTTTGCATACCCGTCTGTTGATTGACCAGATTCTGGGCCATGAATGCCAAAATTTGATTCATGGTATTCAGAGTTGCAGTCATGGGTTCTGGATTTTGCTCTTGTTGTTCTACATGGGGTACTTCCCCAGCTGGGATCTCCTGATCTCCACTACGACCCCTAGTACGATCACCCCGACCCCTTGCTTGGCCTCCACGACCCCTGGTACCAGCTCTACGAGTCCGTGCCATGCTATAACAAATAAGCTACTATCAGAGTCTGTAAACACGTCCTTTCATAAATGACTATGCAAATTTAAAATTTCTAATAATATATATTATCAGATACACCTTCATAAAAACGATCTCATATATCTAACCACTAGTAGGGTGAAATTATTTAATCTTTCCCTAACCCTACTTTTAAAACCTAAGGTTCCTCTCGCAAGTTTCTAAAGTCTATATAATCACAAACCTAAGCTCGATCATTTGTTCACCTACGTTCCAGTCTACAGAATCGTAATACCTAAGCTCTGATACCAACTGTAACATCCCGGAATTTTCGGAACGTTAACACTCGCTCGATCAGATACACTCAGACAATTACGACCTCAAACTCAAGCAATTTAGAACCAGCAGTCCGTCAGAGCAACTAAACCGTTGAGTAAAATAATACTCTTAGCGTACAATTATACTTGAAACATCAAATCTAAGCTAACGATTCTAAATAACAATAATGGCCCACGCAGGGGTTCAAAAGGCTAATACTGAAACTTAAGTTCTCTTTCGCTCGTCTCAGATCTAGTCCACACCCAATGCGATCTATTTTTGGTTATCACCTGCGGAAAGGAAGTCAAAGGAGAGTGAGCTTTTGAGAGCTCAGTAAGGTCGCTCAAAGATAGAAACTACGAAACAATTTCAGATGAAATTCATAGATTTTCAAAAAGAATCATAACTAGTTTCATCAGATATCAATATGATTTTCAGATACGATACAAACAATCACAGATAATATTGAACATGAGCAATGGCAAAGTCACACAGGCAATGCAGGGTAATCACTTAGCAAAGCCACAAAGGCGATGCTCATTAACACTTTCCACCGACTAGTCCATCAAGGTACTAGCCTACACCAATACACCGGCTAGTCCATCAAGGTACTAGCCCACACCAATATCCTCCACTATACACCAACTCCCGCCAAACACACCAATGCACAATCTCATGTCAATATGCAGAATGACAACAATTCGATAATGCAATGATTAAATCGATGCACGACGAGAAATAAACACAGAGCATCGAATATGATTTCCAATAAACGCTTAAGGCTCAAGAATAGGTTTTTAAGGCAAACAATGCGACTTAATCAAAATAACAGAATCCAAAATAATAGCGATAACAATTCAAAGAAATATTCGAGGACAAATAGAGAAAATTGGGTTTCGGAAGAAATCCCTTACCTCGATCCACGCTATGCAATGTTAATTGACATCAATCCAAAAGTCGTTGAATTAACCTAAATTGGAAAATTCATTTATTAGAAAAATAATCTACACTACTATACTATAAACCCTATTATCAACTACCCAAACGGCGCTCACTTCTAACCCCAGAATGACGCAACTCAAAACGGTTCCCGCGCACGGCCAACCTAGCCGAAAACACTGTACGCTCTCTAATGCGTAATGATATCCCGAGATTCGTAATAAATTACAATAAAACACTTTCGTAGCTTAACACATTGTAGAGAGTCAAAATATGAATTTTCTAAAATTTTGAATATTTTCAAATTAAAAATAATTTCTTTAAATACACTAAAAACCAATAAATTTCCATAATTGCTTCTAGCTGGAAACAAGGACTCATAATTTTTATACAAGCCTTAATATATGTAGAAAAATTATAGAAATAAAAATCAAGATTTGAAAGGCACTAAAACTATTTCTTTATTTTTCATTTTGCTAAACTTAATGCGATATGGAAAATGATAGCAAATCATCTTCAAAAATTATCAAACTTTTACTGAGTCTTTCTTATAGTATAAAAACATTACTATAATTTTTCCAAAACATTTTCATGGGTTTAAAGGCTCCAAAGAATTTTTATATGTCTGAAATTGCAGAAAATATAGTAAATACATACGATATCAGAAAAATATGAAAATTTCACAGAAATTATAATATTTCACTAAGAATCATCCTGTAAATTTTCAGAATTTTCGGACAAGCGTACAGTACCCAACAGCCACGTGGTACAACTGTGCAAGCACAGTGTACCACTGCACTGCACAGACCCATTACTGTTCACCTGTCTTCTTCCTCCTTCCACTTCTGTGCAAACCCAGAACTCCTAATACACAGAGACCCCATCACGGCAGCCCTTTCGTCCCTTCACACTCACTCTAATACTTTTAAACATCTCACACAAGAACAGCCACACTCAAAACCATTATCTCACAAATCACATTCCACATCCATACCCACTGCCGTGAGGCAGTGGGTCTTCTTCTTGTTTAACAAACTCACAAACTCATTGACACCAACATTATGCACACAGGAACCTGTTGCACAACACCCCTCACACACACTCATGGCACCATGCACTCACACACATAACACACACTCATTACCCACATACAAACTCTCAAAATACTCCGTCACGGCCCATTCCTCTCTCTCATTTTTACACATTCAAACACACACAAACACCGTATGCACACACCACATTTCTTTCACTCCAACCACACACCCACATACAGACTATGCGTACATACATTCATATACACTGAATCTACTTTAGGTCAGCCCCTTCTTCTTCTCTCAAACGCCACAACACCCACTTATTCACCCACATAAATCACCTCTACACAACCATGCACCTCTATGCCATGGCGGTTCCATTTTGGCCCCGCTAACAAAACAAGGCAGCCACCATGGCTGGCCTTAATGTGACCTTCACCTTCATTTCTCTCCACTGTTTTCAAACACCCACATCATAAAATATACTATATACCTATGGCAGCCATGGCCGCCCTCTTATAATCGCAGCCCCCTTATTCTCATAAAACAATGATGAAAATGAGAGAAAAGGAACTAGAAGACTTACCGAAAAGTATCCCTCTGTCCGTTCCTCTCTTAACCATGTCTCAGAAATTTGGAATAAAACTTAGGGCCGGCTGTCTCCCTCAAAGATGGGTATAAATAGAAAACCCTAAAAGATAAACTACAAACAAAAACTTCCTTCAAGTTTCGTTAATCATTTTAAATTTCACCCACGACTTACTATTATTACAAACAGGTCCAAAATAAATAAGTTGCTATCACTTATGTGCTTGAAAATTTTAATATGTTTGATACGCTACTCCGCTTCCTTATTGGTTGCTAAGAGTCGCTAAAAAAATATCGACATTAAGTAAGAATATTGTCGCTAAAAGTTGTTAATATAAAATATCGGCGCTAAGTAAAAAATATATTCTCCGCTAAAAAGTTTTAAATAAATCCGAAAAAGTATCGGGGTGTTACATATAGTGTTAGCTATTATGCAAGTTCAACCCATGTTGATCAGCAAGATTAAGACGGCATAAGCGAACAACCCGAGTTTGCAAAGATCATTGGAGGTATTGGAAATGAAAAAACGGATAGAGTTTGCAATTGATTCTAAAGGATTGTTGCGATTTGATTGACGGTTATGTGTTCTTAATGACGAGCACCTAAGACTATTACTACTATTGAAAGCTAATAGTTTGCATTTTTCAGTACATCCAGGAGCTACCAAGATTTATCATGACCTTCGAGAGCAATATTGGTGGTCAAGAATGAAGAAGGGACATAACAGTGTTTGTGATAGTGACGGATAACGGACTTTTAGCGATGGAAATATCCATCGCTAAATGTCCTTTTTCTTGTAGTGATAGTGACGCTGCTAAGAGAGGACTTGGTTGGGTTGTCATGCAGCATGGAAAGGCAACCTATGCATCGAGGCAATTGAAGGTTCATGAGCAGAATTATCCAACTCACGATTTGGAGTTGGCATCAGTTATTTTTGCTTTAAAAGTAGGGAGACATTACTTGTACAGTGAGACTTATGAGATCAATACAGACAAAAAGAGTCTTAATTATATTTTCACACAGAAGGAGCTTACATGAGACAGCGCAGGTGGTTGGAACTTTTGAAAGATTATGACTATTCAATTCATTGTCATCCCGGTTATGTAGTGGCTGATGACCTTAGTAGGAAAAGTACTGGGTATCTAGCAAAATTGTTTACGAGACAACCTCAATTATTGGAAGAGATGAGACAATTAGACATAGAGATTGAATATCCGGGATATGGTATAGTGTTAGCTATTATGCAAGTTCAGCCCATGTTGATCAGCAAGATTAAGACGGCATAAGCGAACAACCCAAGTTTGCTAAGATCATTGGAGGTATTGGAAATGAGAAACGGATAGAGTTTGCAATTGATTCTAAAGGATTGTTGCAATTTGATTGACGATTGTGTGTTCTTAATGACGAGAAACTGAGACTATTACTATTATTAGAAGCTAATAGTTTGCACTTTTCAGTATATCCAGGAGCTACCAAGATTTATCATGACCTTCGAGAGCAATTCTAGTGGTCAAGAATGAAGAAGGACATAACAGTGTTTGTGCTCGATGTTTGATGTCTCAATAGATAAAAGCTGAGACTAAACGCCGATAGGAACTGTGCAACCCCTAGAGATTCTCGAGCGGAAATGGGAACATGTTATTACAGATTTCGTGAGCAGTTTACCCAAGACTATCCGGGGTTATAATATGATTGGGGTGATAGTGGATCGAATCACCAAATCAACACACTTCTTACTTATTTAAGGGAATTTTACCATGCAGTAGTTAGCCCAGTTGTATATGGATTTGATCGTGAGACTTCATGGAGCACCTCTTTTGGTTATATCTGATAGAGATTCACGTTTCACATCGAGATTCTGGGAAAGTTTTCAGGAAGCTATGGGAATAGACTTGAGATTTAGTATTGTTTTTCATCCCTAGATCTATGGTTAGTCTACGGGACTATTCAGACATTGGAGAACATGCTATGGACTTGTGTTATGAACTTCTAGGGTAGCTGGGACACCTATTTGCTGTTATTTGAGTTCACGTACAATAATAGTTATCAGACCAGCATTCAAATAGTGCCTTTGAGGCTTTATACGGTCGAAGATGCAGGACTCCGTTATGTTGGGATGAGGATGGTGAGTATTGACTCATTGGTCCCGATTTAGTTTAGGTAAACTGCGAGAAGGTTGACTTGATTTGGTCACGCATGAGGGTAGCATAAGATAGGCAGCATATGTATGCCTTGAAGTTTGTAGTTGGGGGCCGAGTTTTCCTTAGAATTTCACCATGGAAAGGACTGATGCATTTTAGTAAGAAGGGCAAATTCAACCCTATGTATATCGGTCTGTAACCCCCAACTTAGGGTTATCTAGACCCGGCTGGAGCATTACAACACAACAACTAATCACAACATCTTGATAATACAACTCATTCTACAACCACTTTGTAATTAAACCATATTGTACAAAATTAAAGATTTTACTTTTACAAAACACACCTAGTAAACTCTCTGTCATATATCAGAGTTGACATACTGCTCTATTCAAGTACAACTTAGTTCACAAATGTACAAGCGTCCCTTGCCCGTCTTCTCACCGTGCCTCACACCTTTTCCTTGCCTTTCAAGGGACCGGCTCCTTGATCTAAAATATTATGGGTAAAAACCCGTCAGCCCACTGGCTCAATAAGATAATCAAAGACATTTAATGTAACCTTCAACTCAAGAATATTGATAAGGCATGCTATTACAATTCAATCACATTAAGCAATTCTTAATGTGCACATATCACATGTTCACACTTAGTTGAGCATCACAAGAGTTTACCATTCTCAAATTCAGTCCCATCAATAGATCACCCTTATGTCACCACATTCGGGATATAATATCACAACCTTTGCCTTGGCCAAAGGCAAAGCAACCAAAAACAATTGAGCACCGATACTACCTCGGGTAGTAGTCGGAGATACAATTATTCGGCTCATATGGTGCACCGCTATTCAAACACAATCTAATCAACCCCCAATCATTGAATGGGATAACATAATAATATTCAATAATATATCAACCATTCCTTACAATGAAGGGATGTACATGCTCATGTGCAAGAAAACATATCATTGCATACATGTCGTTGTTGTATTCTTCATTTACTTGCACTATACAACTTAACTATCAAATATGTAGTCACCTTCACATGTAACATCATCTTCGTAACTTCTCGACCATGTAATATAATCATTTATATTCAGCAAATTAGCTTTCAATATAGAACTTAACAAACATGTCCAAAACCATAATCTAATCATGTCTAGTTTGATATAATTTCATAATTCACACGTATCATAACCTATTTCACGTCTTCCATAACCTCTAATATGTTAAACATGAATAGATTCACTGATGAACAAGTCTCTAATAGGTTTTCAGAAATTTGACAAAGAATTCATACTAAAGAATTACGCTAACATGGCATATATCCATATTCATGTCTTAAAAGCCCATTAAAAAGCTTTAACTATCTTACCTTAAGTAAGCGATAAAAGAACCAAATTTTCAGATGTGAAACACCTTCAAAATACTCCTCAAAACACGTTCAGAACACGGTTTGAAGATCATAGAAACTTTCCAAATCAACCGCTTAAGGTTCCCTTTAAAAAACAAGCCTCAATTCTAGATTTTGTGGGGTTTTTGGTTGCTTTTCTCGAACTTTTCTCTCAAAAACGAGGTAAGAGAACTTAAGCATGTCAATTGGGTCTTTTAAATCAAATTAGAAGCAACTAGGAGGTATCAAATGGAGGTGAAGAAGTAGAAAAGTCAAGCATGACGAGGCTTTAAGCATTGGTGGCAAGACACGGTCGTGCCACTTAACAAGCATGACAAGGCTCAAAGGACAAGGTGGCAAGACATGGTCGTGCCACTTAACAAGCACGACAAGGCTCAAAGCACGACGAGGCTCGAACCACGACCTGTCGCGATAATACGTTGACACGTCACAAGCACGAGGTGGCACAATTCTTTGCAAAAAAATTAAATAATTCACAGGTAGTCCGGTCAACAACCGATTACTCCCAGCTAGAGTTTTCACCATTTCACATAAAGTGATTTATCTAAACATGCTTAAATATGTAACCAAAGCATATAAAATGTTGGGTTCTCACACCCTTCACTCCTTAAAAGAATTTGGTCCCCAAATTCATAACTTAAACTTACCAAATAGGTGCGGACAATCTTTCACATATCTTCCTCTTTTTCCCACGTGGCTTCTTCCACTTCATGATTTTGCCACAAAACTTTAACCAACGGAATGCTTTTGTTCCTCAAAACTTTCACATCAAAAGCTAGAATCTGCATTGGCAACTCTTCATATGACAAATTGATTGAATTGCTATCGGTTCTGTGATACCCCGAAACTAGGTTTACTCGGTCATTATTACTTTAACGACAATTTCTATGAATGATGTTCTTTTGAGGTCTTAGTGACGTTTGGTTTGAAAAAAATTATCATCGTTTATAATACCAGAGCTATTAAAAAAACAAAGTTGATGCAATAAAGAAATAAACAAAACTTAGCTCGTGACTTTGGAGAAGTTATAATTAAATTAGGGTTATTATGTAAATGTCTATATCTTATTTGATTATTTTAAAATAAGAGAGAGACCTAGGGATAAAAATATGGGATTTTGAAATGATAGAGAGTAATTTAGGGATAAAGAAAAGGAGAAGATTTTGGAAAAGAAAAAAAAGCATATTTATAAAAAAAGCTAGACAAAAGAAAAGAAGGAAAAAAAATGAACGAGATCAGAGAGAGGAGATGGGTAGAGAAGATGAAAGCGGCAGCCGGCCCTAGGAATGGGCGGCGCCTCTGCCTGCCAGATCTGGCAATCTCACTTCCGGCCACACGCACTGTCACCGGCAGCCCCATCGCAGGCCGGTCTCTTCCAGATCACGGCTGCCGTCGCCCATCCTTCGTCGAATGCCACCAGATCTACGTGTACAACCGGCGACGAATCATCACCGGCCAGTCGTCAATTCTTCTTCTTTAACCGCCGACCGGTCGCCGTTCGAATACCCGCACCCATCCTCGCAAAATGACCCGCAATTAGTCGACAGTAGCAACGATCGCCATCGCCCGATTTTTCGCACTCTCTCTCCGTTCACTGACCAATTATTGCTACCACTCTCGAATTGTTTCACCGCCAATCAGTGACAATTTTGATCTACACCAGAGACGACCACCTATCAAGCGCCGTGCAACAAATCGCCATCACACAACGGTCATATGACAGCCATGGGCCACCTGGCATCGTTACTATTAGACCACCTTGCGCCGCTACTGTCATGGCATCGCAACCATAATGATGGCCGACTGCCCCCAGTTGGGTTTATTTTTGTAAATGAATTTTGGTGGTGTACTTGTGTGTTGGTGGCCGTACAGTGGTTTCGTTTAGCGGCAGTGTTAGCAGTGGGTAAAATGAATAAAATTGATGTTTTGTGTGTTTGCGAATTATTTTGATTTTTGGTGCGGTATGGAATGGAGGTATCACGTCGGTGCTTAAGACAACTGGAATTGTATCATGGCGGTGTTTGCATTGGCTAGAATGGACTAAATTGTAGTGGTGTCTGTGTGATGAATAGTAGGCGGTGCAGATGCTGTATGTTATTAATATTTGTGGGTGAACGGGAGTGTATAGCGTGGGGGGTACAGTGCATGTAATTAGGCAAGTGTGAAGGTGTGGCGGTTGTTGGACGATGGGTGTACAAGAGTGCATGTGGGACACTGTTGTGTGAGGTGTACGTGCATATTGCTGTTTAGGCAGCACGATATTGTGTAAGGCCCGTGTATGTGTGTGTAACAGTGCAATGGGCATACGTGTATTGCGTGGTGGGGAATGGTCAGGTGGTATTGGTACGGTTACGTGTCTATGTTGTTTGTGCATTCTGTAGCATTGAGTAGTAGGTGCTTGGAGGATTTTGAAAGTGACGGGCTACTTGGGTGAAAATCAGTTGATGGAGTGAAGTTGTGCGGCTAAATGGTATGATGAGTATGTGTGTGTTGTGTACAGTATGTATGCATGGCATAAGTGTACCCTATGCAGGTCTGTGCATTTTGGACAGGGAGGCGTATAAGTTATGAGCATACATAAGAAGGGAATGGTTAGCGTGAGTTCTAAAGATTTACTGAGTACTATGTAAAGCAAGGTTATTTGATGGGTTATTAAAACGGGTGAATTAATGGATGTTCGACAACGGTGATTAAATGCCAAGAATGACATGGTGAACTGGGCACGATATTGGACGGACATGTAAAGGTCTGACAGTTGACAGCGGCATTGAATTTGCTTGAAGACATGTTCAACGTGAATGTTCTGTCATGATTGAAGATGCTTTGGGTTGTAGAAAAGCTGGGAACGTGAAGATAAAAACAATAGCATTGAAGGTTCTTTGAACCAGATGTAGCAGCATGATCGTCACTCCGGAGCTTTTGATGTGGGGAATGCGTAGCTTCAGGTAAGTGACCCTTTGATTCAATTAGTGTTTTTATATACAACGTATATGTTTATCTACTGTTAAAAATGTAGTGTTTTTCAGCATTGAATGTTTTAAGTACGTTTAACTGCTCTGGCTTAAATTACCAAAAGGGTTTTAGTGTTTTATTCTCGTCAAAGAAAAATCGGACCAGCATGTAAATGATGTTTTGCCGAGAAACTGAAATGGAACTCAGATTTGAAATGTATTGTATTGACGTTATTGTGAATATTGAACATGTTGATGATTATTGAAAGGATGTGAGGATGGTTGAGAATTAATTGATGAGTGATTTTGTTCACGATGAACCCAAAGGGGGTTTTTGGTTTACTCAATTGCTGTGCCCTATATCCACGGGGGAAAGTTGGATTTCGGGCCCTGGTCAACGGGGCTTATACGTTGATGCACAGTACTGTTGCTCGTGGTTCGCCCTTGCGTCCACATAATTTTATCCCGGATGGAGGAGGGATTTCAAGCCCTAGTCAGTGGGGCTTGTACGCTGACCGCAGCATATCGTTTGAGTTAATGTTGGGATTTGAACTAGTTGTTATGAAGTTTTTTTTTATAATCATTATATACTTCAGTTTTTGGTCATGTACTTTGTTTTGTTTTACCCGATGATTATCAAATCTATGATTTTTAGATATCTTAATGATGCTACTATATAAAGTGAGTTATTTTCTGACATGCTATGGTCCACCTAGTTGAATCATTGGTTACTTACTGAGCACGTGGAAGCTCATCCCTTGCTTATCATTTCAGGTTTGAAAGTAAGGTGATGGTGACGAGCATAGGAAGGAACAATTGGGCACTGAGCTCCGGAGACTGTATTGGTTGAGTCGCTAAAGATTTAGATTGTTGGGTTAGTTTGGTTGTTAATAAACAAGTGTTATGATGAGTGTTAGCATAAATGTTGTATTCAAGTATGAAAATGTAATTTAAGTTGTAGAAGTTTTAATTTCCGCTGCCGCATATGTTGGTTTTAGCGAGTAAGGCCTGGCAGAGCCCTCGGTTGGAGTCCATTGGGTCTGCGGCCGGTCACGTGCCTAGCTCGCGGGCCTGCCCGTGAGTTTGGGTCGTGACAGAAATGGTATCAGAGCATTACGGTTTTGGGATATTAGAGTTTAAGTAATGATTCTGTTGGTTAGGTTATAGCATCCTAAGCGATGAATTCCGTAGTGTGGTGAAATGCTCGAAGGTGCCATGATTGTGATTGATGTTTTAACTTGTGCTTTGAAGCTTATATGATTCTGTAGACTCGTTTCTAGGCTAATGAGAGTGAAGTGGGATGGGAAAGGAAAAGGCTTTGACTAAGTAATTTTAGGGATTTGTTGATACGTGTTCTTATTACAAGTTTGGGAAAAGGTCAAATGATTGGTTATTAAGCTAAAACAGTACAGTCTGGTGGTAGTTAGGGCTTAAGCTGAGATGCTGTAGACTCCTAAGCCTAAGCTAGTATGTGATCGAGATTAGACTTTGAAAAGGTGGATTAGGTTTTGACCATTTTTTATCTAATGTTTCAGCATAAGATTGAGATTTGAGCCAGTTACACAGTAGTTGACCGATACTACTTGCCTTTCGAATTCAAAGATTTTTAACAGTACCCGAAGAAGATGATAGGGGAATAGGATTATGATCTTCTAGTGAATAGTTCGAATAGCTAATGGCTATAGACTGTGTTGTGATTGAGAGATATAAATGATATGGTAGACTAGATATTTAAAGTTGATGGATGCGTGATAAATGTGTGTAACTATATTTTGGGTACTTTTAAGGTAATACTTTTCTCTGTGTTGGATTTTGGCAACAGTTTGAACTGGTTGTTTTGAGGTATTAGAATGCGTAACGAAAGCATTGTGGTCAGAGTTTTCAGTCTGGGGGTGTGATGTGTAAGTGCACATAGACATTGTTTAAACATATTGACTAAGCCCGGGTAGTATGCTTCAAAGGTTGCCTGATTTATATTGATTTTGGTGTCAGACTAATAACAATAGATGGGAGAAATATTCACCACTAGGTGATCTCATGATTTTGGTTAGTGAACACATTGTACTCGTTGATTTACATAAGTGAGATATATTCCGCCTTTCATCTGACGACCTCTCTTTTGCCTTAGTTATAGGATGTCTAGACAAGAAGCCCCTATTGAACCTTCTATGATCAAGGGAAACTCCTCATTATCCCAGAAGACATCGTTGACCGAGGAACCTCAAGGGTCTAACCTAAGGACATTGACGAATCCACATTCTAGGGCCATATGGGCACGTACATCTGGCAAGGAAGGGAGTAGGTGTGCTAGAATTAGAGCAGCAGCGAGAAATAGACTTCAGGAAGATGACGCCTTTTCATGAAAGGAACTGCACAAAACTCGGAAAGGCAAATGGAAGAACTTTCAAGGGAACTCAGCACCTTGGGAAAGTAGAAAAGCTAGATCGTTACCATGCCGCAGGTGTAATCACTTTCATCCTGGTCGACTCTGTAGGTGGAAAACGAGGGATTGTTTCTCATGTGGACAAGAGGGTCATCATCAACATGTTGTTACATAATTAACAACAAGCGATGAAAAGTACTTACATATAGATTATGTATAAAGCATCGGCCGTGGTGATTGTGGTAGAGGGTGATGTCAAAGCCATGCCGCTTAATCTAGAAAGAGATTAAATATTATGGAATAGCAAATGAAACTATAAAATTTGGCGAATGCTTGTAGAATTGTTCCTCCAAGATTAAATATCCACAAGAAGATAACTCTTTGTTGTTATTTTAAGATTAGTAAAATCATAAAGTAAGGTAACGCATACTAAATGAATGTACAAAAAACACATGCGGCAACTATCTGGTCAAATATTTTTTCTCTTGGTTTTACAATTTCACGTCTTTCATATGATCATCTGCTACAGGTTTGGCAGCATCGGAAAAATCTATTATCCATTGAAAAACCTGCAAAAAAAGGTTTATGCATTCAATTTTTGACTTTGACACTTCTAATGAACTGAAGTTCATCAAGATAGCATGACATACGGAAGATACTTCCTCATTCCCGCCATAGGAGTCACGTGTTTCATGCCTTAAGTTTTCCCCCTATGCATTCTCCTTCCATAGGGACCCTTTATATGGACCACAATGAAGTTATAGCCATTTGCCAACTTGTAGCAAGAGCAAGTTTATAAAATGTCAAACAGTATGTACGATAATCCATGCCCTTGTACAATTATGTAAAAAAAACAAAAGGAAAGGGAAATAAAGACAATAGAGCTATCTTCTTTTAGACAATCCAACCCAACACGCTTGTTTGTGTAACTTATCCATAAGATTGAAAGAAGTGGAAGATGATACTGGGCATATAATCAACTTTCATAGACATCTTAAATCAATTTTTCAAGGATTAATATTGATTCAAACACACTTCTGCAGGAAATCATGAAAAAGAAGTGGAAGAACTCATCAAATGCTCACCGACATAGCAATGAATCAAGGAAAGAGGGTTTTGTCCACCTTGGCCTGAACCTCAAGCTTAACTTAAGCAGATCTTCAGAAACAAACAATCAAGATTTGGAGAAAACATAAAAAAAGTAAGATAATTGAAAAACAGAATTTGAAATGCTTGTCAAGCTTTGTCAAGATTAAGCTGCATCAAAATGACATTTCAAGCAAAAGCATGACCAATCTAATACCCTAAATTAAAGCCTTGAAAAATAAAAATGGCAATTATTGATCCCTACTAAACTACAATAATTCAAACACATGATGACAAAAGTATTTGAACATAGTTAGCACGTACAACTTACTTCAAATTTCCAGACGACTCCACGATGGATATTCATCCCTATAAAAATATGAACAAACTCCAAAAATGCATGATTGTTTCTAGACTTTAAATACATTGCATACGACAAACCAGAAAAGTGTCACGTTGATATATTAACGAGTTTTGTTGGCAACCAAACACCACAAAAACTAATCTCTAGGCTTTAAGAATAGTATAGTGCCTTTCAGATAATTTTCCTCAATTACTTGAACATCATTAACCAAAACCGACTTTCTCAAAATTGCATACATTAGTGAACAAAAATTGTTGATAAGTCAGTAGTTCTCTCAATCTATGGAGTTTCAGTTTGGTAATTTCTTGGTGATTCCATGCATCAACTTGCCTAAACCATGAAAGGGTGCCATATTTATGTGCTACATTCCTACTTTCTGCTCAACCTAATTACATATATAATAAGCAAGCCAAAAAAGCAAACATGAATGAATCTAGTAATTGACTGTTTTGTCAAATGCTTATTTGAGATGATAAAAAAAAAAGTACGTATAAGAAATCACAAAAATGACATGAATCCTAATATGAACAATAGTAACAAAATTGTAGAGAAAACCACAAAATCATATTCTTAAGAACAACAACCAGTGTGTGTGACTGAGTATGCATGTCTAGGGGCAGTGTTGTATATTCTTGTAGGAGTGCATATGAATTCAATCTTGAGGCAAAATATGTAAAGGAAGAGAAGAGAAGTTTATAGTTAAGGAACATTAGAGAGAGAAAAAGAGAGTTATGTATGCGAAGGCCGACAATTGCCAAGGGACAAAAAGCTTGGACAAGCATTCCAAAGTAGTACTGTTACATATAAGTTCAGGTACGATATTTCCTGGCATACGGAGTTGTTCAAAATGTCATCAATATGCGCACAAGTTGTCCAACTCCAAGTAAAGCAATTGAACAAGGAACGACCTCCCTGGAATTTGAAAAGACTCATCAGTCGAGGGATTGCATGAGCAAATACTATGGCTCTCATCTAGAATGGACTATGAGTAGAAGGGTGTGAGAACAAGAGACAGTTATGCAAGGTATACCTTGTCAACGAGAAAGATATCTTGGCCATTGACATCTACTTCAAGATTGCCACTCACTTCCATTTTTCAAAGTCGTGTTCAAATGTGCAGCTTGAATCAAACGACAAAGTCCTTTGGAGAAGTAAAACAACGAAGAAAGATCGATGCTGAAAGGACTAAATGCAAATTAAGTGAGGGAATAGAAGAAGAAGCAGAGTTGTGGAGTCAATGAAGGTAGCAGCAAGGAGGCTTCTCTGACAAACTTATGTTGCCTAGACACTGAAAGCAGAGAAGGGCCATATTGCGATAATATAGTGAATGAGAACCATCTATTTCCTAAGTCTAAATTAGAGCTTATATAGACATAAACAAAGGTATGGCCGAAATCCCATAATCAAATTGTGTTAATGAAATGATTAGAAGCTAATTAAAATCGGGGTCCCACACTCACCCCTCCTTAAAAGAATTTAGTCCCTAAATTCATACCTGATCACGTGAACAAGTGCGGGTACTTCGACCTAGTCTCATCTTCACGCTCCCAGGTAACCTCTTCAATATCATGATAATGTCATTTGAGCTTAACAAATGGAATCACCTTATTCCTCAATACCTGATCCCGACGATCCAAAATCTCCGTCGGTTGCTCAACATAAGTCATATCTGCTCTGTGTGAACCGACTGATCATGCAACACATGTGATGGATCTGGCTGATATTTACGCAACATTGATACATGAAAGACATTATGTATTCCAGATAATGAAGGCGGTAAAGCAACTCGATACGTTAGATCACCAACCCATTCCAAATTCTCACAAGGCCCAACAAACCTCAGAGATAGCTTACCTTTCTTACCAAATCTCATGACTCCTTTCGTTGGAGAAATTTTAATAAAAACAAAGTTTCACACTGTAAATTCCAAACCACGTCGATGAGTATCAGCGTAGCTTTTTGTCTACTCTGTGCTGCACGGATACGCTATTGAATTAATTGTATCTTATCACTGGTTTCACGAATAATGTCAGATTTAATAAGCTTACCTTCCCCAACCTCTGACCAACAAATTGGAGATCTGCATTTTCTTCCATATAACACCTCATAAGGAGCCATATCAATATTAGAATGGTAGTTGTTATTATAAGAGCATTCAACAAGTGGTAAATATGAATCTCAACTACCTTTCAAATCTATCACAAGCTCGTAACATATCTCCTGAGGTTTGTATAGTACATTCACTTTGACCATCTGTCTGAGGATGAGAGGTTGTACTTACGGCCAACTGTGTATCCATAGCCTTCTGAAAAGCTTGCCAAAATCGAGAAGTAAAATGTGGATCCCTGTCGGAAACAATACTAATAAGAACTCCATGCAAACGAACTATCTCATCAATATACAACTTAGATAGTTTTTCCATGGAATATTTCATATTCAGAGTAAAAAAATATGCAGACTTAGTAAGACGGTCTACTATTACCCAAATCGCACCATTTTCGTCCCGAGTCCTCGGTAAACCTGTCACAAAATCCATGGTTATGTGCTCCCATTTCCACTCAGGAATAGATAGAGGTTGTAAATAACTACCCGGCTTTTGATGTTCTTCCTTTACCAGTTGACATGTTAGGCACTTGGAAACAAATTTAGATATATCACCTTTCATACCATTCCACCAATGAGGTGATTTTAAATCTCTGTACATTTTAGTGCTACCCTAATGAATACAGTATTTACTCTAATGTGCTTCTTTCAAAATCTCATGTTTAACCTCAGCATCATTTGTTACACAAACACAATCTCTAAATCTCAATATACCTTCCAAAGATAATGAAAATTCAGGTTGCAACTCTTGCTCCACCTCCATTCTAATTTTCTGTAACTCTGGGTCCTTTCCCTGAGCTTCCCGTATCAATTGCATTAACGCAGGCCAAACTTTAATATTAGCAAATAAAAATCCCGTTCTAGTTGCACGCGGCCTCCAATTACACACATCAGTCAACATATCCTATTCATTAAGCATTAAAACTAGCAATCATATTCTTTCGGCTTAACACTAAAATCAGCTTAAATGCACATATCTTATATAAGTTTCAAAAGTTACTTGAAGCAGAGGAGGAGGAGACTGAGAGAGGTTGAGCAAGTACTTGCATAAGTGTAACAAGGAGTCAAAGCAAAGCAGACTAGGCTAGTAGTTTCTCACACTTTACAATCACAATTCAAGTTTTAAAACTAAAACGGGCACTTAATTTGCACTTACACTTACAATAATAAGTTCAGACTGCCTTATAACTGGGTTGTTCACTCACTGGCTTATAACTCCTAGCCATCTTCAGACTGACATGCCAATTCCAGGGCACAGCAGCAGCAACTTTGGTCAATCATTGGACGATCAAATCTAGGGGTGAGGCAACAAACCCGTTGGATGGCATCATGGCACTAGGCAGTAGGTTTGTAAATTAGTAATTTTGATTGTTCGAGTTTCTTACATGAGATAGACCTGCCTCTTTCCTCTGTGAGACAGTAAAAGGTACATGTGGGACTCAATAAGTCCAGTGACTTGAGGTTCAAGGAACAAAGCAACTAAGTTTCAAGAATTCAGGTTAATTGTGCTCTTTATGTGTGCCATTACAAATTAAGTGGCGAAAATCTTTCCTCATTTTGCCTACTGAATGTAGTATGTTTCATTCATTTGACACACAATAAGAAACAATAACGACTACAGTGTGGTATCCAACTTTTTAATTTTTTATGTAGAGTCTGCAAATTTCATTTCTCAATCCAACAAATTAAAAAAGAAAGCAAACCAAAAGTTAAGTTTACGGTGTTACACATAATTCATATACAAAAGATATCAAAACCCTATTTACAAGCAATTAATGTGCGATTGTGGTCAGAGCATGGCTCTCGCTATGGATTTGGGACAGGTTGCCAACATGAAAGGTTTATATGAACTATATGTCCCTCACGGAAGATATCTATTCTGTAGGAAAATGATTCAGTCAACATAGAGCAACTTTGGGTACTCATTATTCTATTCGACAGGTTAATTAGAATAATGTGTGTGCATGTGTGTGTGAGAGAGAGAAAGAGAGAAGGAGAGAGAGAGAGAGAGAGAGAGAGAGGGAGGGAGATAGAGAGAGATCTGCCGGGTGCAACACTGAGCAGCTGCTTCAATTGAGGAGCAGAGCAAAGAGGAGCAGCAATGACGGCAGCTGAAGCAGCGGCATCGACTGGAGCAGCAGATGGCCGGTAGAGACGGGAGATGCGACGGCGACGGCCCGAGCAAAGGATAGAAGAGTGGCGAAGGGTGACAGTGTGAGACTGAGTACTGTTGTCTTGAGTCATGAAAACTGATTTGAGGTTTTTTGTAGCTAGGTTTTATCTTTTAGTCTTTAAAATGTTTGTTTTGACTTGGTAGAAACAAAAAGGAAAAAAATACTAAAAGAGAAATCGACGGCCCACGTGAAGACACGAAGTCAAATCGAACGGCTCCAGTTTATGCGCCTAGCTTTGCGCCTCCACTATCGCTTTGTGCCTAGCGAACGAGGCGCGTGCCTTTATTGAACTCGCTGCGCTAGGCCTAGGCGAGGTGCGATGTGTGAGCCTAGTTGCGCCTTGCGCCTAGGCGCGCTTTTTATAACACTACTTTAATCTAAATAGACTAATCAAATCATCATAACGTAACCTACACTACGATCTTATAAACTCAACACAGACTCACGCATTCTCCCAGAACGACCGCCCTCACCGAATATGTAAAATAACCAAAATGCACCTTATGTGTAAAATTACTAAGATGCCCCTCTCACACTTAAGTCAGAAAGCAGTCTTCCCATAAGTAAAATCACTAATATAACCTTATTGTATGCGAATTTTCCCAAAAATACCTTCTATGGGTAAAATTACCAACATACTCCTCTGGGTGGCAAATTACCAACATACCCCTCTGGGTGTCAAATTATCAAAATACCTCCTGGGGGTTTCCAGCACCAAAAAAATCTCAAAAGGAATCTTAAAACACTATTTTAAGCATCCTGAAGTCATTTTTGGGTTAAAAAGTATTTTAAAAAAAATTTCGCTAGAAAATCCTGAACTTATGTCCAGACTGGGCACTAAAAAAATTAGCAACATACTCCTCTGGGTGGCAAATTACCAACATATATCTCTGTGTGTCAAATTACCAACATATAAACCACACACAGTCACATAAACACACACTTCACCCACAAAAACACACACTAAACTCCTCACTAACCTACTGAAAACCCATCCCCCCCTTACTTTTACACTTACACTAACACCACACATACCCCTTACCCGAAATATACACTCCCTGACACATGAACACACACATATATACACATGTACACGACTGTGAACACGCACTCACTGCACTAAACTCCCACATACACCTATTCACTAAAACACCACTACACACTAATTCAAGGCGCTCCCTTCGCAAAGACAAACTCCTACCTGCACACATGGCAGCCATGAACTCGCACACGCACAACGTGCAACCACACACGGCACACTCTACATACACACTAAATTCGTTCGATGAGATTCCAGCTGAAAGAAGGGAATTACCTGATGAAACTCCCTCCAATTCCTCTTTATTTCCCCCTGTTTCTTCTCTGCCGAAGCCATTGACCTCCTTCTCCTCTGTTTATGTCCTTTCTTTGTTCTGCTTCTCTTTCTTCTTTTTTTATTTTTTTTTATTTCTTCCACCCGAATTTCCTTTACAATATTTTCTTTCCATCAATTTACTAGTAACTTGATTAGTTATCACATAGAATAAGAAGGAGGTGGCACTTTCTTATGATCTTTTTTCCCAAAGTTTGACACATAGTCCAACTCTCAAACATCACAATTTAGCCCCTAAAATTTTCATATTTACAAAATAACCCAAAACTTTATGTAATTACTTTTAAGCCCCAAAAGTTATTCTAATCATTATTAATTTAACTAGACATCACTAAAAATATATATTATCACTCATTTTATTATTTTTCATCACTACAACTATATTTACATTTATGCTCCCAAAGTTTTTCCAAAATTACAAAATGATCCCAAAAGTTTTCAAAATTATATTGTTGCCCCAAAGTTCTTTTAAGCTCCTTTACTCTACTAATACTCGAAGATTGCTCAAAATTAATGTTTGCCTATTTTTTGGGTCTCCGATAGTTATTTTAAACCGCTTAAAAAGTGCGAGATATTGCATTACCTAAGAGAAAATTCCCCGCAACTTCTCCAATTTCTCTCCCAAAGCTTTACCCTTCTCTTTCTCTTCCCTGCACTGTTTTCTTTCTTTTCCTTACTGTTTCTCCCTATTTCTTGTTTTTTTTTTCCTTTTCCTTACCCAAATTTTCCTCCTTTTACCAATTAACCATTAATTAATTATTAAATTAGCTTAGTCATCACACAAAATAGTAAGAGGTGGCATCCACTAAAAGAATTTCTCTAGCAATTTGACATCTAGGTACCAAATATCTCAAATTGTAAAATTGCCCCCAAAATTACAAAATAACCCCCAAAAGTTTTTAAAAATTATATTTTTGTCCCAAAATTCTTTTAAGCCTCGATACTCTAGTAATACCCGAACATTGCTCAGAATTAATGCCCGTTTATTTTTTGGAGCATAAATGATTATTTTAAACCTACTCTAAAAAATGAAAGACATTACAGAAACAACAGTAGAGGCAACTATGAAGGTTAGGGCCGGTGATTGAGGATGAAGACCTCCACTGCTAAACTGCCTAAGGTAAGACAGTTAGGGCCGGAGTAAGGAATTAGTACTGGGACAGAGGAAATGCCCAAAATTGGGAAAGAGAAGAGAAAGGATGGACAATGCGAAGGGAGGATTAGTGGTGGAAAGGGAAGTTCCAGGCTAGGGGGAAAGAGAATGGGGCAACACCACTCGCCAGGCATGACGAAGACACCAAAAAACAGAGGAGTGGTATAGAAGATCTAGGGTTTATAGGGCTGAAAAAACAATCTAGCTGGCTAGAGGGCAGATCAGGGGTGCACAGACAGGTGCTGTCCAGGGAGGTTCATTTTAAGAGCATGTGTGAGTCCGTATTAAGTTATAATATTGTGCCATAAACTACGTTCTGATGAATTGATCATTCCGTTTAGGTTAAAGCTAAAGACTTTCCGGTTAGGATAATTTAGCTGCGGATCCAGGTAAAGGATTCTATCTGAACCCTGGGGAAGGACTTTTGTCCGAACCCTTATTTGATAACTCGTACTTGTAAGTACTCCTTTGAATTACTTATGACTAATGTCAAACTCTGAAGTATGCATTGATATCAGCATGTTCTTGTCCAGCAAACCCTAATATTGAACATGGATCGATTATTTAGAAATCTTTTGATGCTCGCCTGTTATTGTGTGCTGAACAGATTTGACAATTGTCTGTATCCGTTCTTCCGGATTGTTGTGCTTAAAACTCGATAATTATTCGTAATCGTTTTTGTTGTTTATCTATGATTTTTCTTCTAAAAATTCTGATTTCTTCTGAAAATTCCGAATGCTGACTGTGTCAGTATGATTATTGTTATTGGAATCTAAATTGACTTTGGTGATTGAGCTTATGTTAATGCTCATTGATATTGTTGATTTTTCTGTGTTGACCTAGGTTATCTTTTCTGTTCTGAGGCGGGCGTTATAAGGCTAGTCTGAATCCTGCATGGAATGCAGGCTAGTTAAGTAGACTAGGAATTATTCTGGTAAATATGCACGTGTACACTTCGGTGCTTTGCCGGAATGGCATTGTAATCACCCCAGGATCAACGTTGATTTTTTATTTTATCTGCTCTGTATACTGCCGTGATTGTTGCAAAAATGTCTGAAAAGTATTGTATTTCTGTTGAAACCCTTTAGAAAAAAATCTTCATTGTATTTTGGAAATGATGACTCTGGAAATGATCTGTTATTGATTGTTTTGGAACTCGTCGTGATTGTATTTGGCGATTTTGGTATCTTATTTCTGATGAATTTTTTATCCTATTTGAAAAGCATTGAGTTGTGACCGTTTGAATGATTCTAGAAATCTTGGTTAGTTGAATTCTCGAAATCGTCTTGTAATCCTTTTGTTGGTCCTTGTACGACCTTAATGAGCTCTTAAAAGCTCACCATTTGTTTGACTCCCTTCTGCAGGTGATGATCAGTAGTAGATTGTTCGGGAATGGGTTAGAGACTGAGTGAGATTCTGATGAGCCCATCACTACGGTATAGTAAGACCCCTGTGTGGGTCGGTACTATTATTTGATCTTAGAAATTTTGAATTGCGAAGAACATAAGTTGTAATAGTTTAAGCTAAGCAATTGTGATCCAGTATTTTGAGAAATCTGAGTTTATGCTGAATTAGATGATTTGAAATATGTGTTAGTGAACATGTCTGACAGGTTTGATGTGATCTGGTAGGTTAACGACCCAGGAGTTCAGGGTGACGGAGCTCCGGATTTTGGGGACGTTACGCACCAGCACTTTCGTCTTTATTCAATTTTCATACCCATAACATACTGATCAGTCCATGGCAACACAGGGCTACACGTGCAGGCTCTACACACACACGTGCACACGGTTCTGTAAGCAGCCACACGCGTATTATATACACATACAAGCACATTGTTACACACAGAACGCCCACACACACACAGAGAGAAAAAGTACACACACCGACGCCCACACTCACACATACACACACCGATGCACACACTTATACATAGAGCACAGTGCATAATGTTACACATGTAGTGTAAACAAACACTTACTCACACAGCTACACTCTAAAGCAAAAAAAAAAAAAACAGTACCAGGTGCTTTGCTATCTCTCATCCTCTTTGACATGGGATTTCCAAATAGACCTTCTGCTTTCTTATACCTACTCAACTCAGTGTCAGTTGCATCTTGTACTGCCATATCAGGGTTCAACCTTTGAATGCAATAATACAAGCCCGTCATAACAGTTTCATCACTCTCAATATCTGAGGTAGAGTATTAATACTCCAGGTTCAAGAAATAACCAGCTGCATGCAAAGGACGATGGAGTTGAACACTCCATCTGCTGTCAATGATCTTATAAACCTCCTTGTACTTCAACTTATTTCCTTGGAAAGCACTTGCAATAGCATCTTTAGCTTTATCCATAGCCTTGTAAATGTATCCCATTGGAGGTTTTTTCTTACCATCAACGATTCTAAGTACCAGAATAAGAGGGCATGCTACTTTTAAAGTATATACAACCTTATTCCAAAACGAAGGCATTAATGCTACTGCCGCACTCTTCTGATGTAAACATTTTTTTTCTAGTTTTCTTGCTCTTCATGAATCCTTGACAAAGGGATAGTGACAGTTGTAAATCTCGTTTTGCCAGGCCTAAGCAACTCTCTTTCTGCAAATTTCCTTAACAAGTTTACAACACCCGAGCAATTATATATGTAACCATTCAAAGCAAGAGCCTTTTGAAATGTTGACTTCATCTTAGGTAACTTAAATATGTCCTCTAGGATCAAGTCAATGCAATGCGCAGCACAAGGTGTTCAACCACAAGTGTGGATAATCAAGCTCCAATAACTTGACTATCATACAAAATTGTATATAAATTGAGAAATTAAATGTCGAACTATTTATTAGCTAATAATATTATATATTTATTAAAACTTAAGTTACATGAGCCATATTATATGTTAAAATATACTAATCTGCCTTTACGTTGTTTGAGGCACTACCAGTGACAACTTGAACCACATTCTTGACTTGACCTTCTCAGCAATCTTCTTAATCAACTCATACATCAAGTCTCCGGTCTTCGAATGTTCAGAAGCATCAACGGACTCGTGACACAAACTTCCTCTAGGACTATTTGCTAAAAAAACTAATCTAAGTCCTTTCTTTCTTGTCCTTCCAACCATCACACATAATCGAAAAACCGGTTTTCTCCCACTCTTCTTCATGATCCTTCATCAACTTACGCATATTATCCAACTCTTTCTGCAATAGGATAATTCTAATTTCATGTTAACTTGGTGGCTTTAAACCCGATCCATATTGTCCAATAGCCTCAATCATAGCCGAAAATCTATCAAAGTTCAGGGCATTGAATGCAATACCCACATCATAAAAAAAATCTTGCTATTGCACTACAAGCTCAATTTTGCTTCTCTTTTTTTGCTTCTTCATTTTCAAACACCGTGGATTGCTTCATCTTTCTTTTTTTCACTACCTCTTCCGGGTCTAGGGTGAAGTAAACGTCCATTGGGCCCTTAGTCTTTGGATTCCTATGAGGAGGTTGACATGAACTCCCGATGGATGAAACTCCCTTCTTTTTGGATATCTCAACTACATCATCGTCCTCGTCCTCTTCTTCATCATTGAAAACATTATCAAAATCTGGGATGCACTTAGCTAGTTCTTTCTTTTCTTTGACAGACTGTACAATTCCTTCATTTTATCTCTAACATGTTCTGGACACTCTCAGCTGTTGAAGCATACCTATAACCTCCAGCAAGGTGTTGCTTATGTCGATAAATACTGCCCTTTGTAATTTTTTGACAAAAATTACAAGTGATTACATTTTTGTCGCTCGGATTAGCAGTACGTCCATATTTCCAAGCTGGGTCCTTTGTATCCTTACTCGGTGTAGACTTGTATATTGCCATAATTGAATTATATGATAACAATAAAATCAGCTTAAATGCACATATTTTATATAAGGGCCAAAAGTTACCTGAAGCAGAGAAAGAAGAGACTGAGAAAGGTTGAGTAAGTCCTTGCATAAGTGTAAGAAGGAGTCAAAGCAAAGCAAACTAGGCTAGTACTTCCTCACACTTTACAATCACAATTCAAGTTTTAAAACTAAAATGGGCACTTAATTTCAGCTTACAATTACAGAAAATAATAAGTTCAAACTGGCTTATAACTGGGTTATTCACTCCCTGGCTTATAACTGGGTTGTTCACTCACTGGCTTATAACTCCTAACCATCTTGAGACTAATAGGCCAATTCCAGGGCACAACAGTAGCAACTCTGGTCAGTCATTGGACGATCAAATCTAGGGGTGAGGCAGCAAACCCGTTGGATGGCACCACGGCACTGGCAATAGGTTTATAAATTAGTAATTTTGATTGTTTGAGTTTCTTACAGGAGATAGACCTGTCTCTTTCCTCAGTGAGATAGTAAAAGGTACACATGGGACTCAATAAGTCCAATGACTTTGAGGTTCAAGGAACAAAAGAACTAAGTTTCAGGAATTCATGTTAATTGTGCTCTATATATGTGCCATTGCAAAATTAAGTGGCAGATCTTTACTTATTTTGCCTACTAAATGTAGTATGTTTCATTCAATTGACACACAACAAGAAACAATAACGACTACCAATTTAAAGTGTGGTATCCACCATTCTTTTGATGTGGAGTCCCCAAATTTCATTTCCCAATCCAACAAACTAAAAAAGAAAGCAAACCAAAAGTTAAGTTTACAATGTTACACATAATTCATATACAAAAGATATCAAAACCCCATTTACAAGCAATTAATGTGCAATTGTGGTCAGAGCATGGCTCTCGCTATGGATTTAGGACAGGTTGCCAACATGAAAGGTTTATATGAACTATATGTCCCTCACAGAAGATATCTATTCTGCAGGAAAATGATTGAGCCAACACAGAGCAACTACTGGGTGCTCATTATTCTATTCCACAGGTTAATTAGAACAGTGTGTGTATGTGTGTGTGCGCGTGCAGGTTAATTAGAATAGTGTGTGTATGTGTGTGTGTGTGCGCGCGCACGCGTGCGCGAGAGCGAGAGAGAGAGAGAGAGAGAGAAAGTGTGTGTGTGTGTGTGTGTGTGTGTGTGCGCGCGCGCGCGCGCGTGTGCATGTGTGTGAGAGAGAGAGAGAGATGATGGCTGCAACACTGAACAGCTGCTGCAATTGAGCAGTAGGGCAAAGAGGAGCAGCAATCTGGACGGCTGAAGCAACGGCAGCGACCAGAGCAGCAAATGGCCGGTAGAGACGGAAGCAGCGGCAGCAACGGCCGAAGCAAAGGACGGAAGAGTGGCGAGGGTGACCGTGTGAGACTGCTGTGATCGTGAGTCGTGAAAACGGATTTGAGGAATTTTTTTTTTTTAGCTAGGTTTTATCTTTTAGTCTTTAAAATGTTTGTTTTGACTTCGTAAAGATAAAAAGGAAAAAAATACTAAAAGAGAAATCGACGGCCCACGTGAAGACATGAAGTCAAATAACGGCTACAGTTCATGCGCCTAGCTTTGTGCGTCCACCGCCGCTATGCGCCTCGCTTTATTGAAAACGCTGCATTAGGCCTAGACGAGGCGCGATGTGTGAGCCTAGGCGCGCTTTTTATAACACTACTTTAACCTAAATAGACTAATCAAATCATCATAACGTAGCCTACACTACGATATTATAAACTCAATACAGACTCGCGCATACTCCCAGAACGACCCCCCTCACCGGGTATGTAAAATTACAAAATGCCCTTTATGTGTAAAATTACTAAGATGTCCCTCTCACACTTAAGTCACAAAACAACCTTTCCATATGTAAAATCACTAATATAACCTTATTGTATGTGAATTTACCTAAAAATATCTTTTATGGATAAATTACCAACATAACCCTTTGGGTGGCAAATTATCAAAATACCCCATGGGGCTTTCGACACTGGAAAAATCTCAAAAAAATCTTAAGACACTATTTTAAGCATCCTGAAGTCATTTTTAGGCAAAAAAATATTTTAAAAAAAATTCACTCGGAAACCCCGAACTTGTGTCCAGACTGGGGCACTCAGAAACCGATTTTGCTATGCTGAATAATTAGATAATTCTTTATATTCGATACTCTAATTTAGCATCCTTCCCAGACACGGAAAATTCTCAAAAAATTTTAGAGCATGCATCTCATAACAATAATGGGTTTACTGTTTTAGACTTTGTCAAGTTTTGATCCTAACTATTTATTAAAATTTGGATTAAAACTGCATAATTAATTACCTTTAGTGACAAAAACAAACACTATTCAAATTGAAACACACATTATTACACCTTAAACACAAACATTTTTCATCTTTGTCACACTCCCTCTCTCCGCCAAAGCATTTGTATGCTCAATTCACACACCCATTCATTGTTACATTCAACCACACATGTTAACACACACCCTAACACACAATTACACACATTCTGTGACACCCCCAGTCTATGTGACGTCACCGGAGCTGAGATGTCAATCCTGTCAACGTTACAGCCTTAAATATAACAAGAGCAACTACAACCTTAAGATCATGAAGATAACATTACAACACGTCCTTACAAAAAAATTTCTTGATAGTACACATCGTGCCACAGCGGAAAGTGCATAATATAACACAACTTAATATGTACACCCAATTTTACATCCGTGTGGCGATGTACATATTTCCTCACAGGACCTTAGCATAATTTTTCTTCACCTTTCCCCAAGGTCCCACCTTGTTCAAACCTAGTACCTGAAAAACACATCAGATAAGGAATGAGCGTAAATCGCCCAGTAAGGATAATAAGAGGAATATAACGTACAATCCTCTCGAATTTATGGAAGAATCGATCATGAAAAGAACGAACATTTACAATCCTCTTGTTGCATCACCTTTGTTCAGACTAAGTGGCTCAAGCCCAACAGAACATCATCATTTCCAGTTGGACAAACTCATGGACCATGCAAATGCAATGCAAAAGAGACACTAAAGCATAAACATCATGAGAATAACGAGATAATAAATTCAGCAATATCAAATAAAATTAATTGAAATGCATGCTTGACTTGACATGACACGACAGACTTTAGCGCGCTTCATCCTCTTTTTGTCAGTTACTCACTTTTTCATTGACCGCCAGTTACTTCCCTTCACTGGCCCTCCACTTAATGATGCCCCTTCATGCGGGGTGTTCATCTCAGTCTTGTCCAGATTAGGGAACGGTTTTCATCAAGGAGCAGACTTAGAGAGTATCTTCGATTGTAAGTCATCAACAACGCTTTCAGGCTCATTGTCGGGCGGACTAAGGAAATTCATTCTACCTTAAGTCCTCAACAGCACAAGTCAACAAGAAGTACCGGTTCATAAACTCAACCGATATTCCAACATAAATATAGGAGTTCAACACGAGCATGATCAACATGGTATGCCAAGCAAAACAATAGATATCATATCGGAACCGCACTATCCTTACATGCGGATGAATTCCTCGCTTCCTGATTTTCTCAGCAAGGAAACCACCTATCAACTAAAATTCTTCTCGTTAGACAGCCCGAAAATACAAAAACATACCTACCTTACCTCCCCCCCCCCTTACGGCTCATATGTCTCTCACTTATTACGACTAATCCATAAATCGGATTTGCCATAACCCATAAGGTGCATTACCCGCACTACCGTCCATCTTGTGTGCATCTAAACTCAAATTTTCCACTCTTTATATTCCTTACTGCTTAACCATGAGTTTCTGCAAGATTCATCACCGGGTGTGAAAAATTACCAGAATGCCCCTGGTCATAGGTAAAATTACCTAAACACCCCCTAACAACTTCTACACCAATAAACACTCCCAATTGGCTCAAAATACCTTTTTAAAACAACGTAAACTAAGTTTTGTACTAACAAGTCATTTGGTAGCATTTTTGCTCAGAAACCCCACCCGGGTAACCAAATCGAGCGTTAGGGAACTAAATTTTTTCAAAATACGAATCAGCCTCCAAATGTCATGAAATTTAAGATACTAAAGTGTCTCAGTGGCATAAACTTTTGTAAAATTTTCAGATTAAAATACATTTATTTAATATTTTAAAATTTCAAAATCTTATTTTAAGGATAAATATATTTAACATTGTTCAAAAACTCAGAACACTCCCAACATTTTACAGTATGTATATCTTTCAAAAAATAATATGAGTTTCTCTTTTGTGTTTTGCCAAATTCTATCTTAAAACCATGTTTCAAAAATAAAGTTTGAAATCAATTAAAGGCCAAGACTTTTAGCAACATTTACAGTCACTACTCATCACTCTTGGATCAAAAATTACACCTTTTTCATTTCTTTCCACACTTCAAGTTGCATGCTTCAGATTTTCATGCGTAGAAATATTTCCCCTTCTTCACTTATACATGCATTTTATGCTTACCTATCTCATTACCTATTTAATTCCACTTCAAATTCCATTTAAGCCAATTCTCACTTCATTTTCATCTATCTAACTCCATAATTTCATTTAACAGGGAACCATAACATAAAATAACCAATTCAGCCCTAATCTCCATCAAGAACACATACCAAAACATCAAGAACACACACAAACAAAGCTGATTTTTATCTCACTTTGAAGACCTGTAACTTCTTCGTTTCTTGGCATAAATACCTTATGCTTTATTGGAATCTCTTCCTTTCTTTCCCTTCTACAACTTCTCTGTTTGGCCTTTCACAAGATTCTTTCTGGATTTTCCTCAAATTCCCTCTTAATCAGCCACTTCGCACATTACAAGTTAGTTTTTTCCTAACTTTGGCAGTCCCTAACTTCCTCAATTTATCTCCAAATCGATCTCTGTTTCTTGGGTCTTCTTCCCTCTCTTTTCTCTAGGACTTCTCAATTGAAGTCATCCCGTGATTCCTTCTGCATTTTTCGTTATTCTCCCTCCAACAGCTATCCAGGGTAAGCATTTTCCCATGCCACCTCACACTCCACTTATCTCTCCATGCATACACTCCACCTCTTGGAAATGAAAGGTGTCATTCCCCTTTTGTTTGTGGCTGTCTTTGGCAGCCATGAAATCAGACCACCTTTTTTTTTAATTTAATTTTCTTATTTTTTATTATCAACAACAAGGGTATTACACATTCACACACAATATACACAATCACACACCCAAATTGTAATATCCCGAACTTCGGGAGCCAATTAGAATAACCATGGCTCCGAAAAATAAACTGACGTTAATTTTTAGTAATGCTCAGGTATTAATAGTGCAAATAAACTTAAAACAATTTTTGGGGCAAAAATGTAATATTCAAAACTTTGGGGGCTATTTTGCAAATATGGAAACTTGATGGGTTAATTTGCAATTCTTTAAAGTATGCATGATGTGTCAAACTTTGAGCGGCTATTACAAGATATGGATAGGATAAGATCTCTAAGGATTTAAAGAAAGAAAAAAATAAAAGAGAGAGAGAGAGAGAGAGGGGAGAGGAAACTTGTTATTTCGGGTAAAGAAAGAAAGAAAAAGGAAAAAAAAAGAAACAAAGAAGCAGCAGCAACAGCAACAGCGAGAACAGAGCAGAGCAGAGAGAGGGAAATAGGAGGCTCGGGCAAGAATTTCAAGCAAAACTCAAGAGAAGAAAGGAAGAAAGAAGAGTGGAAAGGGGGAAAGAACGAAATCGGGAATTCGTCTGGTATGATTTTGAACCCTAAATCGTGAAGTTATGGAAGAATTGGATGAAATTTTGGTTGAAGAATATGTGACATACATATGTATATATATGTTTCGGTTGTGCATGTATAATCAGGGATGGGGAATTTAAATGGATTCTTGTTAGAATTATGTTTATGAGAACTTAAAATGGAGGAAGAAAGGAAACTAATTAGGGTTTCGTAATTGGTGGGAGTTCAGTGTGTGTTTCAACATATTTTAGTGTGTGTTCTTCAATTTGGTTCATGGGTTTGGATTCAATTGGTATAATTGTATAAATTGAAAAGGTTTGGGGCATTAATGTATAGTTTGTAATGAAATTTAGTGGTTAAAGTGCATAAAAGTGAGAAATTTAGGTGTGATTGAAGGAGAAATATGCCCAGGTGTGTGTGACGAGCTGAAGGAAGAAGAAGACTTGTGTGTGTGCTCAAGCGCGTTAGTGTGTGTGATGATCTGAATAGTGATGTAATGTCGCTAAAAACATAAATTACTTTAGGCATCTTCTTTTACGAATTTTTATAAATAGTTAGGGCCAAAATTAGACAAAGTCCAAAACAGTGACCCCAATATTTTCACAAGACGTACCTTTTGGAATTTTTTTTGGGAATTTTTCAGGATCCTTGAAAGGCGCTAAATTGGGTAGGATTAAAGAAATTTATCGAATTATTAGCATAGTAAACTAAGTTATTTTAATTTAAAATTTTTTATAGAAACCTTATTTTACTGATATATCATTCATTGTCTAAAATTTCATGCCATTCTGAGGCCGATAGGTATTTTTCGCGAAACTGGCCTTTTAGCGCTCGATCCAGACACCGGTTCGGAATTTTCTGGCAAAATTTTTTTAAAATACTTTTTAGGCCAGAAATGAAATCAAGATGCTCAAAATAGCATTTTAAGATATTTTTAGAATTTTTTCGGTGCCCGAAACCCCAGGGGTATTTTGGTAACTTTACCCATAAAGGGTATTTTCAGTAAATTTACATACGGCAAGGATATTTTAGTGATTTGGCTTACAGAAAGATCATTTTGACCATTTAAGTGTAACGGGGGGTATTTGGGTAATTTGCCACCACGAAGGGGTATTTTGATAATTTGACCTAAGAAAGGTACTTTTGTGTAAATTGACATACAATAGGGTTATTTGGATGATTCTACTTACGGGAAGGCCGTTTGGGTGATTTAAGTCCAAGAGGGGCATTTTTGATAATTTTACATACCCGGTGAGGGGGTTCATTTTGGGCATATGTGTGAGTCCGTATTAAGTTATAATATTGTACTGTAAACTATATTCTAATGATTCGATTATTCCGTTTAGGTTAAAGTTAAAGACTTTCGGTTAGCTAATTTAGTTGCGGATTCAGGTAAGGGTTTCTATCCGAACCTTGAGTCATCAGTTTGCTTTTGCAATTATTCTTTTGTTTATTTATGACCGTTGTTGAATCCTAAGTATACATTGATTTTGATCTATTATTGCCAAGTAAACCCTGTGTTGAACCTGATTCAATTATCGAACTCCTGTAAGTACTCACCTTTTGTTGCATATTGAGCATTGATTTGTGTGTTGATTCTGTGATATATGTCTTCTGTATACTGACATGGGAATCTATTCTGTTCTGTGAGGGGCGTTATAAGGCTGGTCTGAATCCTGCGTGGAATGCAGGCTAGTACCTAAATGGACTAGTATTCTGGTACATCATGCATGTGTACATTTTCTGAGCCTTGCCTATGTGGCACCGCTACCACCCATGATCAGTATCTTTGGAATTTATGTGCATTATGTCTACATTGATCACTTCAAGAATGTCTGAGAACAATTAACTGAATATCTTATCAAAAGGGACGAAGTGAAATGCTTCCCTATTCTTGTCAGACTGTCGTCACTGTTTGAAATCTCTTAATTGTTTGTCTTTGAATTGTGGTAACTCCCTCCGAGATTGCTTTGTGTATGATCTTACTGAACTCTCAAAAGCTCACCCTTCGTTCACCACGGTATAGTAAGACCCCTGCGTGGGTCGGTACCGTTATTTGATCTTAGGAAATTTGCATTGCAAAGAACCTAAGTTGTAATAGTTTAAGCTAAGCAGTTGTGATCCAGTGTTTTGAGAAATCTGAGTTGATGCTGAATTAGATGAATTGGAATATGTGTTAGTGAACAGGTCTGACAGGTTTGATGTGATCCGGTAGGTTGACGACCTAGGAGTTCGGGGCAACAGAGCTTCGGATTTCTGGGGCATTACACAAGTACACACCACACACACAGTCGTTTAAACACACACTGAACCCCTCACTAACCTACTGAAAACCCATCCCCCTTAATTTTACACATACACTAACACCACACATACCTCTTACCCGAAATATACACACTCCCTGACACATGAACACACACATATATACACACTCTGCACAACCGTGAACGCGACTGTGAACACACACTCACTTCACTAAATTCCCACATACACATATTCACTAAAACACACTACACACACTAATTCTGGGCTACTCTCTCTTCGCACATACAAACTCCCACCTGCACACACGGCAGCCATGAACGCGCGCACACACAATGTGCAACCACACACAGCACACTCTACATACACACTAAATTCACTCCACGAGATTCCAGCTAAAAGAAGGGACTTGATGAAACTCCGTCCAATTCTCTCTCTCTCTCTCTCTCTCTCTCTCTCTCCCTTGTTACTTCTCTGCCGAAGCCACTGACCTCCTTCTCCTCTGTTTTTGTTCTTTCTTTGTTCTGCTTCTCTTTCTTCTTTTTTTATTTTTTTTATTTCTTCCACCCGAATTTTCCTTACAATATTTTCTTTCCATCAATTTACTAGTAACTTGATTAGTAATCACATAGAATAAGACAGAGGTGGCACTTTCTTATGATCTATTTTCCCAAAGTTTGACACATAGTCCAACTTTCAAAAATCACAATTTAGCCCCTAAAATATTCATATTTGCAAAATAACTCCAAACTTTATGTAATTACTTTTAAGCCCTAAAGTTATTCTAATCATTATTAATTTAACTAGAAATCACTGATAATATATATACTATCACTCATTTTATTATTTTTCATCACTAAAACTACAATTTACATTTATGCCAACAAAGTTTTTTCAAAATTACAACATGACCCCAAATTTTTTTAAAATTATATTGTTGCCCCAAAATTGTTTTAAGCTCCCATACTCTACTAATACCCGAGGATTGCTCAAAATTAATATCCGTTTATTTTTCGGGTCTCCGATGATTTTGCAAAGCTCTGCCCTTCTCCTTCTCTTCCCTGCTCTATTTTCTTTCTTTTCCTTACTGTTTCTCCATGTTTCTTGTTCTTTTTTTCCCTATTCCTTACCCAAAATTTCCTCCTTTTACCAATTAACCACTAATTAATTATTAAATTAGCTTAGCCATCACACAAAATAGCAAGAGGTGGAATCCACTAAAAGAATTTCTCTAGAATTTGACATCTAGGTACCAAAAATATAAAATTGTAAAATTTCCCCCAAAGTTTTTCAAAATTACAAAATAACCCCCAAAAGTTTTTAAAAATTTTTATTTTTGCTCAAAATTCTTTTATGCTTCGATACTCTACTAATACCCGAACATTTCTCATAATTAATGCCCGTTTACTTTTTGGAGCACAAATGATTATTTTAAACCTACTCAAAAAAATGCAGGATATTACAGAAACAACAGTAGAGGAGGCTATGAAGGTTAGGGCTGGCGATTGAGGATAGAGACGTCCGCTGCTAATCTGGTGTAAGGTAAGATAGGTTAGGGCCAGAGCAAGGAATTAGTGCTAGGACAAAAGAAATGCCCAAAATTGAGAAAGAGAAGAGAAAGGACGAACAATACAAAGGAAGGATCGATGGTGGAAGGGGAAGGTCCAGGCTAGGGGGAAAGAGAATGGTGGCAACGCCACTCGCTGGGCACAACGAAGGCGCCGAAAAACAGTGGAGTGGTATAGATGATCTAGTGTTTAGAGGGCTAAAAAAAATCTAGTTGGCTAGAGGGGGGATCAGGGGTGGATGGACAAGTGCGGTCCAGGGAGGAGAAAGGGGAGGGAAACAGAGTAAAATGGTTATTTTTGGGGCTAGAACAGGGATTTTTAATTTCTCATAGTGGATTAATGAGGCCATTCTTTTCATCTCCATATCCTAGCTTTACTATATCCCAAAAGCATAGTCGATTAAGACACAAAATTCCTATTAACAATCTCTCAAACAACTACGCATCCAAATATCCACCCTTTAAGCTTCCGTCAAATATCGTGTTCCACCACGCCATGTCTTTCTCGGGCATGATATTGACAGTTGCCGAGCTTTCCTGAAATAACTCGATTTCACTAACCCGCCGAGCATACCTTAAAGGTAAAATATAACACAGTCAAACTGCTTACCATTTCCACTCCAGACCATTTCAGTGATTTACGAGCACCTGTTATGACAATTGCATACCACCTCACCAACACTTTTGTCTTCATTCCATTTTCATACCCATAACATATTGATCACTCCATGGCAACACATAGCTACGTGCGTAGGCTCTATACAAACACGCACACACGGTTCTATAAGCAGCCACATTACTACACACATACGCGTGCGCGCACACAGAAAGAGTACACACCGACACGCACGCATACGCATACACAGACACACACACATCGATGCACACACTCACACATAGAGCACAGTGCATAATGTTATACGCACAGTTCACACAAGCACTTACTCACACGGCTGCACACACCACAAAAAAAAACATTCTGCACACCCACACTCTATACATATGCGCACACGCGCGCGCTCACACGCACACACAAACTACATGGTTACGCACAAAAAACATGTTGCATACACAGACACTGAGCAACACAATCCGCAAACATTCGTAAATCCATATAACCTAAGTTATATCAATTGATCTGAGTCACAAGTCTTATACAATGGGTGTAATTTAACCAAAACCAAAAAAAAACTACAAAAATGAACTATGAGCCAAAAGACTTTAATTTTATTCCTCACTATTTCACTATCTAGTCGGTTTAACTCGATTTCCCATACTAACCAAATGAACTGTAAAATTACAACCAGCCATAGACTCACCATGAAAATCAGCCATAGACCTAGGATGATAAAGAAAAAGGGAAACCCAAAAATTTTGGACTATAAGTCCATGGTGGTGGTTAGGGATAAATGAAAGCCAAATTGTGGGTTGTTGTGTAGGCTTGGAGAAGGCTATTGTGTAAGTGACTGTGATGTGAATCAGTGGTGGTTCAAGTAACCGTCTTGGAAAAATAGGGAGTCACCATCTTATTTAATTAAAAAAGAACATGAGAAAAAATTAAAAATGACTAAAAAAAAGTCCAAAATACTACTAATCTATTGAAAACAAGGAAACGTGTTCAGGGACTAATATACAACGGGAAAGTGTTAGGCACCGCCACATCCTTTCGTCTTCATTGGCCTTTTGAGCATATAAGCATGCAATAACATAAACCCTAAGTTTAATTCAATATTGTTGGCTTGAACCCCGCAAAATGGCCTACGTGTTCGGTTGGACAAACCAGAATGAAAACAATCGTAGTTCAACTTATACCCTACGGGAGGCGACCTACACTTCGGTCTTAGACTCGAACTAAGTAGTAGTGAAATACTCTTGTTTATAATTTTTATGTTATGAAAATGTGAACGCGAGAAAGGAAAATATCCTAGACCATTATGCTAGACTAGCCTAAAGAATAATGAAATGTAACTCACGAATCTACTTGCCAAGAAGGCTCGGGAATGCTTTTTGAAGAATCCACGACGCAAGTGGCTTGAAAATATATGAGTGAGATATGAAGTTCCAGTTTCTCTTAACAGATGATTTACCACTTCTAAGAGAAATGGTATAAAAGTTCTAGGGAGAAAAAGTTGATCCCTAAAAATGTTGGCCAATAGCCCTATTTATAGGGTCTATGGTGCCAGAATTGATTAAGATGACCATCTCAATTCGTGATGTGACCATAATACAGAATATTTAATAACAATCAAAAACTGAGAAAAGTCAATTGAACGGCCAGTTCATCTGATTATTTAAAAAAATTCCAAACTTTTGAGACATTATTTGCCCCTAATTCAATAATTATTTCTGAGGATGGGATGTACCAGAGTCGAATATTATCTTCATATTTCATGTAAGCAGTGTTTATCACTTTCATCAAGGATAGATCAAAAGTAATTCAAAAAATCTTCTAAGCAAATAACACTCTTGACATATGGACTGGACTCACCTAAATGGACTGGACGGAGCCCAATTATTAACTGGATTGAACTGGTGGATTGGACTATTGATTAAGTTTAATAGATTATTAGGCCTAACCAATAATAGTAAACTTAAATTAATTATAAAGCCCAATAATAATCTAAATAATAAAAACTATAAAATGGGTGTCCATAGAGGCCCTGGTGAGGGAGCGCACATGCGGGTAAGCATCACCGAAAACAACACATTGTTATGAAAGTACGAAAAGACTACAAGCTCTTAATAGGCTTGCAGATTATGACACAGATATGAGGTCAGACCTTTATAGGGCTTCCTATAGATCCCCAGATATGAGGTCAGACCTTTATAGGGCTTCCTACAGATCCCCAGATATGAGGTCAGACCTTTATAGGGCTTCCTACGGATCCCCAGATATGAGAATCAAACCAATGTAGCTCAAAAGTGTGAGGGTATTGCTTTGAAACCCGAGCTAACAGTAACAACAATTAGTCATCGATCAATACCAAAGGAAAAAATGAAGTCAAATCTCTTCTGGAGCTGAAGCCAATAGTACAATAATTAGTCGCCAGACAAAGGCATATTCTCAGAGGTCAGATCCAACAATAACAACAATTGGCCGTCCAGGTGAGGGGTGTATTGTTAGAAGCAAGAGCCAATAAGAATTGGTCGTCTTGGAATATAAAAAAATGTATCTAGAACCCAAAGCCAATAGTTCATGGAAGTAATTGGTCATCTAGGAATAAAAGAAAATGTGTCTAGAAGTTGAAGCCAAAAGCACGTGAAAGCAATTGGTCGTCTAGACACACTGAAGGCTTATGACTAAGAGCCGGAGCCAATAGCACTTGGAAGCAATTGGTCTCTTCGCCACAAAAAGGTGAACCTAAGAGCCGAAGCAATAGCACGTGGAAGCAATTGATTGCTTAGGCATAAAAAGGTAAACCTAAGAGCCAGAGCCAATAAGACGTGGAAGCGATTGGTCGCTTAGGCATAAACAGGTGAATCTAAGAGCTGGACCCAATAGCCCATGGAAGCAATTGGTCGCTTTGGCATAAAAGGTTAACCAAGAGTCGGAGCCAATATCGTGTGGAAGTAATTGGTCGTCTAAGCGTAAAAATTGAACCTAGGAGCCAGAGCCAATAACGCTTGGATGTGATTGGTCACTTAGGTACACTAGAATATATACCCAAAAGCCGAAGCCAATGACACATGGAAGCAGTTGGCAGCTTGGGATGTACGAATTTATATCTAAGAATCAAAGCCAACAACATGTGGAAATGCTTGGTTGCTTAGATACAATGATGAGAATGTTTAGAAATATCACCCAATGTCAGAGCCAACAATGTCCGAGGACAGTTGGTCATTCAACACGAAATGTCAACTGAACTCGAATATCATAGTAGTGAATATTAAATTCACTGGGGTGTTGGATTGACAAACACGATGTGTAGTCATATCATATGAGGATAAAATTTCAGAGTTGGTTCATGCCAACATACCACTAAATGAATATCAAATGCAAGAAGAGATTTTTCTTTAACTTTTTTTTTTATTGAAATGGATCCTAAAACCGAGCAGTTGATCAGAGAGACTGTCAGTTATTTACTGGAGTAAGGTAGGGTGCACGATAACTATAGATAGCTCCTTCATCACCATCTCTCTCTATCGAGGTGACGTTGATAAAAACACTAGGTATGTAGCCTTGCGCACTAGGAGTTTGAAAATGCTTGTATCGCTTGGTATGTAATTTTACAGTAAAAATTGATTCTTCCACAATAACCGATTAGGCGCTTCAGAAGGACCTAGCCAAGAAAGAGAGTTAATAGCTCGAATATCAGGAAAGCTTCTTTTGAGTAAGTCCTTCACTTAATATGTCGTATCTAGGGAGACATGGTTTGAAGATAATGCTAGAATTGGGCTGAATGATTTTCTGGAGACCAGGCTACGCTTACGTTGTACGATATATCACCAGTATTTGCATTTGAGGGAGGCTTATCCCATGGGCCTATGATCTCGACAAGGATCGTGACCTCCTGGTCCGGTTACTTGAGTTCAAGCTATCCTACAAAATGGGCGATTCTATTATGCTTAGTACCCTCCGTTCCCATAATAAGCGTATGATATTGGTGGACTCCGACGATGCATCCAGTAATTAGTATGTCCTGGGTTACTGTTGTACATCTTGGGGGAGACGACATTCAATAATGGAGATGATATAGTGCAGCTCTGGAGCTTCAGAGTTTTGGAGGAGATCGGGGAGATTAGAGGATACAATTGGGGTACTCTGGCCATGGCCCATTTATACAACTCGATGGGCTTGGTATTGTGGGGGCAGTCCTCGATCTTTATGGGTTACTATGATGTTTGGGAGGTATGTCTTGACTCTAAAGCCTTTTCCAATTGTTCTCAAGCACTTAGTAAACCTATCGCTCATAACTTGTCTTTCATCACAGATTTGGGCTTTTAAGGTATTGGGGTCATGCTCACCACGACTAGGACAGGGGCACATAGACGAGACTCTATGACGAGTGAGTTAGGGTCTCGGTACCGATCTTTGATGGCTTGATTCAGCGCCTGGTGACTTTTTCATTTCCCTCTCTTTTGATGTTAATTTTATCGACACTCACATCCATTCTTCTTTTCAAGGATCCCTGTCTAAAGTGATGAGGGGAGGAGTTCTATCCAAAGGATCTGGAGCTCACCTGATGTCAGGCTCTACTGGTGGGCTATTCCCAGGAGGAGTTCTACCTAGGCAAGAGGGTGTTCTTCTAGCACCACTCCATTGTCGAGCCCCGGATTCCTGTTGCTCCCCCCATGCAGATGTATTAGACGGGGACTCTGGACTAGAGACTGAGATAGAGTTTTACTCGAGGGATTGATGTGTCCTCCTTCAGATTTCCAAATATCCTTATACCTACGAGGCATTGGTACGAGAGGACAGAGCGTGCAAAGAGGATTCAACGAACTAGGGTGACTCTAGACAGAAAGGGAAAGGGCAAGAAGAATTAGGAGCCCGCGGAGGGGATCCCATTCTTATCTTGGCGATGCCCTTTTTTGGGGTAAGGGCCTTGAGACGAAGCCTATCCCTAGGCCGACGAAGGACGAGGACGTGCTAGGGCTCATGGAGTTAGCCCGCGTCAAGATGGTAAACTCAACTCCTAACTTTTTGCAATTTGATGCTTATGCTTCCATTTAACCTTGCTATTGTCTTTATTAAGGTCTTAAGCGAGTTACTAAAGGATGCCTACCAATTGATTCACAGTCTGAAGGACATGGTATCCAGTATGCTAGACTTGGTAGAGGTGTATGGGCCATCAGCAGAGACGATGGAAGTGCCCACACCCACCCCCTCGAATACCACCAACAGGAGGTGGATCGATCGCCAGACAGCGCAAGAGCTCCGCAGAGCCTACTGCTACTGTCATTCAGACCCCTATAAGGAGAGTTCCGGTATCGCGGATGGGAGGTCAGAAGAAAATGAGGGCAACGAGCCAGGGTCTCCTTAGGCTAATTCATGAATCGGAGTTCATGCCACCAAAGGAGAAAGATGTAGGAAGTGCTAGAAGAAGAAAGCCCTAACTCCCTCCCAGTCAAAGAAGTTGCTTGTCCATCAATGAACTCGGGTTGTGACAGTACTATACAAGACTCACGAGAAACCCAGTGGATCGACCAAGCCCCTGATGTTGGAGTCATTCCTCGATCCTCGAGATGAAGAGGCATCAGGATTTGGTGATGAGGAGAGCACAGCCTCAAGAAGCCCCGAAAAGACTGATCTATTTAGCTTAGCCCTAAGGTTAGGAAGTGGAGTTCATTAGGAATTCATTGATCAAACTCTAATTTTTTTATGTAATGAGCATATTTTCTTCTAGTAAAGATTCGTATGTTTTATTTACATACAGACACACTTGCACCAAAAGAAAGGATAATGAGAAGAAAAATGAATTGTGAAACCAATAAAACAGCCCTAGATGGGGTTGAATAGAGTTTTTAAAAATTAATAGGGAATTCAAACTAAACATAATCATGAATCTCAATCAAACAAAGTAACATTTCAATGAAAATGCTAACTACGCAATCTCAAGCAGTTATAAAGCAATGTGTACAAAGATTAAATGTGTACAAAGAAACATTCTTGAAAGGAAATGAGTACAAATAAGGCTATAGTACAATAAAGAGATGAGAGAATTGATGACTTGGAGAATGCTCACTCTAAATCAAAGAATTTCTCACAAAGATGCTCTCTGTAATGATGTAAATCCATGAAGATCAAGAGGAAAAAGTTTAATTTATGAGCCTTGATGTTTCTCTAATGAATGGAGGCTCAGAATGTAGTTTCCATAGCATATGATAAAGTCCCAAAATCATTTTTAAATACCAAATATAGCCATTATTGGAGGAATTGGCATGATTGGGGGCAAAACTAGCCGTTATTCTTCAATTAACCGCCAATAAAGTCGACCGCATTCCCAATGTAATCTATTGTATTACCTTACTGCCCATATCAACTGCCTCATGAAACCCTCTTTCTTAGTTTTTAGCATAACTTTCTCTACAAAAATTTGATTGAGGCGTCGTTTTTTGCATTAGAAAGCTATTAAAAAGTTTTATCAAAATACAAAAAGATTAGGTCCAAAAATATTTTTGAAAAAAAATGAGTAAGCACCAAAGTTCACTATTTTTCAAGAAATGCACATGTTTGAAAGATTATGAACTCACATGCAATGCACAAGGTATGCTAGGGCCATTTTGGGGCATTTTAGGCCATAGTCATCAATCCAACCATCAATCCAAGACTAATTATATAATAGTAAAGATCAATTATAATTGATAGTAACTTAGCATACGCATTATCTGTTGCTCTTTGACATTCAACTTGATGAAGCTTTTATAGCATGTTCAATATATCTTTAAGCTTCTTTACTATATCTTTAAGCTTCTTTGGCTTTAATTAATCTATCTAACTTCTCAATTGTGTCTTCATGAGTGTGTATGTATATACCTACTACGAATCCACTCAAATCACGCATTAAAACATAATCAATGTGTAGTTATCATCAAAACAAGATGTAAGCCTAAATTATCCAACCATGGGGCTAACAATCTCCCTTTTTTTATGATGACAAGAATTGATTCTATATAAGGTAAGATGTATCAAATAAAAGTCAATTAAGCACAACAATCTCGCTTACAACATGCAATCATCTCTAGTACACTTAAGATGTGTCACTTATATCTCATATAGCAATTAAGCTTATAGTTAGATTCCCCTACGTAAAACAAGATATGCTTCTCATATAGCGATTAAGTTCATACCTAGCTCTCTCTAGCTAAAACAATATATGCCATTTCTCGAATGTTCTCTCAAACATACAATCACATAGCATAGAATTAAGATCATTTCTTCCTTTTGTCATCAACAAAAAGACAAGGGTATGCGTGTGTGGACATATAGTTATAAGTAAGATAATGGTGTGAGGTGCATACAACTCATGAATTCATACAAATGACATCAAGAGTTCCTTCATGATCCAAAGAAAGATATGCAATGTAGCTCAATAATCTCATCCACTTCATGCATTTATCAAGAGTGACAAGATAGTATGTGATTTAAGCATGTAAGCTCCCCGTATCAAGTTACCATATGAATATTCCATCCTAATGTGTGCTCCCCCTCAATCAATGCAAACAATATCCAAAAGATACAACTAAATATTTTACTGAGTCATGCTCTACTTTTGGCATTACTAAAGGTGCCCATGTATAAGAATGGCAATATGAACCATTAAGATGACATAAGCAGTTATTCAATATGAAATTTCCACAGAGCCAACAATAGTCATCAACAATCAATGTTTCCTATATAAGTGCAAGAAGACCATTCACGTCATCTAAATCCTTCAAGTATCCAAGATTATAGTGTGAAAAAGTAAACAATCGACTCACAATCGAGACTATAGTACGCATGGGTGCTTAATCAACAAGTTATTTATATCATGAGAAATAATTATGACAATTTAAGGATGCTTCATGATGTATAAGTTTAGCACATAGCACGGTGTTGAATAGAACATTAACTCTTACCCTCTTGATGAACCAACAAGGAATTTAGCTCACGAGAGATTTTCTTGAAGTTCCATGCTCTTTGACAACATTTGAGACTATCCTCATTTGAAGTAACATCTCCAATCTTGGAATGCTTACTTCCCCTTAAGATTTTGCTTGTTGCTCCTCTTTTTCAAATTTTTCTTGAAGCCTTCTCCTTGTTGCTCTTTGGCTTTGCTTTGGACGACCTATAATCACAGTTTTGGTGCAGCTTTTGGTGTCCACATTTTCTTGGGTCCATAGTTGTTAGTATTAAATTTGTAATGTTGACCTTTCACAATACAAATTATCTTCACACCTCTAAGATAAATAGTTCTACAAGGACAATACCTAGTCGTATGCCTTTTCTTGTTGCATTGACCACAACGTGTAAAAAGTTATTTGGTTGTCTTGGATGAACACATAACCTAGTTTGTTGTTTGGAAACTTTATGGGGCAAAATGAAGGGATCTAATCCAACACCGCATTTGTTTAGGCCAGCTCTTTGGTGCCCAAGCATGGCATCCAACTTGTTTTGACCATCAAAAAAATTTTCAAGGCATTTCTTTAAATCACAAATCTCAAGTTGTAATTTTTCATTTCGCTTTTCTAAAATCAAAGTATCACAAGATATTTGTTTTGTGCTAGGAATGTTCATAATTAAATCAACCAAATCATTATTCACATGTTCCACATAAAGAGGGCTATAATGGATTTATTCTTGGCATGCTACTCATTATTTTCACCTTTTAAGTCATCTAGCTCTTTTGAAATCGCATGCATTTTTTTTTTACAAAGCACATTTTTTCTTGATTAATTTTATGGATTTTTCATATAAAAGAGCATAAGCACATATATCATTGAAGCAATTGCTATCACTATCACTATATGAATAATTTACCTAATCATCCTTTTGAGCAATGAAGCATAGATTTGCATCTCTATCATGGAAGTCACCATCTTCATGTCCACTTAAGTATTATCACTAGAAATGATAGCTTTAATTGATGTCCTTATGGAGTGCCTACTTCTTGACTCTTGATTCTTCTTAGGGTTAAATACACGTAGGTACCCTGAAACTACCACAAAGTCTCACTTGAGGGTCCCAAAGTTTAATTTTTACACATAAGGGCCTGTAACTTCAAATTTGCAACAAGTAAGTACATCCGTCCAAATTCCTAACGATCCATGCTTTTTTGTCAGGGGCAATTTTGGGTTTCCAAAATAGGTTTCATTGTGAGACTGAGAGAGAGTGAGTTTGTTTCGGTTGGGCGGTCATTGCCGGAGGGTCTCGCCGATGGTGGAACAATAAAGAACTGGATTTCAGGTAAGGTTTTGATGGTCATGGTCGTGGTTGTGGTCGTGGTCGTGGGTTTGCATGTAAGGTTTTGGGTGGTCGTGGGTTTGCCGGTAAGGGTCTGTGGCGGTTGGTGGTCGTGGGTTTGCCGGGATCTGGACCAATTTAGTTTGCCGGCAGTGGCTATTGGTGGTGGCTAGCGGTTGAAAGTGTGCTGTTGTGGTTGTGGCCAGCGATTGGTCGTGGTAATGGGGATAGCGGTGGCAGGGCCACTGCCGGTGGGGTCTCCGAACGGTTTTGGTCGATGGTGGATCGTGGTGATGGGGAAGCGATGTTGGTCGTGGGTGGATCGTGGTGTTGGTCGGTGGTGGACCGTGGTGATGAGAGAGCGATGGCAGGGACAGTTGCCAGCGTGGTAGCTGGATGGTGTTGGCAGTGAGTGGGTAGCTATAAGGAAAATTGCCGACATGGTTTACAGGAGGCATTTGCCGGCGTTGTTGCTTAGGAAACCCAAAATTGCCCTTGACGGAAAAGCATGGATCGTTAGGAGTTTGGATAGATGTACTTCCTTGTTGCAAATTTGAAGTTACAGGCCCTTATGTGTAAAAATTAAACTTTGGGACCCTCAAGTGAGACTTTGTGGTAGTTTCAGGGTACCTACGTGTATTTAACCCTTCTTCTTATTCTCTCTTCAGATACTTCCATATTTGAATTATTCTTGCTCTTGTGTGATTTCCATATTTCTTCATTTTGAGAAACTCATTAAATTCCTTTGCAAGTATCTCAATCTCTTTGATATTCAAGTCTTCCTCCTCTTCACTTGAAGATTGATCCATTGTTGATGAAGTTTTAAGAACAATGCACTTCTCCTTCTTCTTTGGACCTTTTTGCTAGAATAATTTGAGTTGCATTTCATAGGTCATCAAGGAGCAAATTAAATTATACAAAAGGAAGATATTGAGATCCTTTGATTCTTGAAGTGCGGTGACTTTTGCATCCCATTCTCTAGGTAATGACCTAATTACCTTTCTCACTTGATCACTATTAGAGAAATCTTTTCCTAATTTTTTCATCCACACAGCTCATAGATCACGACTGGCCCACTACAACAGCCTACACCTCTTCCCCCTAATCCCTCACTCGCACACACAACACATACCACACCATCGCCTACATGGCTGCCCACCTTCTCAACAGCCATTCCCCCTCTCTTTCTCTCTTCACGGCACACCTAAATAAACTATCATGCACAAACTGATCCAAGAAATGTTTGAACACCCTATTCATTAAATCCACAAATGTTCCCAGAGCGTTAGTCGAATTTTTTCCCTAAATAATATTATTTTAAAACTCAATCACCTATTTACTCCATTTTCAAACTTATTTACTTGCATACCATACTTTTGAAAATCATGATTCAGAACTGCAACTTCAAAGGAGAAAACGTGGTTCGAAATCACGTTTTCATGTTTTTTTTTCATTTTATGTTTAATTTCTCAAAATCTAAGAAAACTTAACAAAATAAAAGAAACTATATAAAAAAAAAAGGCGCGCGATTGGAACTCTGCATTCTGAACCCAATTTCCTCTTTCCGTCCTTTCTTCTTTCTTTTTCCTCAGCCCTTCCTCCTTTCTTCTTTCTTATTCCTGTTGCTCATGGATGGGCTACACCAGTAGTGCACCAATGAGTTTTCTTTTTTATCCTTTCTTTCTTTCTTCTTCCTTCTTACTTTTTTCTTATGTGTCCTATTGTAACATTATTGCTGGGTATTCCAATTTTAGGATTAGGACAAAAGTTCAAGCTCATTGGATAATATACTGCTGGGATTAGGGCAAAATTTGAGAGGTCCAACCAAGCAACATCTATAGATCAACCCAATTTAGCAACGTGAGTCCTCCTCTCTATTTTTCTTTGCACCAATTTCACTAGTTGTTACTATCATGGTTGTTGAAATTTGAAAATTATATTCAACAAGTTCTTGAGCTCAGATGGTGTAGGAGAAGATGGTTTGATAAGCTCTCTTAAAACGATATCAACCTTCATTTTGGTTCTAAGTACAAGACCATGTGTATAGGATTCCTTCTATGCTATGCCTTGTCTGTGTAAGATGATAAGCAATATACAGAATTTGAGGAGATATGCAGTTGCATAAACCCAGATACAGTACCAAATTATTCAATCAGTGCAATATACTAAGTCTTTAGGATTAATCATTGTAAGGTAATACATTTATCTAATTCTTTTAGCTCATGTGGACCTGAACAGTATTGTGTGTGTTTGATCCTTACGGTCACAGTTCCTCACCCTGGGTTTTCTAGTCTTAGCCTGTCATGGTGGCAGAAAGGAGATTTGTCAGAACTGATGAAATTTTTGTTATTTTGTAGACTTCATTTCACGAGCATGTTTCCTCACCCTGGGTTTTTTGGTCTCTTCTATCTCTATAAGTTCTGGTGAAGATGCCTCCGGAGTTCCTATTGTAATGCATGACTACTTAACGGGGGGATTCACTGCAAATGGAAAGATTTGTACAAGTTATATGTTTCGTCACCGAGGCCTTGTCCTTCTTAAGCTACGAGCTCTATCTCCACTATAGAAAGAAAAAGGAAAGAAAGACCAAATCCACTAGTAAATACTAGCTGCATTTCACAGTTTCATAATTGCATATATGATCAAGGTTGCATTAACTAAAAAATTAAAAAAAAATTGCCCTAGTGTCTGAATACGTACTTCCTTTCTCAATGATATTCCATAATCAAGACAATTGGCTACAGGTGGCTCACTATTTCTAAGTAATGGGGGAAAGTAGGGAAGTTCCTTACAAACAATGGTATGGATCGGAGTTAAGATTGGGAGCAACAAACTTTTCACTGACATGACAACTGTTCATGTCACGACCCGAACCCACGGGCAGGCTCGCGAGCTAGGCACGTGACCGGCCGCAGACCCAGTGGACTCCAACCAAGGGCTCTGCCAGGCCTTATTTAAACCTGTCAACAAATTCTAATATCATGCATTAACTAATACCATAATATGACTTCTAAAAAGGTCCTTATAGATCTCTCCAAAATTATCTCAATTAAATTCCTCCATAATGACTAATTTAATTTATTTAAAGGAAATCTCCTGGAGTTACACTACAAACAATTCTAGAATAAACCAGTAACATCATAGTTTCTCATGAAACTTAATTCAGCCTCCTAACGAGCATCTCCCGCGGCTTCATTCTTATTTCCCTCGCAATACTCATGTTCATCTAGTTGATCGCCTGAAAACATTTATAAAACGGGGTGAGCTTGGGGCTCAGTAAGTACATGAACCAAGTCCCTAAAATAGATTTTGGGATTTATAAAAACATGAAACATGCCATGGTTTTCTTCAATTTAAAACTGGTAAACATTTCACAAGAGATACTATGCATATATATACTTTTGAAAACAATTCATCCAAGATTCTCAGAAACGAAGTATGACATCAAGTAGGCTCATCAACAACTATCACAGCTCATCATAACATAGGCATGTTGCGGTCAGCGTACGTTCCCCCTGACTAGGGCCCACAATCCCTACTCCACCTGGGATGAACATTATTTGGTCAGGGTATGCGCCCCCCGACTAGGGCCCACAATCCCTCCTTCGTCCGAGATACATATTGGTGTGGACGCAAAGGCGCACCACGAGCAACAGTACTGTGCGTCAACGTATCGTCCCGTTGACCAGGACCCAACAATCCAACTTTCCCCTGTGGATATGGAGCGTAACAACCAAGCCAGAAATACCGTCTCATTCAACATAAGCCAACTTTAAAACACTATTCATAGAAAACATTCCATGGCATTTTTTTTTATGTATTTTCTCATCAAACAATTTACGCAAAAGTAGTAGCATGTAAAAGGCTTTAAAACTTCTAATTGGAACAATTCATTTATACATATACATAAACAAAAATAGGGTATACGGAGGAATATGGCAGGAGTACTTACCTTGCTCAGTAATTGGTTCTTGAGCTCGATCAACAGTCGCTCCTATCTCTTGACTACCGAAACCTAAATAACAAACCACAAGGACGTCATTAATTACCGCTCGAGCACGCCTAAGTATTACGTTTCTCTTGAGTGAGTGAAGTTACTAAACCGCCCCTCGACTTCAGTAAGATTCCTATTTACCCCCGACTTCAAATGTATCGTTACATATGCCGATATAACCTGAAAGACTGTTTTAAACAGCTAGGTGGGATTTTCGGACCATAATGGCCTCTCGGGGAATTTCCCGCTCGGAACCCTAAGTCGCTCCTTAAATTGAGCGCTAATACTCCTGTTTTCAAAAATATATCGAACGGCACCGGAATGCCACAAAATTTTAGACACTTAAGCCTCTCACTACTTTTAGGTCACTGTGAAATTCTAGACTAAAAATAATTTTGTTTACTATGTTAAATAATTCAAAAACCTGTTTTGAAAATAGAATTGTTCGAGACATTTCCCATGTCCAGATAAATCTGAGAAAATTCCACGTCGAAGGTTTCCCAAAAATAAAGGGAGTTTTATTTTTATATTTTGCCTAAATCTAAATGCCCTTCTTTAAAAATAGTTTAATAAACTATTGTAATAGTAGTGCGTTACGCGATTGCCGATCGAGCGTTACGCTGCTAACGGTGCTAAAAATAGCAAACGACTTTAAAAACTTCCAAAACTTTAGAAACTACCTTCTGTTAGCTATATAAGATTATTGTTGAAGCTTCAAAATTTAATAATTTAATTTACTATTCTAAAATGCACCGAAATCTCTTTTACGAATAAAATTAGTTAGCAAGCTTCCCGGGTTCCAAAAAATCTAAAAATTTTACTGTGTGTAGATCTTGCAAAATTAATATAAGTTACTCTTTTGAGTTTTGCCCAAATATATTTTAAAAATTCGAAAATAAACTGCTGGAATAGGATACCTTTTTAGCGACACTTGAGTTCAATTTCAAACTAAAGCTTTTCCTCTTTTTGTCAGTATCTTCTTCTTCATCAAAACCCACTATCCGAACCCACTTTATCAGTTTACACACTCACACATACATTACCTACTCACATCTATTCATACCCATTTGCACCCTCTCAAACACATATATAAAACCAACATATATTAATCACCTCACATACCCACGGTTGTCTCCCCACCGGTGCGCACGGCAACCACCATTTGAAACACCTGGGCACTCAACCACACTTCACTCCAAACTTCCACCGCAAACACACGCACACCTTGGACTACATGCACCCACACGCTAACTCAACATCACTCACACACAAAATGTATATATACATGTACACACGCTGTACACATATATGTGAACTCATCTTTACACACACTACAGGTTCACATATTACTCCATTACATCCACATCACACCACTTCCCACACCCTCGCAAAGCATCGAAAAATGTAATTATGGCAGCCCATGGCTGCCCAGCCACCTCCGTCTCTCACGGCAACTATGGCTGCCACCTCCTTCACTCGGTTTCTCAGCCGTGACAGCCCAAGGCTGTCACCCGCACATCCAATCCCTCACAGCCCCTACACAAATCTATGAGCACATAGTGGCGGGTTGAATCGCATCTCCTTCACAGCTCCCTCAAGCATCACTATCGCACTCCCACACCAATGCATCAACAACTCACAGACTACTCACGGCAGACCCATTAAACCTATTCTTACGGTTTACACGATCTCACATGTATCCAACATAACGCACCACAGCGACATCCACTACCTCACGGCAGTGGCCTTCTTCCTTTCTTCTACCACACAAAGACTCTCACAAACCCAACCATATCAACACAGATCCAACCCATACGCAGATACATATATATGCAATAGCCATAACTTACAATATATACATAGATAAGAACATAAATTTTCAAGGAAATCTTACCGGAAAACTTCGCCGGAAAGAGAATCCTCCAATCCCTTCCCCAAAGAGCCCTCTCTACTTCTCTCTTTCTCTATCTCGATCTGTTGCCTTCCGAAGCCAAGGTTGGCTGCCCACGATTCCTACACTATATATATATCAACCCTAATTTGTATAATTACCATAAGTCCCCCTACCATTCCCTAAGCCATTTAAATTCTACTAGAGACTTTTATTGTTACAAAAAATGTTCATTATATTTATTTATGAAAGATGGCGCATTAAAAGAACTTAATGGTTTATTACCTACCCCGCTACACTAATTCGTTGCTAACACCTGTTAATAAGGTCTATACGTTAACTAAAAAAATTGTCACTAAAGATTTCAATCACTATTAATAACATCTGTTAACGTTAATTTGTAGCTTTGATTTTAAAGTTGTCGCTAAAGATTTTACTTTTAGTGTCTCCCCAGATTTGACGCTATAAGCCGCACAAAATAATACACCAATGCTAGGTAATAGTTCGTCGCCAGAAGTTTTAAGTTGTTAAAAGTATTTTATTTATTTATTTATTTATATTTTTTTAGGGTTCGGGGTATTACAGTTCAGCAGCTTTGCAACTGGAAAGGTAGAATCAGATTTCTGACAAGGACTCTAATCCTTAAAGAAAAGATAGAAATTTCCTCACAGAGGTACAACTATGTGCATTGATATGTGTAGTTATAAGCAAAATATAGTTTATGTTTACTAATAATTAGGCATGAGGATTGAACTTAGTAGCAGGAAACTATATGTCACGATTCTTTTTTAGAAACTTACTTTTGCTTAGATGGGAATGTTCCGCCTAGAAATGTCTCAAAGTGTGTGCACTATTTTTAAGTGTAAGATATATTAGACAATTGGTATTACTCTTTACACATCACTTTTATTAGATCCTTCCAGGTGCTTAAGCTTCCCCCTTCCCGCTCCCGGCTTGTGCAACTAAGGGATTGAAAGCTCAAACTTCTTTCCACTTTGCTGTTTCATAGTTATATAGATGTCTTAGTTACAAAGTACATCTCATGTAAACCTTAAATACTTAGAACTTGGACTCTGCAACTCTAAACAGTACTATAATTTAGGGCAACCCTTCCACAAGGAAATACCATATCTTCAAGATCCATCTTAGGGCAGTTATACTAACTAACAATTCCCACCATATACCGAGGATGTAAATTGTATATTATGCATATCCAGATCTAGAAAGTGATAATGTAAATTATATTAAGCCATGATTTTGATTAATTTGAATAATTTTTGGGCACAACACTGATAAACAAAGAGTATTGTCTCTGTCTCAAGTCATTAAGAAGATTCTTTGTATGTAATGACATAACATTATTAGTGTGTTAGACCATTACTTTCAACAATGGAGTCACCTTACCATCCTCTTTGTTTGTTTGTATTTTATTTTTACGTACGCATTCTAGAAGTTCTTCTTATTTAGTTTAATGCAAGTTGTAAATGTCTTTGTGTTTCTTATTGTTGTCATAGCATAACATGTTATAGAACCCTATCAAGGTCATAATCATTGTCACCTGTGGAATCAAAATTGATATCACCAAATTTTTTAGTCTGTAAGAGTTGATTGAAAACTATTGTAATGAGGAAAACACGAGTAACGAATTTCTTACTAGATAATTGATCAAATAGCTCCTAGTTCTTGTAAAAAAATCGTGAAGATGCCTTTTTTGAGGACGCTATCGTGAATTAGAATCAAGAGTACTTTCATATGAGGGGGAAATGAAAAATAAAAGTGGCAATGAAGTTTTTGAGTAAGTGATTGTTAATAGGGCAAGACCAGTGTTATCATTTTATCAGCACCATGGTGGCAACATAGCTGCACTGATTTTCGAAGTCATACCTTGCAATGAACATTTTTATCTATTTTTCAAAAAACCTTCTTCTAAGATAATATCAACAACTGATGTCTTCATCCTGGTTGTTAGTAGATGCTTGCCAATAATTCATGATGTGGATAACAAACTGGTTTACACCAACATAAAGCCTTGGAAGTTGATTTTTTATTACAGAAATGCACGACCCAAGAAACATCAAATCAATTTTTTCCGAATTGCTGGTGACATTTCCACATTCACAATCCTATTGTAGATTTCCAGTGAAAACACAAAGAAATATTTATTGGATGGTGTACTTGTAGCTGTAATTGAGAGCATCTCTATGTGTTTCATGAGCCATGATTGTGTACCAACTATTTTTTCTGTTCCTGATCCCATGAATCTTTACACTAGATTGTCTAGATATGCATTTTGAAATCAGCAAAAGTATAACTAGGAACTAGTCTGCAATTAATTTGTGTTTCCAAGAACTAATTTAGCTTCACAAAATGGTAACAGTTGTTCTCCAGAAAGTTTGGACAAAAGAAGCTCCAAGAATTACTGTCTACTAGCAGGATGAGTAAGCATGTACGTTACTCTTTCAAATAGCCTTATTCTGCTATCCCAGTACAATTATAAGACGATTTACGATTGCTACTTGGACTAACTTTTGGCAATAAAAGGGCGTGTGAAGTCTAACTAAGCATTGTGTATTATACTGCTAAACTAAGGATTGTGTATCCTGCTGCTGGAAACAGAAGATGCATTTTATTTTAGTGGTTTGGTATAAAGGTACTATGTCCAACTAAATGAAGTCTATGTTGCTTTTCTTTTACTCTTAAAGTTAATATTATACTGTTTAATGAAGGATTCTGTACGACTTTCATAAATAAGACACTGTTATTTAGGATTGGGTATGTTTATCTGTTTAACATCGCCGGTAATTTAGATGTACACATAGTGCTAATAGCCTGTTTGCGAGTTTTGAGAGGAGAGAAAAGAAAAAGAAAGGAAGAGGAAAGAGGAGAAATGAATATAATTTTTCTTCCTCTTGTTTGTGAGTTTAAGAGAGAAAAGAAAACATCATTTCTTTTCTGCAACACCCTCAACCCTAGTGACATCACTGGGCTGAGTTATCGATCATAATCACCTTCAAAATCCTGTACTGAATACAAAGCAACTACATCCTCATATTCATATATCATTAATAGACGCTCCAAAATGCGTCCTTACAAAAAATTTTCTTACAAACATACATCATACTGTAGCGGAAGACTTTTAAGTCTCTAAACAACATGAATATTTACAACCTAATATACGACTGTAGTCGTAGGATTCTTAACAACCAATCTCACAGCTCAATCTTTACCTCACACAGCGCATCCCCTTGCTCCACTTTTCTAACTTGTTTCTCTTCCCTTCTCTAGAGGGTTCTCTTTGATCAACCTTATAGCCTGCACAATACAACATAAGGAATGAGCGCAAATCGCCCAGTAAAGACAACACGAGGAATATCGTGTGCAAATGATTCAAAAGACTCGGAGGAATAATAATCATCTCAACGATAACAATGAATCAAGAGTAATCAATAAATTTCAGTATCAACATAACTTGTCAAACGATAATTTTTCTTTCGTTAGACTGAGCGGCTTTAAGGCCCAACAGAACAGCATTACTGCCACCTCCTCATGGACTGGACTGACTGACCGACTGACCGACTATGCAAGTGGACCCAAAATCCAATGGCGTAAAGGCAAACATCATTGAAATACAAATCATTAAAATCATCAATATCAAAAGAAAATCAAATGCAATGCACATGGACACGACAGACAGGACTCGACCAGACACAACAGACTCTGCTCGAGTGACATTCATCCTCTTTGGCCAGTGATCATAATTCATAGGCCATCCTCCTCATATTAATGTCCCATTTTACGGGATGTTCATCTCAGTCTCAAGTAAATAAAAGAGACATTGTCAACAAGCAAGGAACTCATTTAGAGTGCTTTCCCTAACCACGTTACAGCCAAGCAACAAGACATCATCAACGGGGCGGGCCAAGGGAAATTTATTCCACCTTATGTCCTCAACAACACAGCTCAACAAGGAATACCGGATCAGAAGATCAACCGGTGTTCAGACCCAACAACATGAGTTCAGCGTGACATCATCAACAGGGCGGACTTGGGAGAAATTTGTCGCAAGCCCTCAATAGCGTTCTTACATAAGAGAAATGTTGGTTATCAATAAATGCCAACATTTCACAACAGCAACGCAACGATCACCGCAGCATCATCCTTAACGATAGGGCGGACTCGGGAGAAGTTGCCACAAGTCCTCAATGGTGTTCTCAAAGAGAAGAGATATCGGCTATCAATAATTGATAGCATCTCGCAACCGCCACACAATAACCCTACACAACATCATCATCCACTTCAGGTATGCTAATCAAATCAAGTCATAGCATACTAGGACACCCATCATCCTCACTAAATTCTATCAACAGGGCGGACTTAGAGAATTTCTTCTACCCTAAGTCCTCAACAGCACAATTCAAATATAGGTATACCGGTCACAATGACTACCGGCTTCTAATCATAACAACAATAATTCAACAACATATCATCAATATGGCATGCTAATCGAAACAATGAATTAGCATATGAGAACCGCATTGTCCTTACCTGCTTGGCTTATAGCCGAAGCAACTCGCAATCTCTGATCGCAACGAGCTGCATCACCTAGTCAAATCATAGCCTGCTCGTTAGTCATCATTCAACATATACACACTCCTTATTCTACCACTTCCACTTAACCGTTCATAGCATCTTACGATAGCAAGTTAATTCGATCTGATAATCGGATCCTTAATCTAGCCTTCTCAACTTATTATCGATAACAACCCTCATTTTAGACATACTACCACTATTCCTCACTTCTCACCCCCTCCGAATGCTAAATTATGCGCGTTCTCAAAAATTTAGCGCCAACATGGCAAATTACCAAATTACCCCTTATGGCCGCTACATCACCAACACCCCCACCAACACCCCAAAACCGCTTTAAAACTACTTTTTAGATGTACTGCATTATTTATAGACCAAATATTCCCTTAGAAAATTTTAAGGAAAAATTACCAAAACACCCCTCTAGCGGCCATCACCCCAACAAACGTCTCAAAACTACTTTAAAACAACTTTTTACTTGCCTTAGCATAGTTCACACTCTCGTGCCTCAATCCACATCATCTACATATTCTATCTCCTCTTCTTGGTTCTGAACTTTGTCTGGGTTGTTCTTCATCTACTCTCTTCTTACCTTTCTTTTCACCATTCTAGTTTCGTTCCTGGATTCTACCTCCTTTCCGTCCTTGCTTCCTTCCTTCTTCCTAGACCTCTTTATTATTTACGTCCATCGTATGGTGTTTCTACTAATCCAGTAGCAATTCTCCATCAGAGCCTCCTTACTAGCCTTTGGAAATTTATTTTCGAACCCTTTTCAACTTGTTCCACCTTTAGAACATTTCTATCATCACTTAATAAGGGATAATAATAATAGGACAACTCACCAATTGCCCTAATATGCTTTTTCACCTTTCTATCTTTCCGCTTAGTATGAGAAACCTGTCTCCAACTTACTCTGCAGTTTGAGCAGAAATATACATCATCAACATGTTACCTGAACCTATTACAATAATAGAGGCTCGATAGGTACTCTTACTGTCTCAACTTGTTTGTTCTCGTACTTCTAATCACTTGTCACCCTCTTTTTACGTATAGCTGGCGAACATTATCTTTTAATATTTTTCCACGTCTTGTTATTTCAACTACCTTCTCCATCTCTCAATTCAACGTATTTGTCTATACTAACCGCTTTCTCTCCCGTGAGATTCTACTCAACGGGCATCCTTAAAGTGCTAAGATTTACATTATTTTCTTCCTTTTACTGGGGCTGTCAGCAGCCCCAGTTGTACCGTTGGAACTCCCACAATCTTTTTGTAGAAGTCTCACTGGCTCTTTCTTAAGGTCTTCTTGACCTGATACAACTCTCTGCTTATTCCTTCCACCTACATCTTCAACATTCACCATAATCACTTCTATTGAGGGCCCCTCTCGATTGGGAACCCTTTCTCTCTTTCCAAGGAAGGAGTATCACAATAATTGAAATTGCACACCATAATATTAACCTTCATGCTCAAATAGCTAATGGTTTTCATCACTAAACAACCTTTTTCTACAATAGTATGTAAATAATACTAGTTCCCCATCATCCTTCCCTTTCTCAATCATACTTTAGGTCCGATTTCAAAAGTGGACTCCACCCCTACTCGTACACCTCATCAACCTCAGAGGAACTATCACGCTCTTATAATAATTTCAGGCTTCAATGAGTCCCTCTTAGAATCAATTGTTGCATGTCTTTAGGTATTGCCCTATTAGGAGGGCAATCACGAACAACCTATCATATTATTTTGAGTGACCCGCATACTGGTGTCCACCGTCTCCCTTAATGCTAATTCGATACTTAATTCACGTCCTCTCATTCAACTTTCAATCTCTCTATCGTTTAGTTAACATCGCTAATTTGGGACTCGAACTGACTTGTCGATCAGTCCATTTTTCCTCATTACTTGGAAGTAATTTCTCGTCCAAAAGTCCACCAAAACTTTACTCATTCTCACTTTCTGCTCCTCATTTCTTCATTCCAAGTTCACACAATAAAAGTGTTCAACCTCATCTATCCTCCCTGTGGTTCTTACAAATTCACTTCCTCCTAGACCTTCATCTCGTTCTTTCATCCCTAATTCCATCTCGTTTACCTTCTCATCGGTATCCTTTTTCAAGATCCGACACCGCAACCTTATCATCCTCAAACCATTCTTGTAAAGTAGGTCAACCAACTCTTTCTTCCTTTCCCTACAACAATAGTAGGAATGCTAAGGTCACAATATATATGCCTTAGTCAACCCCAATCCGCATATCTTAACGATCCTCTTAGTTCAACCAAATCATCAAGATTTTTCTTCTACTTCTCTCATCAACAACTAAGGCCTTCCACCAGACACTTCAAAAGTCTACAGAATCATTTGCCTAAGCTCTGATTCCAACTTGCGACACCCTCAATTACACATCCACGACGACCACCGCGTGCACGTCGAAAGGGACCGAGACCGACCATAGAGCCGATTAACGTGGCACCGATAGGTACACCGAGACCAAATACTGCATCAATGTCACATGTGCCACCATCAGTCCAACCTCATTTGCGGGTTGTGCCTTCACCATCATCTGTAATAGCTATAGAGCATGTGCCTTTGACATCCCATTCCATAATCAGGACACCATATTCTCATGGACCATTATCTTCCACACTTGAGAGATCTGATCGCCCTTATACACCAGGATTAAATGCCCCTCTATCAGTAAATGAGACAGCAGCTGTACATCACATGCCATCACCACTGCTTCATGAATCTGAGATGGAAGGTATAGTCATGGATAGACCTTCAGAAATCCCTCCCATATCCACTTACCCACTTGCTTCTTATGAGATTATACAAGAACAGTTGGAACCTATTGAGAAAGAGTCACATGTGTCGGTTCCATATCACAAAGTAGAGGTTGCATTAGAGCTAGTAGCCGAGTATCAAGTCGTGGACGAAACATGGGTCAAGGTAAAGGAGGATGCAATTCTGACCAGTTTTTTAATGCTATTCCACGAGCTTGACGAAATGAACATCTCTATCATCTTAGAGCACCTCATGTCCATACATCTTCACCTGTGAGAGATTCAGTTTCATAGGCTACAGAGGAGCCTATTCCTACGTCGAATTATGGATCACAATGTGTTGTGATGGAGCAGCTTGCAAAGTGCCCTAAACTGAAGATGTACGCCAAGAAGAATCCTCTGAGGGCAAAGAAAGGAGTACGAACACCATGTGGAACTTAGCTTTGCAGATTAGCACACTCATGAAAAAGTTCCCTAACCTTAGTAAATGTAACATGTTGACTTAGCTATTTTGAAAACATTTATGATAATCGTCTAGCATTTTTTGGGATGGTATGTAATGGTTACTCTTTGAAGTGGCGATGAAATGTAGCATTTAGATTAATGCATGTTAAGTATACGATGGATTGCGCTCGTAATTGATGATTGAATGTGGCATTTAGATTAAATATGTACTATGATACACATAAGGTGAACTAATCTTTGGATAATGGGAATAACAGTACAAAGCTAGAAGCACGCTATATATAGTTTTGAATGGATTAGAAGTTGCAGAGGTGTTGTAATAGACCCTACCAATTACGCAAAGTACACGTGTGCAGCAACAAAAGTAGTACATAAACAAATGCTTTAAAATAACAGACAAACGCAGTGGCGAGGTTTGCTTATTACAATGACGTGCAAAACGGATAACGGAATAAAATCCTAACACACAGTAGGAAGAGCTATATTTTACTCTTCATTTGACATATATTCATCAGACAAGTATTGATGCTTAAAATATTGTTCTCTCGTTTGAACTAAGGTGCCTCCCACTAGCCTCTGCCATTTCTTTGGCAAGTTGAAGCATGTGAAATCATTTTCTACGCAGCAACATCCGGTTATTCTCCTTTCGAATTCGGCTCACAGCTTTCTTACACTGCTTAACATTAGGCCGTGACATACTAAGTGAATGACGATGCAGCATAGGTGCTCTCAGCACGATGAGATCTTGGTGTAGTTCTTCTGATTCCTTAACTCTATATACCCCTTCTCTTCGTAAACTTGCATAATACTCTCTCAGATCTGCATACTTCACTTGTTTGTAGTCGTCGTTCCTTTCACACAACAACCACACATTCTCACATCGCTGATAATTAGAACTACCAGAAACTTCTGCCATATAACTTAGATAGTTCTAATGAGATGAGCATGACTAATTTATATAACCAAGCATACGCACATACACAATATATTATTGTGAGAACTAGACAAGACAAGTGAGTGACAAGACAAGTCTCTGCCCACTGACACTCTGTTTTATTGGTAGTCCAAGGCCTTTCCAGTGAAATGCTACATCAACCACGTGCTTTTGTCTAAAGTTAAAGACAAGTCATTTTTCTCATTTGTACTTTAGTCATAAAGGTTCAAGGCTTTCAAGAAAATAATTTGTCAGCCGAAAATTTGTGTTCAATTAGCTGATTTAATTAGGAGGCTTCTTGTTGAAACTTCACATAGTTGGATGGTGTCTTAAATCGGTGAGAAGAAAATAGACACAAGTATGATCTATTGCCAGAATACAAGTCTCTACTCAGTGATAACTTCTTTCATTAGTATTCTAAGGCTTTTCCAGCGAAGTGTTACATCATTCTTACACTTTTGCATATAGTGAAAGACCAATTAGAAGTTTCATATGTACTTTAGCTACATATTTTAAAACTTCACATAGAGTTATCCGACGGTCAGAAGTTTGTTTTGAATCAACTAATTTAAAAGGATTTTTTGTTGTAGCATCACGTGCTTGGCATGTCCTAAACCACTAAAAAGACAAACTATACTTCTACAGCGATGAGCATGACTGATATATATAACCAAGCATACACAACATATTATTGTGAGAACTAAATAAGACAAGTGAGTGACAAGACAAGTCTCTGGCCACTGACACTCTGTTTTATCGGTAGTCCAAGACCATTCCAGTGAAATGCTGCATCAACCACGTGCTTTTGTCTAAAGTAAAAGAGAAATCATTTTTCTTATTTGTACTTTGGCCATAAAGGTTCAAGGCTTTCAAAAAAGGTTATTTGTCGGTCGGAAATTTGTGTTCAATCAGCTGATTTTATTAGGAGGCTTCTTGTTGAAACTTCACATAGTTGGATGGTGTCTTAAATCAGCGAGAAGAAAATAGAAACAAGTATGATCTATTGCCAGAATACAAGTCTCTACTCACCGATAACTTCTTTCATTGGTATTCTAAAGCTTTTCCAGCGAAGTATTACATCACTCTTGCACGTTTGCATATAGTAAAAGACCGATTAGAAGTTTCATATGTACTTTAGCTACATAATTTTAAAACTTCACATAGAGTTATTCGGCGATCAGAAGTTTGTTTTGAATCAACTAATTTAAAAAGATTTTTTTGCTGTAACATTAATTACTTGGCAAGTCCTAAACCACTAAAAAGACAAACTATACTTCTAAATTAGCACGTCATATCAATCTGACGAGCAACAACTACGCTTTGATATTAGTATAGCTATAGACTTTTCATGGTGAATTGTCCTTCACTCTGGAATGACGGTTCAAGGATTGATGAAGCTCTTAATGAGCTATTATCCTTTCAACAACTAATATAGGTCAAATACACGTAGGTACCCTGAAACTACCACAAAGTCTCACTTGAGGGTCTCAAAGTTTAATTTTTACACATAAGGGCCTGTAACTCCAAATTTGCAACAAGTAAGGACATCCGTCTAATTTCCTAACGGTTCAGCCCTTTCTGTCAGGGGAATTTTTGGGAACTCATTTTTGGGAACTCACAGTGGCACCAGCACCGCACCGTGGAGACCCCCAGCTCAAACTCCGGCCACACACACGCCACCGGAGTTGCCGTCGATGCAAAACCGCCGGCCATCACCGTGAAGGGGCTGAAGCGCCGAAGCAGATACAACATCTCAACAAAGAGAGAGAGAGAGAGAAATGGCCGGTAGCGCCACCATCGGACTCACGCCGTCACCACCGTGACCAGTGATAGCGCTAATCACCGTTATCATGCCGCTACCAGCTTCCAAATCAACGTCATCATTTCGAGCCACCGCAGCCATAGGAAAAGCGTCGCCGTTGTTCCACCACAACCGACGGCGACCACTGCCGGCCTAGATGGAGCTCGCCGTCACTGCTAGCTGCAGCTCTGCCAGGGAGCAGGCAATCAACGGTGGGCCATCAAATTCGGTCACCTGCACAGCACTGACTAGGTCTGTGTACGGCTCCACTGCATGATCTGATCGATGCCTCTTCCATCCGTCGCCGGACCGGCGATCTCCTTTTCGGCCAAATCATGGCACCAGCCGATGTCATCACCACCGAGACAGGCAGTGCCCTCGCCGTCGTGCCAATAAGGCCACCAGCTATACCCGATCTACTTCCAAAGCCCATGGATTGGTATGAGTGAAACAATGCCAATTTTAGGGTTCCAAATATTAATAGATTAGGGTTTTAAAAATCAAGGGATTTTACAATATGTTCATACCCTATTCTGGTCAGACCAGTAGAGCCCGCTAGGGGACCCACTTTGCGCGACACATCACCCAGTCGACGGTCAGTTATTCAAATCTCACAGGCCGGTCAAAGCATCACATAATCAAGTCACGTGCTTTTTCCCTTTAAGAAGCAACCTTGGTATGCCTTCCCCCCCAAGGGGGTCGGCCACCTACCTTGACGACCGACGTCCGTCGCCCATGGTCGCGCGCCGTAGTCGCAGCAACCTTTGTCACCCGCGTCAGCGCTCTAACTCCGCAATTCTCGTCGCCCGTACTCCAACTCCGCGACTCTCGTCGCTCGCACGCCATCTCCGCGACCTTCGTCACCCGCGTCCGCACGACAGCTCCGCGACTCCCGTCGCCAGCACACCTTTGCCGTGACCTTTGTCGCCGCGCCCATGCGCCACAATCATGTTACAGGCCTCCGGGCATCATACTTATTCACCATACCATGCACCCCCACCATGCACGTGGAACATGCTTCGACCCACTCTCCGGAGTGTGCGGCATTTCGGGGGCTCCGCTCATAGTGCTCTAGCACGAGGACCCCTCACTGCGGCATGGGCTTAGCACCATCACCGGCTTAGTGCCATCGCCGACTCAATCAAACTGTGGGACGAGCTTAGCATTATCGCCGGCTCAATCAAAATGCGGGACGGGCTTTGTGTCGTAGCCGGCTCAATCACCTGGGGCTCTGGCCCTCGCAGCAGGATGGGCTCGCAACCTTGGAGCCATCGTCGGCCAACCTTGAAGTCACCAACATCACACTTGCAGGGAGCTCCAATGCGAAGACTTCACCGCAACGGACCCTAAGCACCAAGCAGCGACCATGGTCACTCATGTTGCTGTTGATCGTCGACAGCACCAGGGCAATGACCCATGGGTCATTCCGGGACGGGAGCAGGTCCTTGGAGGGCATCGCGCCTAGTTCGCCTGACAGTTGGCTACAGGGACAACCCTCACCGCTGTCAGTTTTTTGCGCATCTCTTGACGCACCTTGTGGGATTCAGTAAGGGCTTGGACTGGAGGCTGGGGCAACGGGCTACTCTGATCATGCTACTACAGCGTGATCAGTCTCCTCGGACGGGCGGAGAGATGCTGCGAGGGCAGGGCATCATGAACTTGGGGACCGGCAGTCCAACGGAGAATCAGTACTTTGGACCCCCTGGCGACGTGTCATTCCTAGGGGGTGACACATGTCAACTTATGACGCATGCATATTTTTGCCTATAAATAGTGGACTTTGGAGCTTTTTCAAGGATATTTTCTCTCATTTGAACTTTTCACTTTCTCTCTCTAAAAAGACATTCTCCCTAGAATTCTAGTGAGAGAAACACACTTGGACTCCCGTCTCCGGACCCTCGACGCTGCATCCTTGTCACCAACTATCGGCCCTGTTCGTCGTCGCCCTGCTTGCGCGACGCTGCCAGCCCTCGCGACCTGTCTGGGGAGCCTTGCTCTCAGCTCTTATGTCATCCTTGCTGTCTCCCGCATTGCCTACCTGGAAGTTGACTCAGACTGCATCCTTTGTGGCACCTCCACGTAGCATCGAACCCTTTTTCCGCATCAACATTTTGGCAACTCCGCTGGAGAGGTGAGCATCGTGTTGCAGTCTGCATATCTTCCAGACTCAGGCACCATGCATGTGCAGCGGAGGGCTACGAGGACTACCAACAGTGCAGTTCATTCCTTGCCTGACACACCCAAGTAACCATGCTTTAGCAACGGATGGCTACCAGAACTACAACTCACATCATCTACCCAGCCATCCAAGAGGCCGTCATTTCCAGACTTGGAGAATTTTCAAGCTAACATTATTCTACTGGCACCACCCTTGGTGTTATGTCTCACTTCATTGGGGGCTTCACCCTTTGCCTACCCCAAGCAAGCCAAGCTCCCTACCCCTTCTGCATGCCTCTCATTGCAGCGACTTGATACGTGGTGCACGGGGTGGCTCGAGCCACGCTACTAAGTCTCAACTCCGTCAGTCGACATCCCCCTCAGGCAGTGCGACCTCGCGGGCATGCATGCAACACATCTTGCCAACCCACCCGTGCCTCGGTCACTCAGTCGGTCGTCGATGCCGACCCACCGCCGAGCTCCACTCTCCATCTTCAACACTTAGAAGAAAATTTCTTCAGTTTTCACGGTCGGGTCATCACCAGCGGGGCTCAACACTTAGAAAAATTTCTTCATTTTTCGCGGTCGGGTCATCACCCCCGTGGCTTCACTCGGCACCCTTTCACTTTTCAACACTTATAAGAAAATTTTCTTCATTTTTCGCGGTCGGGTCACCACCCCTCGAAGCCTCCCTCAGAACCCTTCACCCTCTTTTCAATTCTTATAACAAATTCTTCATTTTTCGAGGTCAGGTCACCACCCCTCGCGGCCTCCCTCAGAGCCCTTGCCCGAGCTCAACTCTTAGACATTTTTCTTCATTTTTTGGAGTCCGGTCACCACCCCTCGCGACCTCTCTCGGAGCCCTTGCCCGAGGTCAACACTTGTAAAAATTTGTTCTTTTTTTGTTGTCGGGCCATCACCCCCACGGCTTCACTCGGCTCCCTCTTCACTCTTCAACACTTAGAAAAATTTCTTTATTTTTCACTGTCGGGTCATCACCCCCGCGGCTTCATTCGGCACCCTCTTCACTCTTCAACACTTAGAAAAATTTCTACGTTTTTTGCAGACGGGTCATCACCCTCAGCGGTCTCCCTCGGCACCCTTGCTCCAGCTCAATACTTAGCAAAATTTTTAACACTTGGAAAAGTTTCTCAACACTTGGAATTTTTTTCCCCCACCTCCCTCACACCCTACCTGTTCACAGTCGGGTCATTACTAGCCACATCGTTTATGCATGCGGTGTCCGTTCGGGTTGCCCCTCTGCGCACACCACATGCAGGGGGTTATGTTCATTCCCTATTCTGGTCAGACAAGTAGGGCCCGCTAAGGGACCCACTTTGCGCGACACATCACCCAGTCGACGGTCAGTTATTCAATGCTCACAGGCCAGTCAAAGTGTCACATAATCAAGTCACGTGCTTTTTCCCTCTGAGAAACAACCTTGGTATGCCTTCCCCCCCCCGAGGGGGTCGCCACCTACCTTGACGATCGACGTCCGTCGCCCATGGTTGCGCGCCGTAGTCACAGCGACCTTCGTCGCTCGCGTCCGCGCTCCAACTCTGTAACTCTCGTCGCCCGTGCTCTAACTCCGCGACTCTCGTCGCTCGCGCGCCATCTCCGCGACCTTCGTCACCCGCGTTCGCACGACAGCTCCGCGACTCCCGTCGCCTACACACCTTCGTCACGACCTTCGTCACCGCGTCCATGCGCCACTTCCATGACATGTGCCCCAGCACCAAGTATTGTTCCGCGATAGTTGTCACCACACCCATGCGCCACAATCATGTTACAGGCCTCCAGGCATCACACTTATTTACCACACCATGCGCCCCCACCATGGACGTGGAACATGCTTCGACCCACTCTCCGGAGTGTGCGGCATTCTGGGGGCTCCGCTCGTAGTGCTCTAGCACGAGGACCCCTCGCTGCGGCATAGGCTTAGCGCCATCACCGGCTCAATCAAACTGCGAGACGGGCTTTGTGCCGTAGCCGGCTCAATCACAGGGGGCTCTGGCCCTCACAGCAGGATGGGCTCGCAACCCTGGAGCCATCGTCGGCACAACCTTGAAGCCACTGACATCACACTTGTAGGGAGCTCCGATGCGAAGACTTCACCGCAACGGACCCTAAGCACCAAGCGGCGACCATGGTCACTCATCTTACTCATGTTGTTGTTGATCATCGACACCACCAGCAATGACCCACGGGTCACTCCGGGACGGGTACAGGTCCTTGGAGGGCATCGCGCCTAGTCCACCTGGTAGTTGGCTACAGGGGCAACCCTCACCACTACCAGGTTCTCTGTGCGTCTCTTGAAGCACCTTGTGGGATTCAGTAAGGGCTTGGACTGGAGGCTGGGGCAACGGGCTAGTCTGATCATGCTACTATAGCATGATCAATCTCCTCGGATGGGCAGAGAGATGCTGCGAGGGCAGGGCAGCACGAACTTGGGGACCGGCAGTCCAACAGAGAATCAGTACTTTGGACCCCCCCTGACGACGTGTCGTTCCCAAGGGTGACACATGTCAACTTATGACGCATGTATATTTTTGCCTATAAATAGTGGACTTTGGAGCTTTTCAAGGATATTTTCTCTCATTTGAACTTTTCACTTTCTCTCTCTAAAAAGACATTCTCCCTGGAATTCTAGTGAGATAAACACACTTGGACTCCCGTCTCTGGACCCTCGACGTTGCATCCTTGTCACGAACTGTCGGCCCTGTTCGTCGTCGCCCTGCCTGTGCGGCGCTGCCAGCCCTCGCGACCTGTCTGGGGAACCTTGCTCTCAGCCCTTACGTCGTCCTTGCTGTCTCCCGCGTTGCCTACTTGGAAGCTGACTCAGACTGCATCCTTTGTGCCACCTCCATGTAGCATCGAACCCTTTTCTGAATCAACACAATAAAAAAATTAAATATGAGTTCCCAAAAATGCCCCTGAAGGAAAGGGCTGAACCGTTAGGAATTTAGAAGAATGCCCTTACTTGTTGCAAATTTAGAGTTATAGGCCCTTATGTGTAAAAATTAAACTTTGAGACCCTCAAGTGAGACTTTGTAGTAGTTTCAGAGTACCTATGTGTATTTGACCCATTAATATATCTGCAAAGGCTTTTCATCAACTACTTTAAAGAAACTTGCAGCGACTTGTCACATCTCAAAAAATTGAACACGTAGCAGTTATTGAAGTGGTCCCTTATCAAGCATTATATAAGTATGTGTAGTGGATGAAGGGCAAAGGGCATAGAGTACTATAATATTTGTTTTGTAAGAACTTTGGAAATGTGACATATTCCACGAGACATTTTTGAAGCAATGGGTCGTTATTGGGAGGGCGAAAAATGAATTTCACTATTCTTTGAGTCCAAGTTTGCGTTACTCATCACGGTATGTTAATACATTACATGCAAAATGGTCTTATCGGTTGAATGAATACGAGGTCCTCATAGCTGATTCACAATGCATGAATATACCCGTACCTCGGCAAAAAGCAATCAACATGCCTCAAAATACATATATGGAGCTTGAAAGGGCACTACATCATATACGTGAAGAAAACAATAGAATGAGAATTCGTCAAAGTAGGCATAACCTACGACGTATGGCACATGAAAGCTATGCATATGACAACAACGAAGCACGTTTATACTTGAACATGAGCTTCGAACCTGAATTTGTTTCTGAAGCTCCAATGTCTGATGAAAATGACTAAAAATAGTTAGTGTTGAGGCTAACCTGTTTATCAGCTTGGTCATGTCAACAATGTTGCTTCTTTGTAATTTACTTTTAAAATTTCTATGTTGTATTTCCTTATGTTCAGATGAAGATGACAACAAATGATTAGTGGTCAACAATGCACATCATTACTATGAACATGGCTGAGTACCAAGTGTTTCATGACACTAGACCATCTACATGGTCACAACCAACAGTGAACCTATATTTTTTATTTAGTGTCGAAATCCTAATTTTATCACTACGTTTAACAATAACTAGTTACAAGCTTTTTCGGCCGTTGCAGTGCAAGACCATTAAAGCCATGTCCATTTTTACTTTCTCAAACCGTTTGGTTGTGGAAAGTTGATAAGCCTCTAAAGTTTTGCTAGAAATCATTATCATTATAATTATGAAAAGAAAAAAGGTTTTTTTAGGAAAAACGTTTATCTTGAAAACATGTTTAAGAACCACGATTTAAAATTTCAACTTAAATCGTCCTTCCTAACAACGACTTTTAATAAAACGTATTTAAGAAAAACGACTTCCGTTGAAAACGTCTTTCCTAAAAAGCGATTTATATTATTGAACCTTGGTTTTCATTTCAACAAAAATCGTGGTTGCAAACCACGACTTCAAGCGAAAATGCCTTTCATAAAAACGATTTTAGGTGAATTGTTGAAGCTTGTTTTTCACTTCAACCAAAATCATGGTTGTAAACCACGACTTCAAAGAAAAACGCTTTTCGTAACAACGATTTCAATTGAAAACGTGGTAAACCAAGTTTTCACTTCAACAAAAACGACTTCAAAGAAAAATGCCTTTTGTAACTACGATTTCAGTCGAACCTTAGTACGATTTCAGTCGAACCTTAGTACGATTTCAGTCGAAGCTTGGTTTTCACTTCAAAACATGGTTGCAAAAATCGTGGTTGCAAATCATGGCTTCTAGGAAAAATGATTTTCGTAACAACGATTTCTGTTGACAACGTGGTACAATTTCAGTTGAAGCTTGGTTTTCACTTCAACAAAAATCATGGTTGAAAACCACGACTTCCAGGGAAAACGCTTTCGTAACAACGATTTCTGTTGAAAACGTGGTACAATTTCAATTGAAGCTTGGTTTTCACTTCAACAAAAATCATGGTTGAAAACCACAGCGTCCAGGGAAAACGCCTTTCGTAACAACTATTTCTGTTGGAAACGTGGTTCGATTTCAGTTGAAGCATGGTTTTCACTACAACAAAAATTGTGGTTGCAAAACACAGCTTCCAAGGAAAATGCGTTTCGTACAACAATTTCTATTGAAAATGTGGTACGATTTCAGTTGAAGCTTGGTTTTCATTTCAACAATCGTGGTTGCAAACCACGGCCTCCATGGAAAATGCCTTTCGTAACAACGCTTTTTGTGGAACGTGGTATGATTTCAGTTGAAGCTTGGTTTTCACTTCAACAAATGTCGTGGTTGCAAACCACGGCTTCCACCGAAATCGTTCAGTTGAAAACATGTTTCTCGAATGCGATTTATATTATTGAACCTTGGTTTCATTTTATCAATAGTCGTGGTTACCAACCACAACTTCGAGAAAACGCCTTTAGCAACCACGATTTCCATTAAAACGTGATTTATATTATTCAACTTTTGTCTGTCCCAAAAGGTTGTTCTTTATTCTGAAGACGTTGTTTTGAAATGCGATTTTATATTTCCCAACAAAATATATTTTTCTTTCAATTTTGTTTAAATTAGACAAATAAAATAGAAAACATATATATAGATTGAAAGCGTGGTTCCAAACCACGTTTTCTCCTTTAAAGTCGTGGTTTTGAACCGCGATTTTTAAAAGTGTGGTATGCGGGTAAATAAGTTTGAAAATAGAGTAAGTAGGTGATTAAGTTTTAAAATAATATTATTTAGGAAAAAACTCACGTTAGTCAACCCAAAAGGCATAACCGAAAACTTGTAGTGCCCATATCTAGTGCGAAAGGTCGTCTTTGGCACATCCTCTACTTTAATCGTTAGCTAGTGATACCTTGAACGGAGGTCAATCTTTGAAAACCATTTCACCCCCTATAGTTGATTAAACAAATCATCTATGCGGGGCAAAGGGCAACGATTTCTTATCGTCAGTTTGTTTAACTCTCAGCAGTCGATGCATAACCTCATCGTGCCATCCTTCTTCTTCACGAATAATACTGGTGCACCAAAAGGTAACGCACTAGGAAGAATAAACCCTTTTTCTAGAAGATCTTGTAATTTTGTATTTAGTTCTCTCAACTCCACTGGTGCAAGAGATAAGGGCAGATCTAGGAATCAACTCTATATTAAATTCAACTTCCCTATCGGGCGGCATCGCCAGCAAAACTTTTATAAATACCTCAGGAAACTCTCTTATAGTTCCCACTCCTTTTGCTGGGTGTCTATCACGTATGCCAAGTGCCCATGACAACCCTTTCTAAGAAGTCAGTTTGCCTGTAAGGTAGAAACCTTAGGCGAATGGGATGTGATGCTAGAACCCTGGAAAAACAAGTGGTCTTGACCTGAGATATTAAAGGTCAATCTCTTATGGAAGTAATCTAGGCAGACATGATATGCTGCCAAGCAATTAATTCTCAATATAACGTCAAATTCCAACATATCCAAACAAATCACATTTGCGACTAGTTCTCTACCCTTCATTTGAAATGGAAAATCCTTGATTACTTGGTTCGCAACAACCGAGGCCCCCATTGGGGTAGAAATACATAGCAGAACGCCTAAGGGCTCTAAATGCTTGCCTAAATGTTTGATAAGGGCACGAAATGCAAAAGAATGTGTGGTACTAGAATCAAATAACACTTTTGCAAAGGTAGAAGAGATATGGAGTGTACCCGTAACCACAAAGTCAAAAGCGTGTATCCTCTCGAGTCATCACAAAAACTTTCGTCGTTATCCTGGGCTTCACTGCATCATTTCTCATTTGGTTTTGCCCTGGGACAACTTCTAGCTAGATGCTCCTCCTGACCACATTCAAAACATTTCCTTGTCTCCCACTGACCTGGCCGCCCCAGTGGAACTGTTGGCACCTGTAACATATTTGTGCCCCGGCTTGTCCACCCCTTCAGGCTGTTGGATTCTTTTAAAGATTCGGTTGTTGATCATTCCTTTGATAAGGTGGCACTTGACTTTCAAACCCCTATCTTTGTTCATTCCACCTTTGAGGCTGCATTTCTTGCGATTTTAGGTGCTTGGAGGCGTCGCCGCATATGCTGCTTCAGTGAACTCGTTATTTCTGGCCCTCTTCTTGTATTGGTCCCGCATCCTGAATAGGTCCTTATTGTCCCTTTATTAGGGCTCTGCCACCACTTCTGCATAGGTTCCCAACCTTAACTAGAGATGCGGGACTTGATACCGAGTCGTAGTTAATTCTCAATTTCATTGCTCGCTTGGCTTTAGTGTCCACCAAGTGAGTAGCATGTCGAGATAGCTGAGTAAAAATGGCCTTGTACTCCTAGACCGTGCGGTTCCCTTAGATTAGCTACATGAATTCTATTACTATTTATTCCTTGACTGTCTGGAGAAAGTACTTCTCGAGAAATAGCTCCTTAAAATCTTCCCAATCCATATTAGCCACCTCGTCGGCCTTAACTCGTTTAGTCGCCTTCACCACTGATTGACTTCATCCCTCAACATGAATGCAGTGAAGGTCACATTCTGCCTCTCAGTACACCCGATAGCCTCAAATATTTCCTCTTAATTCCAACAGCCAAGACTTCGCCTTGAAGGGATCAGTGGTACAGGAGAAAGAGGGCGGGTCCATCCTCTTGAATTTCTTGATGGTTGTGCCTCCAGCTTCATTTGGGGGCTGTTGTGTTGTTGCAGCCACATGGTGTTCCATAACCCTGCAAGGTTATCCACTACCCCCAAACACGTCCTCACCTTGCGCACCGCTCCATCGGACCATTTATCAACCTTTAAGGAAGCTCATGTAAGGACGCTTGACGTCTAAGCATAATGAAAGTAGCATAGAAATTTGCATTATCTAATTCGATATAAATTATTCTACATCTTTCCCTTCCCTTAACTGAGTAATGTATAAGTAATTCAATAGTTCACGTTCATCCTAAAGGTTGCACAACAAACGACTAAAAATATAATAAAATAAAAAATATAACTTAATCAACATTACTATTTTTTATCTCTAAAAGTGCTTGTCCAATATAATGGTTTAAAAAGAAAGAAAAGGAAGAAACATTTTGCGTCATTCTCCTATCCAGCTAATTCCTTCTCTTCCTTCCCTCACCTTAATCGTCTCCCTGCTCAATGTAGTTCTCGTGTTCCTGGATCCACTGTTCTACCTACCGAATCTGCATTTCCCAACCGATGCGTAACTCTATAACCTTCTTTTCAAAGTAGTAATTCTAGTCTTTCTGACTTTCCCCCCATTAAAACTATGGTTATTCTTCATACTCTTCAGCTAGGCTTCTAGTACTCTGTTTTCCTCATCCAACCGTTGTATCTCTTTCTCTAATGGGATCATCCTCTTTTCTGAATCTGTAAATTCCTTTAGACGTTTTCCCAGTTTCTTGTCTTCATTTGAGGACATGTTGTTAGAATCTCCCGACTCTTCCGAAGGCATCTGACTGACCTCTATCGACAAGCTATCCTCGTCTTGATATGCCATAATTCTATCAGAACACAAAGATTATAGACATCTTCCGTTAAAACTATGCCACTTAGTTAAGGTCCATGACCGACCACAGACCCACTAAACCTCTAATAGGGCTCTGCTAGGCCTACTACAACCTGTACTCAAGATTCAAACAAAGTCACTAGATTCTAGATTAATTAATTGGCTACTAAGAGCGGCACTTAGAAGTTCCTCAACTGTTAGAAATAAACTTCAATCACGTGTCACTGATAATTATAAAGAAATTTGGGAGGCCTAAGCTCCCTACATAAGTTCATCCATCCACAATCACAAACTAAAGTTCTTGAGTCTAACAGACATTCCATCACTCTAATGGGTCTCTTCCGGTGCCTTTTCCCTTGTGTTGCTGATAGGATTTTGCCTCTCCTAGATCATCATTTGAAAAATAAAAGAATGAGTGAGAGCTGAGCAAGCACGCAATCCATGTCCCGAAAATAGATTTGAGGATTTCAAAACATGCCATGAATTTTCTTTTCAAGATCAGAAAATCAATATCACCATAACGAAAAATTGCTTCATTGTATATATGTATATGTACTTGTACAAAAAAGATTCTCAAAACCGGAGTATGACATCATGAAAGTTCATCAAACAACTATCATAGTTGATCACAACTTAGGTATGTTGTGGTAAGCATATGGTCTCACTGACTAGGACCCAAAATCCCTCATCAACCTGAGATAAACAATATTGTGGTCGTAGGGGCAAACCAAGAGCAACAGTCCTATACGCCAACATATGGTCCCATTGATCAGGTTCCAGAATTCACTTTCTCCCGTGGATATGGGGCATAATAGCCAAAATTAACGTCTCGATACCACAATTTAAATGGAGTTCACAATAACCGAACGCAACACATTCCATGGTATTTTTAATTCATGTTCTCGTCAAATAATTTAACACGAGAGCACAAGAAATACAAAGACTTTTAAGGTTTCGTTTGATAAAATCATGTACACGTTTACATATATTAGAAAGTATGGTATACTAAAGAACATGACAGGAGTACTTACTTGATTCGATAACTTGTTTTGGCACTTGCTCAAATGTCGATCCTAGCTCTCGTCTATCGAAACCTAAATGATAAACCATACCGGTGTTAATCCTTAACGCTCAATCATGCTTGATTACTAAAATTCTCCCAAGTGAATGAAATTACCAAAATACCTTCAATCTTGTGAAAAGTTTCCAAAATACCCTTAATAGCTAACATACCATTTCACACCCAAAAATGACCCAAAATATCCTTTTAAATGATTAGGTGGGTTTTTGGGACTAAAAGGTCTCTTTGGGGATTTTTCGCTCAAAATTCTAACCCACCCTTTAATTTAACGTTACAGACCATATTTCAAGAGCACAACAATCGGCAATGAAATGCTGCAAATTTTGAGACACTCAGGTGTCACAATAAAACAAGGTCACTGTAAAAGTTTCGGCTATAAATAGGTTGGTTTGCTATATCAAATAATTCAAAAGCCCTTTTTAAAATAAAACCATTTCATGCCCTTCGCATGCCCAGAAAAATCTTAGAAAGTTTCAAGGCGTAGGTTCCGTAAAAATAAAGGGATTTTTAATTTTACACTTTACCTAAATCAACCTCTAAACAGCTCTTAAAAATCCAAATAGGGACTGCCCGTTAAAATTTCACTATTCACCTTCTCCCTCCTCAAGAAATCCTAATTTGTTACTCTCTCTCTCTCTCTCTCTCCTTTATCATCAAACACAACCACCACCTAATGGTGGTCACTACCATGCTGCCTCACGGTCGCCATGACTATCCACGACAACCCCTTTCTCTCTCTCTACCACCTCAAGCCACCGCTAAACTGCTAACCTTAATTTTTCATCTCTATTTCTCTCTATACACTTCCATTACACACCACCACCGTTGGCAGCCTCTCCATCTCTCTTGCAACCACACCACACAAGCACAACACCCACAGCACGACTACCCCTTTCCCAGCCCCTCTTTTCCCTTCTCCCTTCACACACACACACACACACACACACACTGCACTATACCACGGCTGCCCCATGATAGCCCCTTCCTTTTCCCCTCTCCCTTCTCCCTCACTTCGGCAGCCCCCTCATTACACCACCACACAGTACACAGATCATGGCTGCCTCCCCATCTTCCCCCATCTCCCTCACTCGCACACATAACTCACACCACAACATCACCTACACGGCTGCCCACCTTCTCAGCAACCCTTCCCCTTCTTTTTCCCTCTTCATGACACACCCAAATGCACCATCATGCATGATCCCACAGCTGCCACACCACAACAACCCCTTTTCATCCATTAACCCTCACAAAAAGCACACAAACCACACAAAATCATTCCTAAAGACCCAATTACATGGCAAATTTTAAGAGAGGAAAGACCAAGAATTTACCTTGAAAAAGTCTTGCCGTAGGTGTTTCTTCTCTCCCTTTCTCTCTCTGTTTCATGTAGGAGAGGCTGACATAATTTTCTTTGACGACTAGAGACTATACTAGGGTATTTATACTGATCCTAAAAAGGATTTTCTTAGAAAGCCTTGGACTTGATTATCTTTTTTTTTCCTTTCCCGAGCTTGCCAATAATTTATAATATAATGAAACGATCCCAATTTAATTAGGTTATGGTACAAATAAATTTTTATTGACAAATAAAAGTTTCGGGCATTACATCTGTAGCTGAAGAAGGTTGCCTACATATCCTCAATCTAAAGGGATCAAGCCAAAGATGAAAGACTGCAAAGAAGACTGTATAGGATACTTGCGTACTCACCTGAATCGAGGATTAATACCCACGAATCTATTTGGACAAGAAAAATGGCTAGGCTTGAAGAACAGTGCCTGCATACCGTCATCCTAAAAACATCAAGCTAAATGTAGCTTAAAAAAAGAACTGCATGAAAGTTTTGTACAGCGATCGATAAGGCAGGAATAATTAATAGCAGTTACAAGAAATACAGACATACAGCTTTCAACAAGCATAAAGGATTTGAACATCGGATTTCAGCAGTTGAAAAACAGTTGCAACGGAACACGATGAAAGGAAGAAGCAAGACCGAAACAAGGACAACTCGACACTCAGACAAATCATGATTTGATTTCAAGTCTTTCTTCTTTTCTTTTCTTTTCTTTTCTTTACTTTACCTTTTAGATATTTTGCTGTATCGATAGAGATTCTCAGTTATATTTTACTGTAATCACTTGCCATTTTTAAAAGCTTTCTTTGTCTCTTTTGCGCGCACAATCTTTCTAATTTTAGTTTAATTTTTCTTTTTCAAAAAAGTCCTTAGTAAGAGGCAAAAAGAACTCTGATATGAGACTTTGTCTACTTGCGAAGAATTAAAAGGCCTTTAGAACATATTGTTTAAATACTAAATTTTTGGCCCTTTTGTCCATTAAAATTGCTTTTATAGAAATAAATTCCTACCGTAAATTAATTTTTTAAAAATAATTTAAAGCTGATTTAAAATTCGATTAAGATTTATTCTGAAACTTACGACAGAAAAAATATTTCCTCTTAAATGAATTATACCTCAGGATCAGGTTCCTTAGGTAGCTTCACAAATAACTTTGATTTCTTTCAATTTTTTTTCTTTTTCATCTTCAATCAAACTGCCCCACCCACACTGACCTCAATCACTTCGGAAACCCACGACCACGGACCACGAACCACGAGCATCACGTCTACCTCTTCACTCCCGTGATTAGTCGTTTAACTCTAGACTAGATTAAGAGTGAAAACCAGAGTTCATTTAATCAAAGACTGCGAAGAAGGTAAAAACGGGAGAAATAAAAGTATATCAAAACTGTAGCCTTACCTAAGATGCCGTGCGAACTCTAAACATTGCTCGTATCCGCAAGTCCGTATTCCGAGCGATTGTTCGTGCGAACTCTAAACATTGCATCTTTCTATACTCTGTATTGTCAGCGATTGGTAGTTGCGGGCAGATGGGTACGCAGCAGGAGGAAGAGAGATTGCTCTTGGAAGATGCACTTCCCCAGGTTTTGCTTGTACCCATGTTTCCTTTACTATAAAACGCGTATCTTTCCTTAGTAAAGTGAGATGGACCTCTTTACCTCCTTCGTTCTGTATCCACTTTCGCATAAAGTGAAAGTAGGGTTCAATCCGTGCTGGAACCCTAGATTTTCTATTGTAGCATTGTGTAATCTAGATCCTTGGTCCTAGCACTATGTAGCATTATGACTGGGGGTCAAAAGATTTAACTTGAGTTGGGATTTGTGGATGATTTTATCTGAAACCCATGAATTGAGGATCAAAACCCTTTCTGTTGAACCTTCCCTATCTCATATTACCAGTTTTTCTTACGGATATAAATCACGTAAACGGTCAAACTTTATCAGTTCAGAGTTGATTGGTGTACCAATTGCTTTCAAGTGAAACAATTGGGTTTTGTCCTTTTCTTGGATTGTGGTTTTCCTCCAGAGATTGATTTAGTGTATCTTTACCATCAAATTGAACTTCCAATATGAAAGTTTTGTAGATCATAGCCTGTCTATTGTATAGTGGATAATAGAATGATTTCTGTTGAAACTTGGGGAATGCTGTCCTTTTTTCTATTTCTGTATTGGGAAAACCTAACCTGAATAGTGGCAAAATGTCAAAGCATCTATCTTTTCTCGACAGAACGAAATACCCATTTCCCTTGTCACTGTTAACCCTTTTTCTTCCCAAATTTGCAAATGGTCAGACCCCCCCCCCCCCTCTCAATCACACACACGCGCGCGCGCTTCCTTACTCCGTTTTTGTTCAGCCCTCCGTAATCTCACCACGAGCTGTATTCAAACCACACCCAAATGATTGTCAGCTATAACCACGATCTGTATTCCAACCACACCCAAGCGATTGTCCTTCATACATATAGCATCTGTTGGCATGGGCCAAAAGGATGCATATGTTGGGAATGAAGCTCAGTCCAATGGTGGTATACTAACTCTTGAAGTCCCCAATTGAGCATGGTATTGTAAGCAATTGGGATGATTCGCCAGCTTTCCCATACTCCTCCGGATTCTCTGCTTTCCCTTTCTCTTGACTACTTTATGTGTGAATGTGCCAGCATGATTCGTCAGCAGGATGATGATTCACATGGCTCTGAGGATATCTGAATGGAAGATTCGGTTGATTTTGTTCAACCTAGTAAGGGAAAGGGAAGGGAAGATCAGACCCCTCTTTCCAATTTTGGATCCTTCTTTTCCCTTCAGTAAATCATCTATCAAGGTTGGGGTTGGAGAAGAGGGGATTTGTAGAGTCCTATAGACATGGATATGGGTTTGAAGATTGGGGAGGAGGAGAAGCAGGAAGTTGTTTGAGGAAGAGAGAGAGGGCTGGGTGTGTCGGAAAGGTGAGAAGAATTGGGAAGTGTGAAAGGGATCTGACAAGTTCGGCAAGGTGCTAATGTGGGGGATAAAGCAAGGGTATAATGGTAAATTCCCAGCTTTACAGTAAGGGTAATATGGGATAAAAATGATGGTAACGGTAATGAAAATGCTAAACATACAAAATTGATCCAAAAAGTTACTGAAAATGGAAATGAAAATAGTAAGCATACAAAAACAATTGGAAAAGGTAGATACGAAAAAGGGGTGAAAATGATAAGAGTACATGACAATATTTTGTAAATGAATACAAAAATGATGAAAATGAAAACACAAAATGAATCCAGAAAACAAAAATGCTAAACGTACAGGCTCTATTGTTTTTTTTCCCCCTGCTAGAACCAACCATTGTCTTTCTCCAAGTGTTCAGAGTTGTTTAAACTTAGTAAAGCTCTAAAATATATAAAACTTTGAGCAATTGAGTTGTTTACTCTCGAACGGATCTCAAACCAGCTCTTAGCTTGTATAATGTAATACTTGATAACTTAACCTGTATCTCAGCCGAGCCCAGTTAGCAAACTTCAAATATGTTCCATTTAAGCTCGTGTAGTTCCAACCAATTTCAATGACCCTCAAAACATCGATTGTAAGTCTCAATGTATATTTAGTGCGATTTACAGGTATTACGACCCTCCATAGAAGTGTTATATGTTTGGTTTTGATAAAGTCCATACTTACTAAGAGTGGGCCTAGGCGCAAAGCCCATCAAAGCCCACATGTAGTGCCTCACCTTAAGGTTAGGCAAAGCTCCTTCAAATAAGCATGTGCTTTTTACGCTTAGGTGCAAGGCGCAAAGTTCTTATCAGGCGTGCTTTGTCCTGGTTACGCGCACTTTACTTTAACACATGTTTTTGATGACTTTTTTCACGTTATATATCTTAACTGAATAGGTGAAGAAAAGGTGGACCACATAGGATTTTACTTTTATAGCAAAAACATTGCTCCCTCTGTTTCATAATTTGTATCATGTTCCTTTCTAGGGGGTTTCAAAGTTTTGTCTCCTTTCTAAATTAAGACTAAAAGCTGGAATCACGTTGGCTTTAGTCTTATTTTAAACGGGAGAAGAAATTCTGAAACATTGTACCTGACTTGTTTCCCTTTTAGAACATTTGAAACTTTTTTCAGTTTTGTCTCCTTTCTAAAATAAGACTAAAAATTGCAATGACATTCCCTTTCTACCCTTCCAGTAAAACTAAGGCTTTTTAATCCATTCTTTGCTTCTGTCATGGAAGTCAGACACTAACGAAGGCTTTGAAATTTATGTCATACTTGTATATCTCAATCCGCTGTGGTCGTGATTCTACATAGGGCCAACGATAGCAATCCCCTGCGATTGTGACTGTATTCTTCACTATCGGATCCTTCACCGGGGTTGTGAATTGGAATACTTTGTTGTTTGTAAGTTTGTGTCAAGGTGGTAGTGTAATGTCTCGTTGGAAGGTTCCGTGCGCTTATTACATTTGTTTGAAACTGTGATTGAAGGTAGAGATGGTTGGGAGGGATTGAGTTCAATTGAGTTAGGGATATATAAAGATGTCGATGAAGATAGGGACAAAATGATCATGTATAGAGTTTGGCGTGATTGACAGAAGCCAGAGAGAGCTTTCTGGTAATTTTTTCTGGAGCTAATTGTTAGAAAGATTAGATATTGACATGCCCAATAATTTCGACATGAGGGCGAGTTTAAATCAAGTGTCTGAGAAGTGGAGGGGTAATTGTGATTAGTTAAGTGTTAGAAGGGTAAATTTGGGATATAAGAATTTCAATGGGCTCAAGACATGAAACGGGGGGAGTGTCTTTTGCCGGCCAAGTGTTTGCCCTATTTTCTGGCCTTTGCAGCTTCACGCATACACCAGCCCACCCCAGTCTGTGCATCTGTGTATTGTGTTCAAAGAACTGTGGAGAGAAGAAGAAGAGAAACAGGAGAATCTGTTTAGCTAGCTTTCTTCAGTTGCATCTTGGGTTCTTTTTTCGCTGTACAATTGTATATTTGTTTCTTCCTATGCTTTGCAGAGATTTATGCTAAATGATGACTGGTACTTAATGCTATATATATATGGATGTTGAGCTAAATTTGTGATTTTTATGTAGTAGGAATATTTCTGTGTTTCTAGAATCACCGCAGCAGGCGCCTGCGCTTTAAATAACTATGTCTGTAATCCAAGTATTGAATAAAAGAGATCGCTCCCTCTAATTCACTAGAACGGACTTGCGGAGTTTAATTGTAATTAGAGCAACAAATGATAGTAGAGATACAAGAATTAGTGTTGAGTGAAAGAACTTCTTCATACCCAAATTTTATTTCTCTTAATACACTCTGATATGGAACAATACATAGAGTCTCTATGTATAGCCGTTGGATACTACAGGATTAGGAAATCCCTAATCTTAATCCATGCGCAGAGGTAATTTTACAAACAACCACATTGTGCTACTTGGGTCCTTTACATGGATGGATTCCTTGTTGAATAAGCATCAAAACTTAGTCTTGGACCGACTCCTGAAAGCGGCTCAAAAGTGGTCCAACAGTAAAGGCAAAGTTGGTAAAAGAGTTGACCCAAACTTTGACCGCAATCTTGAGGGCCTTCTCAACAACACCCCAAAAGGCGTGGTGCTCCTCAATAGCTTTATCGACGGTGCATATATCGCCTTAAACTGAATCCGCATGACAATGTTCTGCCTGTTTTGTTGAAACAACTCACAAAGGTAAAAATTATACTTGTTCCAAATGCCTCGGAGGTCTCTAACCAAAATGGAATAAAGATCCTTCTGCATTAAGGCTCCGCTGTTTCTTGTATTGAGGAGTTAGCTTCTGCTAATTGTCAAAACTGAAGGTGGGAGAAGTTTTACTCCCTTTGCTCTGCCTAGGCACACTGTCATTTCTTATCAATTCTGTTGGACTTATTTCTGCCTTGCTGTGTGTTGGGGAATGCAATCTTCTGGCAAAGGCTGCTGCTTCTCAATGAAGAAGTCTTCAAGCTTAGGTAGCAATGCTTTGAAGTCACACTTCACCCTGTACCGAGCATACCTGTTCGTGTTGTGGTTTGAAGTTTCGGCCTATACGGTGTAAGATCAGTGTATCTGTCTGGTTTCGCCTCTTGCCAAACCGAAACCGATACCCGGGTCGATCATCTATGCTTATGACATGTATTCCCTCGACTTCATTGAGTTGTTGGCGCAACAAGAAAAACTCGGATAAGTAATGGCCAATATGCCCGCAATGGGAAACCCCAATTTCTAAAAGTGCACATTCTCCGCTTGCCTTTTCTTCCCTGATGCGCTGGGAAAGGATCTTATGTAGAAGAAGAGCATTACAAGAAGATCAGAAGAAGAAGAAAGGCACCTGATCTGGCTTCAAATCTCATGTTTTGCTAGTTGAGCTTACCATCACTTCCTTTGGATGGAGAGTACGTCGTCGCTGGTTGCTTGAAATTGCCATGGTTCTCCCTTTAATGGCAGTCCATTCAAGATGTATGCACTACATCTACTTTGGTGGAGTAGGGGGCTAAAGATTGGTTTAGTTTGCCGGGCCAACCAAAATTTTGGTAGATTAAATCTGGGCTTACCAAAGGGTGTCCAGCTGCAACACAACAATGAGTAGCCATTAAATTTCGTCAAAGTCAAACTTATATGCTATTTTGTTTATTGACTTCTTTGGTAATTTATGCTCTTAGTTTGAGGCTCTTGTGCCTTTTTTTTTTTTGGGAATAATTTGCTTTTTTACATTTTACTGAAGTATTATATAGTAATGGAATAAAAGCCAATCGCGAGAGAACTATATCACAGTTTAGACAACACCACTTTTATTTCAAATAGAAATTCTTTTTCTAATTGATCCGTCCTGTTTATCATTCTATTTTAAACTCTTCTATAATATGTTAAAATAGATTTAGGGCCTCTAACTAGTCTACAGTTGTATTGCCCATACTGAAATCATGTCCACAATTGAGCCTTTGAACACTGGTTTATGTAGCTCTACAATTACACTTCAATCTATGTACTTTCAGAAATTTCTCCATAAACTCTGAGCTCTAGTGTGTTCGTCCTCGTCTTTATAGGTTAGCTGCTGATTGCTAACAAACTGACGCCAGAAATGGACTTCCTAGTATAACTGGGCACTATGCAGTTAAATACGAATTGCGAACATGCATGGGAGGCTGTCATCCCCAGGTTTTAGATGCGTAAAATTATAGCCCCTCAGAGGAAGAGGATGTTTCAAGATTTTGTTTTCAAGCTGTGTGCCCCCATCAGTCTGGGAATGGAAAGTAGTGCTGCGATTCAATCTGGTGTCACATCATAGCTCAAAGGGATCTGTAAAATATGCTAAAAGATGTACTATCCCTGTCTAAAATGATAGAGGGAGTCCAAAGTCTACCCACACATAGTGAAAGAACAACTTTGTACCGTCCTCCATTCTTAAAGTCTTCTTGCATGGAATCAGAATCATCATCTTGCTGAGACTTGTTTGCATGCAACCCACTAACAAAATTCATAATGTACTCTACCAGGATTTGCATGGAACGGGCAGTTAATCTTTGCGTTGGACGGTTTAGCCATGTGCAGAGAACACAACCCTGCATCTTTGGCTAGAAAACATATCTGCCGAGATTCGGTACAGTTTACCCCAATGTTCTACCACCTTTTAGGTTTGAGCCTCTCTGATCCACGTAACTCTATCTAGGTTCTTTCGTGAACGCAACAGCTTGCTCAAGCCCTCTGTCACTTTATACTCAATATTTTCCCCCTTTCAGTTTTTAAATTTCATCCCCAAAGTCAGCATATTTTGCCCCTTTCAGCTTTTAAATTTCGTCCGCGAAGTCAGCATCACCGTTATACAGCTTGGCATACTCTTCGTGACACAATGGTTAATTCTGAAATGCTACCAATAAGCTCTTCACTTTTGGTGTAGATTACATATCAACCAACTTATTATTTTACTCCCTTCTTGTTCTTGATCACCAATTTATACCACTGAAGGTAGGACGTCCGTCCACTTCATATGACGAGCTTGCTGCAGTTTGGATTGAGCGTATGAGCAGAGCAATACTTAGAAATGTGTCTGGAAATGGCAAGCCCCCAAAGTATCTGTGTCTCTCTATGGCTTACTGCCCAGCGAAGACTTCTTCCGACAACTAAACAAGACTGGAATGGCTAATGATTGGTGTGTACAATGGTTTCCTTACCTAACATGTACACCTTACGGTGTTTAAAAGGTAGTGAATATAGCTCCTTGTCACAGGTAGGGTGGCTCATTGCTGGTCCACTGAACATCTCCAAATGATATGCTATTAGGTTGGTATCTTGCATCTAATCAGCACTCCTAGAATGAACCGAGGCATTAGCTTCTGTATCATGCTGTCGCCGCAAATTCTTTGGAGCCAACACAGGCGCCTCACACAACTGTGTGCATAAGCCGGAACGTGTCATGTTTTGGTGTCCACTTGAACTCCTGATTGGCTTTAGTAAGAGCGTTTAGATCGACAATAACTTGTGAAAAGTGTCTTGTTAATTTTCACAAATACCGACATATTCGTACAAAGCTGCAAACTCCAGTCACCTACTTAGGTCTAGGTCACGCCACAATAACCTTGACCTTGGAGGGATCATTTTCAAGTCTCCTCCACCAATCACAAGTCCAGATACACCAAGGACTATTGTCTTACACTTTTCTCTTTTTCGACATGTTCCTTAAGGTCTTGTGAGCTCTTAGTATAGCTCAGTATATCATCTCTATAGACAATTATAAAATCATCAATAAAAGGCGAAGTACTGCGTTCATCAACCTCGTGATTGTAGCTAGAGCATTGCCGAGACCAAATGGCATCACCAACCACTTGAATAGTGCGAACCCAAAACCTTATGACTCCCAGATTTAAGATCGAGCTTAGTGAAGATCTTGGCATGCTGCAACCTATCCACGAGCCGTCAGTAAGTGGAAGCTGGTAAAAGTTTTTTTGGGTAGTCTTGTAGTAGATACACATCCTCCAGCCCTAATCTTTCTTGGGAATCAATGTAATTGATGAGCTGCAAGAGGATGAACTTGGCTGTATTTCTCTTTTTGACTTGAATTTATCAAGTAGTGCGCTTTTACGGGACAATTTTTATGTGTATAACCAAAAGCTAATACAAGTTTCCTGCACAAATTGATCATCCCTTGGCCTGAGAGGCTGAAATCAATTAGCAGAATCTACAGCTTGCTGCATAGCGATGATCATGAACTCCTTTTTGTCCTTCACAGACTTCCTTAATTGTCTATAGGTATCTAATTTCAGGCCATTGCTCTGAATCAAATGAATACATTCAGATGGACTACCTCACAGGTTACCTCGTAGCATTGAGTTGCGAGAGGATAAAGTCAAGGGTGTTGTGTCATCGCATTGGCGATCTTGTTCACAAGAATATGATGTAAGGTCCTTCACTTCTTAAATTGATAATTCCTTCTATGATACTCTGTTTAACCTGAATCTTTGCATTAAAGAGTTCCTATTGCAACTCTAATCCATCTCGTTTATTTTGAGAACGGGCCCAAGCGTCAACTTTCCATGAGCTTCTTGCAACTTTAGTAACTCCTTAACTTTGGAAGTATAGAGTGCAACTTTCTTCGCTTTATCCTCCTTGAAATTCTTCGGGCTCAATTCTGGATTCCGAAGACATCACTTCTGCTTTTAGTGACCTTTCCACTCAACTTGGCTGTGCGATGGTAACCTCCTCCTCGTTTAGTTCCCCTTTCTTACCCTTTTAACTCTTAGATTTTCCCGTCGCTATATTGTTGCCGGATTTTTGTTCTTTGACTCAATACCTGGCCATTAGTATTGCCGTTTAACAGTTTCTGCTCCTTACAATAGGCTTGTAAACAACATGCCAATGTACTTCATGAGGACCTTTTAATCATTAATTGATATTCCCAAAACTATGGTCTGCTTATGGAACTCAATTGTGTTATCTTCAACAGATTGTTCAAAACATTGTCGCAATCCTCGTAACCAATCGAATAAACCTGGTTCTTAAATAATGTTTGAACTAGAGTCCAGTTTATTCTAGAAACATAAATTCCATTGCTAAGTCTAATCTAGAAACATAAATTCCACAGTACAACTTAATACGAGCAAAACTAACTTTTTGATATTTATTAAACCAAATATGGAGAGATACAATTCTGATTTATCAATCCGATTATCCAATTTTTTTGCATTAACAGCACCATAAAAGACCGGGATCTCAAGTTTGTTTTGATCAGATTGTAGAGAGTTTTGGCTACCTCAAGAGATGTTACCTTCTTTGATCTATATAATTCCCATCATGCTGGTACAATTTTTTCCCTTCCGCTTCTGGCTTTTAAGGGGTTTTTTTAACCACATCTTGGGCCGTTAGACGATCATCTTGTGGAGAGTTTGTCTAACAACATCATCTTTAAGACGTATAATTTAGTCATCCGATCAAACTATTTAGTTTCCTCCTCTTGTCCTTTCTTCTTTGTTGCCGATACGTCTGCCATCTCCTTCGCAACCGTAATGAGGATTTCCAGAGGAAAAAGGCTGCACTATTTTCTGGTGGATCCAAAAATATAAGAGAGATCTCGCTTTGATATATCAGATCTAGATTTGCAGAATTCAGTAGTGATGAAAAACAATAAATGAGAATAGTACCTGATATTTGGTTCTGAGTGGAAGAACTGCTTCCTACTGGAATTTTAAAACAATATACTTGGTGTCCCTCTGTATAGCCTTAGGGCACTCATTGGACTTGGGAACAGTAATCCAATTTAAGTGCGAAGGGGTTTGTATCTATAATGTTGGGCTAATTACTAATGTTAAACATCGAAGCTAGTCACCTAGTAATGTTTTCTTAATTGTTACATTTTATGTACTAGATTTTATTACCTAGTTGGGATTGCAAATGAATCATGACCTCGGCTTGATTAGCTGTGCTTGGGCTTGGTCCGGCTGTGGGCTCGGGCTTGTGACAACCTTGGCATCCTCAATCAAGCTTATTAACTATGATTAACGAGATCTCTTGAGAAAACCTGGGACTGCCATTTTCTCCACATGAGAGTAGATTGGTTGTTTTTTTTTTTTTTGCTTGGTGCACCACCTTGCAACGGATTCTTTATATGGACAATCGACGGAGAAAGAGTTTTTGTACTGTCAATGGTTGCCCTATGTGCATAGCAATTGAGGAGACTGTCAACCTCCTTTCGCTTCATTGTCCGACTTCCCAAGAGCCGTGGTGATGTAAAGCAAGCAAAATATAAAGAGAGGAGGGAGACACTGAATAATAGAAGGAAAGAAGGAAATGTTTTCTTAATTCATAATCTGATCCCCTCTGTTACAAGAGGTGTTCCTTTATATTGGACAATGTAAACTTAAATATGGAAAGATCAATTAGATTTTAATTGATTCAATCAGATCGTAACTAATTTGATTGAATCTTAAATTTATTTAAATATTGAATGCGAAATCCCTATTTTATCTCTTGCATAAATAAAACCTAAACAAAATAAGATCCTTAGGTGGCGTTTGAAACCCTTTTCAATTCAGTTTTTTGTCCAGTTTTGTAAAGGGGAAAAAATATAAGCGTTTGACAGATCGTTTTTTGGTTTTTTCCCCCTTCAGTTTTATAAATCAGTTTTAAAATGGGGCTTTTCTGAAAACTCCATGTTGGAGTTTTCATTTCTCAGTTTTGTTCTTTTTGTTTAGATCCACCTTTCAACTTTTGTTGGAAGCATTTTACCCTTTTTCTTCCATTCAATCTTCCTCACCAAAACCTATCACCATCAAGCACTAAACCCTACATTGCCAACCATCATAGCCACTGATCGCCGCCACCACCACCACCACCACCACTAACCAACACCATCGACTACCAAACCTACCAACACTGCAAACTACCAAGCCACTGACTGCTTGCTTGCCACCACCACCATCACGGCTGACCTACACCCCTGAAAATATCATCACCATTGACCAACACCGCCGAACGTCAAACCCTTTAACATCGTCACCACCGCCACTCCTCTAAATTTGAATCCACAGTCATTTCGACTACCATTGTTCCTGTAACAAACACCACCACCACATCCATACCCATCGCCACCCCCATACATACTGCCGCCACCGTAAACACCCAACACCACCACTCCTAACCACGCGACATCACAGCCACCCAAAATACTAACACCAATATTACTTCTAAAACCTAAAGCACCGTGTCAAATGTTATTTCTCTTTCCTTCTCCCTTCGACAGATCCCTCTCCAAATTTGCTAAATCTGCTAGAACTCGCGATGTTTCTGCGGATCATGGTGAATCTGTGCATCCATCAATCTACTCACTGGTGGATCTGCATATCGTAGTGGATCTGTCATCTATGGTGACATCATGGAGTTCGCTTCTTCAATGGGTTTGGGTGGTGGTGATGTCGGTGGTTGTGAGTGATGGTGTTGGGTGGTGGCGGTGGATGGTGGTTGGTGGCGAGCATGGCGGAGGGTTGGTGGCAATTGGTGGTGGTTGGTGGCGATCTTTGTGTTGGGATGGGCAATAGGGATGTATCGAAGAAAGAAGAAAAGGGGGAAAGAAGAAAAAAGAAAGTGAAAGCTGGTTTTGACAAACTTTCTTTCAAACACCTATCAGTTTTTGTCTAAAATAAAAACCACAAGTAGTTTTGGTTTTTGATTTTTCAAAAACCAAAAGTCTGAACAAAAACTTTGTCAAACGCACCTTTAATTTATGTCTTGGATTTTCATATATTAAGTCTTCCAAGTCTTCTGTCATTCTCCCCTGGTTCAAACGGGCTCTCCTCTGAACAGCTAAAATGTTAGTATTGCTCTAACAAGGCGGCGAAGGTCTCGGTAAGCAAGGTATCATCTGTAGCAGGGCGGTTCTCCCATCATACTAGAAAGCGCTGGGAGCGCCCCTTGTGAGAGGACACTGTTTTGAAATCCAAGATATTATCGATGGTTGCAGGTTGCTGCGACAAGTCGGAAGGAGAGGCTAGGATAAGAGACGCAACAATGGAACTCAGAGGAAGCCCTGTAGAAACCGTGTGAGGCTCAAAAGTGCCTCGGTAAGGAAACAAGTCCTGCATATTGAAAACTTGGCTAATTCTCATATTAGAGGGCAAGTCAAGCAAACAAGCATTAGGGCATTAGGGCCTTGTTTGCACAGTGATATGAAAGGGTCCAAGGGCTCAAGCATGCAACTTTTAAAGTTATTTCGGGGGTAACGTTCGAGGCGAACACCAGCCATTACAAAGTCGCCTGCATTAAACTCAAGTTGCCTACGATTGCCAGCTGCAACTTGTTTATAGTTGTCTTCACTCAATACTATTTTCTGACGGATGTTAGCAAGTAAATCATTGACATGCCAAGAAAAACATTGGCGGATTCCGGCGGGAGAGAGTTGGAAGGTAAGGGAACCAAGTCTATAGGCTGGCGGGGGGAATAACTAGTGACAATCTCAAAAGGGCTCTTTCCTATGTTACATGGACCCTTCACTTTGGGGTGAAGGGGCGGTGTCGACACGACTCAACGCCGACACGGGTACGGGATCCTTGTCGGATCCATCATTTGCCGGACGGATACGCCACTTCGACATTCCGGCCAGATAGCGACGGTAAGGATCGAAGAAAGAAGCTGTGAAGGTGGCCATCGACCTCCGAGAAAGAAGAGAAGAAGAGGAAGAAAAGAAGAAGAAACAGAGAGAGAGTACCTTCTGCTGGGTCACGTGGGTCTTTTGTCTGCCTTTTGGGTCTTCTCACTTCTGTTTGCTTTTTGGCAGCCTTTCTTTTTGTTTTTTTCCAACTTTTTGGCATTGACTTATAAAAAGGAACAAAAAATATCTAAATCGAAATAAAATGTATATTATCCAACCAAAAATGAAAGAATCTATTTATTCTGAGCAGTAATTATATATAATTTATGTAAAATTTATATATACTAGTAAAAAATAGTTAACACTCAATCTCATTTAAAGTATTTTATGTACCTTAAAATTTTTAGTCGTGTCTCCGTACCCGTGTCCAACTTTTGGACGGTGTCCACGTATCCTAGAATTTTGAAAATAGGCGAGTCCGACACTCGGACACGTATCCGATCCTGACACCAACACCGGTGCGGTTAACGGGGTTATTGCTAGGCAAATTCAACTTGTCAAAGAATCAGATCCCACACATCTTGATGCTCGCCAACTAAATAGTGCAGTAAGTCACACAAACTACGATTAACAGCCTCAGTTTGACCCATTGGGTGAAAGGCAGAAGAGAATTTGAGTTGAATGCCGAAAAGTTGCCATAAGTCTAGTAACTAATGAACTTAACATCCTGGTCAGACATAATAGAGATGGGTAAGCCATAGAGGCGAACCACTTCCTGAAGGAACAACTTAGCTGCATGAGATGCGTCAAGAGTCTTGCTGCATGGAATAAAATGTGCCATGCCAGAATAGCAATCTACAACAAGAAGGACAGAATCATGCCCACTAGCAGTTTTAGGCAAGCCTAAGATAAAGCGCATGCTGACATCTGTCTACGGGAGGTGGGGGACAGGGTCAGGGAGTGTAAAGACCAGCGTTAGATCAGATTTCTTAGCCTTAGCTAACTAACAAGTGTGACACCGCGAAACAAATGCTAACGTCCCTCTTCACGGAGGGCTAATAGAATCTGTCTTCAACCAAAGTACTGGTTTTGGCGCTCCTAAAATGGGTAGCAAGCCCACTAGCATGCAACTCCCAAACAAGAAAATCACGAAGTGAAGTACGAGGGACGCACGGGTGATTCCGACAAATAAGGACTCATAATGAAATCAAGATGATCGTGACGGTGGCCGGCCCGAAGATCCTGGATGATAAACTAAAATCGGGACAAGCAGCATACTCATCCTCAAGTCTATCAAAGCGGACAACAGGGAAGCTCATTGACTGCAAGACAAGGAAGATGAGGCTCAACTCAAGCATCAGCAACTTTGTTCTATATACCAGCATAATGTCTAAGAACAAACGAGTAGAGTTGTAAGAAGGCAATACACTTGGCATGACGTGGATTTAGCTTGCATTGGAATTCTAGGTATTTGAGGGCCTTGTGGTCAGAGTACAAGACGAACTCATTAGGTGACAAGTAGTACCGCCAATGCCATAAAGCTTGAATGATAACATAAAACTCCTAATCGAAGGTAGAGTAGCACTCTCGAGCATTATTTAGTTTTTTGCTAAAATAGACGATAGGGTAGGGATGTTGACTTAACATGCTCTCTATGCGAACACTAGACGCATCGCAAGCGACTTCAAAGACTTGGGTGTTGTAAGATGGGAGCAGAAACCATGCGTTGCTTGATGGTCTCAAACGTTCAAGTGGCTGTTGGTGTCGACTGGAACTTCCCTTTCTTCATACAGTCACCGATTTGGGCCAATCGGTGATTGCCCACACCTTTTCGGGATCGAGAACGATTCCTTGTTCAGAGATAATAAAGCCTAAACGATACTTTAGGAAGAAACATTTCATAAGATTGGCAAACAACTTGGCTGTACGGAGGGTGGCGAGAAGCTGACAAAGGTGGTCTAGATGACCACACTCGGTCTTGCTAAAGATCAGAATATCTTCAAAGTACACCACTACAAATTTCCTGAGGAAGGGGCGCAGGATCTGAGTTATCACTAGTATGAATGTGTTGGGGGCATTTGATAAACCCAATGGCTATAAAGCACGGATACAGGTGTAGGTGCGGATACGATACCGATGCAGATACTTGGATACAACATTTTTAAAAATTTTAGATACGACAAATTTTGTAAATATTTTCTTAACTATGTACATTTAGTATTGAATTTCTCAACAATTTGAATCTTTATATATATATATATATATATATATATATAATGTTTTTAAGTTTAATAGGCTGCTTGGTGAATTTTGAAGTTTTCAACTAAATTAGTGAGAGTTTGTTAAGTTTAATTGGCTGTTTTATAGATATTAAAATTGTATAGCTGAACACAATAAACTTTGTATGTTGTATTACTTTTATTCTTTGAAGTATTGGGATTTGTTTAAGTAATAAGTTAACAAGTTGATATCCGAACCTTATGTCAACCAGTGTGCAAGGCAAGCTTTGAGAACAACCCGAACTAGACATCAAAACTGACATGTCGTCTAGGCGAATGATGTGAAACCTATAATTAAAAGTGATTTTATTGATGACACAACTGTCAACACATCTGCCTCGTGCAGTCTCGTTTAGATCTCAACAGCGCAGGCACAACACAAGGACTATTACTTTAATGAATAACGCCATGCTTGTATATTTTTTTTCCCCCCTACTTTGTGTAGTGTCATTTGGTTGATTACTAGACATTATTTGAAGATGTTGATGATGATTCTTATATTACCTTTGTGCTCTTCCATAACCATGTTTGCCTATTGTTGTGCAGCATTGATTCTAATTCATCCACTAGTTTTGACCCCGTGCCTTGCAAACATGAGTGTTGTATGACAACTATCATAATACACGTTAAGTTGGTTTATATTAAATTAGAAATCCATAATAATACCGGATATACCATACTTTCACACTATACACACGTTTTACTATCGCTAAAATGTTAATATCTTTGTCGCTAGTGCATGAAAATATATGTTCCATGATAAGGAAAACCGTGCATTGAATGGGAGCAATGAAACCAAAGCAAGAACCAAAGATTTTACTAAAAGCGGTCACAAAATTGGAAAGTATTAGAACATATTCTTCAAATAAAGAAAGGGTTTCAGTTGAAACACCAAAGGTAATAGCAATAAAAACAGTAGGATTACCCGTATTAATGAAAGGGAAAAAGAGCATTTTAATTAGTGACGTTAGAAGAAGCCAAAAAGTTACCTGCAACCTAGGTAGCACGGACACGGACACTGCATTCGATACCAACACTGACTGGGACACCGGACATCCCAATTTCCGAAAAAACCAGATTTTGGACATCACAAGACACTGCTGAATTTTTTATTATTATTTTTACAATGTGTGTATATATACATAAGAAAAATAAATATCAATTGGAGTAGCTAAATTTGGTTCAAAATGGATGAGAAAGAAAGTAACATGAAATAGTCTCAACAGTAACAGAAAGAAGGAAAAAAGACATGGACCAATGGCATGAAGGAGAGCTCTTATATAGCCATATCGGTCTGTGAATGAGGTCGGAGACGTTGACTTATCTTCCTCTGGACTGATAAGCTTTTACACTTAAAGTAATGAAAAAGATGGGAAAGAGAGAGATGAGAGAAAAAGAAGAAGGGTATCTTTGGCTGAAATCCAGCGAGATCCTCCGGCGAGTAGCTGAGAACTGCTTCGTCTTCTTCTCTTGCTTAGGCAAACAACAGTTGCATAGAAGAAGACTTAGAAGACAAAAGGTTTGGGTCCATAGGATTTGGCTGAAAAGTTCATTTCGAGAAAAGTCCCAGTTTTGTCAATTATTACACCCTGACTTCGAAATAAGTTTGAAATATTATATTTTGGCCCCGTACTGTTGACACTTCTTTAATAGGTGGCTATGACACTTTCTTGAAGAGGTGTCTAGCACGGTGTCCGATAATTTATAATTAAATAGATAAAGTTGGACACTGCAGAGAAGTGTCGGACACGTGTTTGGAGGTGTCGGTGAGGTGTTGGGGTGTCCGTAGGTGTACTTCGACCCATATCAGCTGTCAGTGCTTCCTAGCTTGCAACAATAAGAACAAACACAAAGAATCAGTTAGCAAGAGAAGGTTAAGGAAGATATTGATGAAAAATTGCAAAAACAAAAAGGAACAAATGGTGCAAATGGAAAAGTAAATTATTCAAGATGAGCCCAATTAGGAATAATTTAATCCGGGCGTTGCTCTAGAGAGCACATGTTACAAGCACCACAGTTTCTGTAATTAAATGTGCTGCAAATAAAGCTAAATACATCGGTGAAATACCCACCAATTGGTATTTTAGTTACAACTATTTCTTTATTTGAAATTGCTCATGAAAGCAAGCATATTATCCATCAATTTTCTCTAGTAAAAAAAATTAGCTATAAAAAATAACTCAAAAAATCTCATGACCCTGCTCTGCTTATTGTGAAAGTGCACAAAATGATTAAAAGCTATAAATATTGTGAAAGTGCACGTAGTTATTGAGAGTTATTGCATGTATAGTGTCAAAGGGAAAGCCAGTACACATATAAAGACAACACCATTAAAGGAAGCTTTATGAAACATAAAAGAACTAAACTAAACTTTCTCTTACTGTGACTCTTGAGCAGTGAAACTCCTTTTTGGGACTGCAAGTAGCCATATCATGGGTTCAATACACTAAAGCTCTAACTGCAAAATGAAACAGAAATCATAAACCTTGTCATGATTTACATGTAAGTCCAGAGGAATGAATACCCTTTAAATTTGCAGTAACCAAGAAGATTAATAAATGAAGCGATTCAACAACGATCAAAAACAAAATTAAAGATTAGATAACAATTAAAGCAAATTTTTCCTTCAGAGGCTTAACCCACGACTCCAAACCTATGACCCCAAAAGTTGTGATTTTCCGCCGCCAATTGAAGCAGAAAGAAAAGTATGGCAACATAAGTAAATATTTACTTTTGTTTTTTTTGTTTTGGGGGAGGGGGGGACTGTGAGACGAAGGATTCTCGAGCGAAGAGAGATGGAGAAAGAAGAAGAGAGAGAAAAGATACAGATAAAGAAAAGAAAATGGTTGCTTTAGGTAACCGCTAATGTGTTGTCAATGGGAACTGATTGAGCAGTTACCTCAAGTCGGTTTTTTTTTTTAAATTTAAATGGTTTGAAATTTGAAAAAGCAAAGGGGATTGGAGAAAAAATTGGCGAACAAAAAAAAATTAATGAGAATGTCTACGTGGACAAACGGAGAAATACAGGAGGTGCAAGTAGGTGATGAGTTGGATGTATTCTCTCAGCTTCAGTTTTTACTATTTATATATTGCTACATTGAGGAAAAGGAGCAGGATAGATGACGGATGGGAATGAGGTAATAGTTATGTCTTATAATCGCTCTGTTTTCCTCCTGAAGGACATTTGTGAGAAATGTGTCGGTAAGTTGGCAGGGGTTAGCAAGAGTATCTTCAGCTTCATTCCATTAGTATCCATCTACACTGACCTTATCTAAGGACTTCTTCAGATGATGAAGATATTTTTCTTCTTCCCTTGCTTGTTATGTTTAGTCACATAATTGAAGGTTTACCTTCATCGAGATAATTGGATTGCAGCATCTTGTTTGACTTATGAAAGATCCGAGTTAGAGTGATAAGGGGCATCACTAGTAAGATGATGAGGGGGATTGAGGATGAAGTAAAGATGGATGGGCATAATGTACCTAATAAGATGTTTTTCAGTATCTTCGATCAGTACTGTGTCAGAGGGAGAGATTGATGAAGATATTACTCATAGATTACTAGTGGATTGAGTCGAGAAGAGAATGTAGGAAAATGAGTATAAGATAGAGTGCAGCTGAAATCCGAATGACTAGATAGACGAGTTGCCAAACAGGGAATGATGTAGCGCTAATTGAGGATCCTTACATCAAGTGTGGTACCACTTGATGTAAACCACCCCGACCACAGGCTATGAGTAATATCGAAACAACAAATTCAGTAACCCTCAAGAATTCAGTAGCCTACAATATTGATGTGGAAAGGGAGTGGTAGGAGTTGAAGGAGATTTAAAGGACAACAAATTTTGGAGCTTTTAAGTCTGGAAGATGTATCGAAAGCTGCTTCAATGTGTCACTCCTCTAGTCTTTCTATAGGTTGTACACTCACATAGATATCAGCCCAACAACCATAATAAGTGCACCTTTACCACCTCATTTTAGTGGCTACGTACATCATCAAATCACCTGACTTATCTCAGAGCAACTACTGACAATCTGGAAGAACAAGAAACAATTCTAGAACATCTAGAAATGACATTGTGCCAATAACATGGTTGGAAGTAATGAGGAAGGACTTGATTCTTGTAATTAAACCAGCGAATATGTGCTGGTGAAAGAGAAGGATTCCCATTGCTAACTCCAGCTTGTTTGGGGCGAAGGTTAAGTGGTAGGAAGCAAGAAAAATGCCCCTCGCAAGGGTAGCCGTGTGTACGACAAGCGTAGCCACAAGGCCAGGCTCATTGAAGATTAGAGGGGCTTAATCAATGATAGGATTTCAACTATCAGACTTCTATATTTTAGTTTTAGCATGTTATACAGTTTCCTTGAAAGTTATTGGTTCCTTAATCTCTCTATCCCTAGGTTTCTATCTCATCCTCTGATTTCTTCTCTCTCTCTTATTTGGCAGTTAATCTCTCTGCTCTTGCTTCCCCCTTTTCTTCATTAAGTTAGTTGAGGAGACGGCAATTTAAAATGATGATGCATGTCTTTTCACTGAAATGCATAATGTGGTTTGAGGAGATAAGAAGATAGAACACATCCTGTTACAAAAAAAGTGATTGGGTTTGAACTGAGTTTGCTATCTGAGTGAAGTTTCTCCCTGTCTCCTTGGAGGTTAATTTGGATTATTGAGTACATCAGACATTATACTTGAACTTGATTTACTGGAATGCCGTGAGGGTAATTTCTTGTTGATCCTTAACTGCTTTCTGGCTGAAAATTAGAATCTGTTATATAAGGTCAGTAAGATAGTTTATAATAGGTGATTATAAGAGTCTCTCCATTGCCAAATAATGTCTACAATACAAATATTATTTGGACCCCCCCCCCCCCCACCACACACCCACCCACCCACACAAACCCTCTTCCTTTCCTCCTCATACTTTGAAAATAATTGATTTTCTCTACTTTATATCATGTCTCCTATGTCCTCAGAATGAAAGCAGCAGACACTATACAGGAGATGGTTCAGTTGACATTAAGGGGAACCCTGTATTGAAGAGCAACACTGGGAATTGGAGAGCATGTCCTTTCATTCTTGGTACTATATGATCACTGTTTTGCTTGTCTTTGACTAGCTAAAGTTTCATTTCTTTTTTGGTCATATATTTGAATTGAAACAGGTACTGAATGTTGTGAGCGCTTAGCCTATTATGGAATTGCGACTAATCTTGTAAGTTATCTCACCAAAAAGTTACACGAGGGAAATGTTTCCGCTGCAAGGAATGTGACCACTTGGCAAGGTACTTGCTACCTAACTCCACTTATTGGAGCAGTCTTGGCAGATGCGTATTGGGGAAGATACTGGACAATTGCTGCCTTTTCCACTATCTACTTCGTTGTAAGTTAGAAAAGTCATCACTTCTTTTTGTGTGGATGCTTCATAAGAACTTGGATCGTAATACATGGTTTCTCTCTAGTTTTACCTCCTCACATGATAGATTTTTTCAAAAATTTTAATTTATTAAATTGTATACGCTGAATACAGCTTATATTTAGATTTAGTGTAGCTTGTAAAGTGTGAGCTTGTGATTAATTGCAAAGGTGGGTCTTTTAAGCTTGTAAGCATTTTCCTACATCATTTCGTTTATTGCAGTAGTATTTCCTAGGTTTATAAAACTGGAGGTTCCTCAATCGAAAAACACGATGGTCACTTTTGTGCATTTTGGATTATGTCCATTCAGACGCGTGGGCTATTGATCTTCATGGAGTACGTATAAGCAGATGCTGCCATGCACAGTTTGCCATAATCATGTCTGGTGCTTACTTTGCATATTTGAGCTGTTTACTTTTGCCGATGTCTCTCTTATCTATTTTTTGGAGCCGTGTGTATTTTTAGTACTTTGTGCAGGGAATATACATATTGATTTGCAGAAACTTGCTATGCCGCAGAAATTATTAGTTCTCATTTGTTAATTAGTTGAGTTGTAGAACATTAAAGTACACTTTCTATTTTAGCTCATTTATGATGTTTACTATGTCAGAGATTGTAAAACTGGGACGAGATTAGAGGTAGATCTGCAGTTCTTGAATGTAAAAACATTATGGTTTCTGACTGATCCGATTACTTTTGGCTAAGTCTCTTTATCTCACCCCATTGAGCCGTGCATATTTTTTCTCCTCTGAATAGGGAATGTGCACATTGACTCTCTCAGCATCTGTTTCTGTCTTTATTCCAACTGTGTGTGTGGATGGTGTATGTCCTTCAGCCACTTCTGCTCAGTATGCTGTATTCTTTCTTGGGCTATATCTGATCGCGTTAGGAACTGGTGGGATCAAACCGTGTGTTTCATCCTTTGGAGCAGATCAATTTGATGATACAGACCCTATAGAGAGGATAAAGAAGGGATCCTTCTTCAATTGGTTTTATTTCTCTATCAACATTGGTGCTTTTGTATCGAGCAGTTTAATAGTGTGGATTCAAGATAATGCAGGGTGGGGTCTAGGGTTCGGCATTCCTGCATTGTTTATGGGCATAGCTATTGGAAGCTTTTTTGCAGGAACACCTCTCTATAGGTTTCAAAAACCAGGGGGAAGCCCTATTACAAGAATGTGCCAAGTTTTAGTTGCGTCGTGCCGCAAGTGCACTGTGGTGGTTCCTGGTGACAGTAGTCTCTTGTATGAAACCCCAGACAAGATCTCTGCAATCGAAGGAAGCCGGAAACTTGGGCACACTGATGAACTGAAGTAAGTCAGAACTTATCAAATCTTGGCGAACTAATCTTGGTTTATATTTGTTTGACACGTCTTAACTTCCTGCCTTTTTATGTTTGTTTCTTTGTTCTTTGGACCTGAGAAGCAGGAAACTCCTCATATAGTGACGCTTCTCTCTCGGAAACTCGCTTTTGTGATCCCAAGTTATTTGCTCCATGGAATCCCATCCTAAGCTAAGATGGGAACTTGATCCCGTTAGCTGGACAGTGAAGTTTGGAACAAGGGAGAGAGTACCTGAAGTCAAACCTTTTTTAACTCAATTCCTTGTTTCCCCTGTTCTGTAAGAACTTAAAGCCTCCTTGTCCCTTGCTGGCTACCCTCATCGAGAGAGCAAAGCTTGTCAACTCTCTCTCTCTCTCCAATTCATTTTTGGCCCTATGTCTAATACTAGCTATGTTACATGGACTCGGTACAAGTGTCCGAGTTGGATACGTGTCCAAGTGTCAGATTTGTCTAATTTTCAAAAACCAAGACACGGGGACACGGCAAAATATTACTATTTATTACCAATTTGTAGTTATTCCTTAGGTAATATGGTGTCTTCAGTGACCGATATTGTTTTAATTGAAATCCTATCTCATCTCAACGCAATAAGGAATTAAAACAATACTTTAAGATAGCGTTCTTAGTGGCATATCCTATAAGATGTCTCGGACACATCCCATACCCATGTCCAAGTGCTGAGTGTTCGACATGGGTACTTCACGTATTTTGAAGAGTTCATGTAACATAGAATACTAGTAGATAGGAGATGTGCCGCTTAGAAACGTCTCGAGAAGTGAGCAGCTACGGTAGAACTCTGGTAGCCACTTCATGTGTTGAGTACAAAGTAACAACTTTTAAGGAAAAAAGTGTATACACCATAATTGAGTGTGAGATATATTAAAAACCAATAATACTCTTTAAGCATTTAGTTATTTAAGCCGCTCCCAACCTTAAATTCTCCCTGGTGCTTATGTTCCCCCGCTCCCGTTCCCCTTCCCGACCCCGCTTAATATAGAATTAGATAAAGTAATTGAGTTTCCAGAAAGGATGATGACTGCCACATGGTATTCCATACCCGAGTTTACGAAAGATATAGGTCTGACCAACTGGAGTCCCAGGGGTTGAAAAAACGAACACACAGTAGTCGCCTCAAAGTTCAGTTAGACGCTTCTCGGGCCCCGAGACGGTTAGGCTTGCACAGTGATGCTAAGCCATCCCCCGTTTTTCTTCTTACATGATAAAAGGTCAAAGAAGTATATCCAAAATTTTCATTACCTTCTGCTACTAGTCTAGGGATGCTTGCAGTTGCTGCTGAGTCATTCCAGAAAGTAGGTCAATGAAGGAGATATATCCGCAGTACAGCAACCAAAGGAGGGGGGTTGTGTGGTGGGGGGGGGGGGGGGGGGTTGGTTTGGTGTTCAGCCAATGGCATATCCTTGAGGCAGCCCCTGGGATTCCAATCGGCTGAACAAACAGGCTTGTTGCAGAAGGCACGATACATACAAGGATGATTTGGATATAAACTGTCGATGCTACATCTGTGGAGGTTCGTGCTAAGTTCATTATATCCATGGTCACTGATATTATGAAATAAGAAAAGGAGAATTATTTTAAACATGTACCTGGAAAAATAGATGTTTTTGGGGTCCATAGACAGCATAGAGGACGTATAACAGTTGATGTTTACTGAAGAACCAGAATGGTACTTGCCCTGTCATTGTGGCAATCCTTCGTCTGGGCAGTGACACCTATTCCAGTTCTAGTTGTGATTTGCTTGTGGATCAAGGAAATTCTGAGACCAAGTGCCATTGAAATCTGACAGTTGAGGGTCCGAGATAAATAATGTATAGGGACGGGCTATACTCATCGTGATGCCCCTGTTCCATGGGTGTTGGCCCTGCCGCGTCAGTCTTAGCTGCACAAACAGGTTAAACTTCCAGAGTAGAGGTGGCAAGGGAAATTTGTTTCTTGACAACTGCATAAAGGGTGGGGTGCGGTTAAATGATCCCCTGCTGGATATTTCCTCATTGCATTCAGTCTAAATTGCCCAGATAAGTGAGAAGAGAAGAATTTTGGAGTTAAGGGGGGTTAGAGGAGGCGGCTCTTCCATACAAAAATGTAAGCCCTTAGATGGACAAACAACAGCAAATTGACCACGACCACCACACTTGTAGCATAATTTTACAATCTTATCTTGTTTTAAGCAACTTGGAGTCTTTCCTTTATCCACATCACCATTTTTAGGACTCAAAGCAGGCTGGTTGCTGCCCTTCCTAGGAGGTTGCTTAGAGGATTTGGTAATATTGCCTTGAGCAAGTTTGCTCATGCTTCAACTTGTAGCAGGCGTTGCTGCACTACTACCTGGTATCCTTGATGATCGAATTTTATGAGCTTTCTCAATTTTGAGAGCAAGCTGATACGCGTCATGCACGTAACACAATGTGTGGCTGCCATCTCAAGTTGGATTTCTGTTTGTAGGCCAGATTTGTAACAAGTTTACCGGATGATTCCTTTACACTATTTCCAATTGTGAGCTCATGAATGACTAGTCAAAATAGGTACTTATGAGTTTATGGGCAGGGTCTTATAAGGCCCCGATGTGGTATATCACATTCACTTTTCTCATTATCGACTATAAAGCTAATTAGGGTACAAGCAATGCCAATATGGCAGAAATCAGTGTTATGGTCCTTGGTTTCTTCCAAAGGTATAGCAATTAGTGAGTTCGTGGCTTGACTTACTTGCTCAGCAGATTCAATGAGGAAATAAGAACCATAGAATTGGCAACCCAGGGCCAGGTGAGCGCCTGAAGTGAGGGGAGCTCAGGCAGCTGCTTGGCGCCTGGCCTGGCCCAGGCTGGGCGACTTGAGAAGGCGTATGCTTTTCACGCTTGAGCGTAAAGGGGAAGAGGCATGAGGTGCCAAAAGGGGCAAGCCAGGGTTAAAAAACCTATTCAAAGGGTCAGAGACTAGAAGAAGGAGGAGAGGAGGGGGGGGGGGGGGGGGGTTCAAAGGAGACTCGTAAAAGAAAATGGTGAGTGCATTCGACTTTTATTGCAGAAGTCGTTGTGTGATGAAAGCTAGCCGATAAAGAAACAGAGCAGATGAAAGAAGAGAAGGGTAGGATGATGGGAGAAGGAAACAACCTTAAGCCATATTACTTACGAGCTGTCGATAATTTTATGGTACTAATTTGGTTGTCCTTCTATACTTCCTCTTCCAAGGAGCAATCTGACGACGTTAGTAGTTCTAGATTGTTACCTCCGTACAGACTTTGACCTCCAAATATACTTAGGGGGAGGTCTACAAGGGAGTCATTTATGAATATGTCCAACCTAATCTATCATTTTCTTTGATAAGCCTCACGGTTTGGTAAAGAACGGAAAGGCAAATGTTTAAAGCAAACCACTTCTAAGAAACTAGAAGAAAAGAGTTCGGGGGAGGTATAGAAGGAAGTCTTTCTGCATATTTCCATCTTCATCCATCATTTGGTAAAAAAAAAAAAGGCAAATGTTATAAACCAAAGCACTTGTAAGAAACTGGAAGAAAAGAGTAGAACACGTGTTAGTTTTGTGATCACTCCAGAGAATTATGATTTTGAGCTTCAGAATTTTTAGTCTGCAACATGCATTAGAGAAAACAAAGTTGAGTTCTTGTTAGAACTTCTTACGATCCATAAGCATAAACCAAGACTATTTTCAATAATCACACATTATCTACTACATCTAAACCTAGAAATACAGGCTATGTTCTCCAAACAGCCCCATGTCTACCCAAAGTAAGAGCAGACAGAAATATCCTGTTTCTTTCTACGTCTTTTTGTGCTCCTTAATATTTTTTTTGAAATTTTTAAAAAAGATGGAGATAACTACTTGAGAACCAAAATTCAAGATTACCGTTTGTGACTGACATTTCAAATGCTTTTAGCAACACTTTCTCATAAAATTTTGACTATACTGTACTTAATGAGGATTACATACATACTTGTTTATCTTGTACAGATGCCTTGATAAAGCTGCTGTTATCTCGGATGCTGAAAGCAAAAGCGGAGACTACTCCAACCCGTGGAGGCTTTGCACCGTAACCCAGGTAGAGGAACTGAAGATCTTGATCCGCATGTTTCCAATATGGGCAACTGGAATTGTCTTTTCTGCTGTCTATGCCCAAATGTCCACCATGTTTGTGGAACAAGGGATGATGATGGACACGTCGATTGGTTCCTTCACTATTCCTGCTGCTTCTCTTTCAACTTTTGATGTCATTAGTGTTATTTTCTGGGTCCCTGTCTATGATAGGATCCTTGTCCCAATTGCGAGGAAGTTTACTGGAAAGGGGAGGGGCTTCTCGGAGTTGCAAAGGATGGGGATTGGCCTTTTTCTTTCGGTATTGTGCATGTCAGCTGCTGCCTTGGTGGAGATTAAGCGACTGCAGCTTGCAAAATCGCTTGGTTTGGTTGATGAAGCTGTTCCAGTACCACTCACTATCTTTTGGCAAGTACCCCAATATTTCCTCTTGGGGGCTGCGGAAGTTTTTACGTTTATTGGGCAGCTCGAGTTTTTCTATGACCAATCACCAGATGCCATGCGTAGCTTGTGCAGTGCCTTGTCACTTCTGACAACATCGTTGGGAAATTACCTGAGCTCTTTCATTCTGACTGTAGTGACATCTATAACAACTGGAGGAGGGAGGGCAGGGTGGATACCCGATAACTTGAATGAGGGTCATCTTGATTATTTTTTCTGGTTATTGGCTGGACTAAGCATCTTGAACATGGTGGTCTATGTCTTTTGTGCCAAAAAATATAAATCAAAGGCGGCCTCTTGAGTTATTAGAAATGTTCCATCTAAATGTTTGGAATTCTCTATCCTAGTTTGAATGCTTCCAAGAATATTATTTGTACATTAAACAGTAGAAGTATTCTGTGCTTCGCAAAAAGAACATCTACACCACTGTAATTTACTTCCAATCCGATATATATAGTTGATAATAAGCATTATTCATGTAAATATGACTTTTTTTTTAAGCAAACCAGATCAGCTATTCAACTTGTTGACAACGTTGAGCCTCTATTGCGATATGGCGGAGGTTGGTATGGTTCAGGGGGGAGTCGTGGGCGCCATCGGCCTGTGTTAGCTCTTCAACCGACAAATTTGCATCTACTGTGAGGACATCACGTGGTAACAATGCCTGGTTCCTGCTTCTTCCGCGTTGCATCTAGCAAACTAGCATCAGTTGGCATGCATTACTTAATCTTAACTTCCTATTGACCTTTTCTCGACTCTACCTGAGCGCATCCCTTATCTTTAACCCATGTTTCTTTTCTGAAGGCAAAGTTACTCTTGGGCTGGGGCCCTTCATGTCACTCTAAAATGTGTTTTGAAGTATTATTCCGATATCAATCTCTGGACGTCGCTTAAGCTGTTCAGTTTCGGGCTGTTGCTTTTAAGTATGCTTTGCTTTGACTTGGTATTTGTGATTTTTGTGCTGACCTAGGAATTCTATTTATGCGCCGTTGAGGAGTGCACAGAGAGGTTCCATCCCAAGGCATGAACCTTTCAGTGTGTTCATTTGTAGATGATCGTCATTCTTGTCTGAAGGAAGGGAGAGGTGTTATCTTTCCTTTATGCCTATACCATTGTTTCCCAAAGGGCTAATAGTGCTTTGGGGTTCTTTGCGGGCTGGTGGTTTTACGCGTTGTGTGTATTTGTTGTACGGAGGTAGGGGTGTTAGATTAGGGGGTCAATGTGGTGGAAAGTGCCAATAAGGACGTTGGGGTTTTAATTTTTTTGCCCGGGAGTGGGGGGGTGGGCAGTTTGTTTATGTGTTGTTTGGGCAGGTTGGCCTCGTCTTAACTTTCGAGTCATTGGGAGGTTTTGGCATTTTGGTTGTAAGTTTCGGGGCTTAGGTCTTCATTACTTTACTGATGGTAATCTCCTTTGCATCTCTTTTCCCCATCCCAGTCCTTTTAGGTGCCTTACCGGAATTCCATAGGATGTGTCGTACTATATTCATAAGTTTTTAGTGTTGTACCCATTTGATCGAGATGGCGCAGTTGGATGTTCTTTAATTGAGTGATTGGAAGTGTTTTTAAAGTTGGCTTACCTCAAGTAATACATTTAGTACTGCTATGGTCGACTATGAGTTTCGAATACACATGCGATTCAAGAGTGCTAACGAGGGGATTTGGAAGATGGATTGGTTACTTGTTCTACGAACTTATTAAATTATCTTTTTCTCTCTAGTAGTTCAGTTAAGTATGGTTGTAATAGTTGTGTGTGGGGGTGGTGGGGGGAACAGATAAGAAAAAAGAGAGAAGATGTGAATTTCACATTGTATTATTGATCTTTCCGGGTGATTTATCAGAATGCTACTTCTCTACTTGTAGTGTTGCTTAGCCATTGGCTATTTAAAGGTAGTAGGTTTAGTTCTGCATGATTTTGGATAATGAGAGCATTCCCTCAGTGCGTTACCTTTGTGTGACTGATACAGTATTGTGTTTGCATGTTTCTGATGCAAGTTCCCAGCAAGAGCAGTGATAACGCTGGGTTGTACTATACGAGTTCGTTGTATTAAATAAGTCCCAAACAACTATATAGATTTGACATAAAATAGTCATTTAAAAATCTGTCTGAGAACTCCGATACATATCTACGAAAGAGTGAGGTTGTCTGATGGTTGGGCATAAAGCCACTAGGTTGTTGGTTGTTCGTCCTGGGTGAGTTCTTCTGGGCAAAGGATGCATCTGCCAAGCTATTATGCTTTGTTATCCTGTGGTTAATTGTCAATGGTAGTTTGTTAATTCTAGGGTTGAGGTTCCATTCCATCTTACTTTCATATAGTTAGTGCTTGTATTCATCAACTGGTTGGGTTGTGCAATTAGCATCACTAAAGGGATATGGCATCAGATAGTTTTGAATCTAGCTATTTGGAATTACCAAACAGAAGAATGTTACGGAGGAATACTCTTGTTGGGCATACTGTTGAGACGCGTAAACTATCTATCTTTACAGTTGGTAAACTATCTTTACAATTGATACGTCGTGTGGTTGATACTTTTTGGACTCTTCAAGGTAACGTGATGGTGGAGAGTCTCGGTGAAATCTTTGCACTCGATTTTACCGTGCACTCTATGTTTTTTAAGTAGTGCTAACGGATAGACCTTGGAACATTCATGGAATGCTTTTGGTATTACGGTGTTGGTGGCTATTTTTGGCCATTGAATAGGTTGATTTCCTGTGAGTGGATCTATGGTTACAGCTGCATTTTTGTGCTGGTGGAGTTGTTGACATGGAGGATAAGATTACGATGATGGTGTATCGTGAGGAACCTTGTTTCACGGCTAATTGAGGGCCTTTGCTAATCAAGTTGGAATTGAACAACGAGGTTAATTATCATCAATGATGAGGATCGGCCAGAGTTGTTATATGGTACTGATCGCGGTTCCAGTATTGATTCTGAGGAGGATTTAATTGTTGAGGTGCATGGGTTGATGGTGAATTTGGGAAAATTCTTCACTGTCCAATTGGTATCTCTCCCCGAAAGCATTGACTTAGCTTTCTCATTGAGACGGCGAATTCGCCAGAGTTGCATAGATGATCGGCATAGATAGTGGATGATGTGGCATCAGTTCATTCTATGCATGTGTTGTTAAGTGCAAACTATATTGCCTCGCAGGATGCAAGTGCTAAGTCGATAGTGCCACGTGTCCAGTCAATGGTGACAGATTGCTAGCAAGCTGCACCTAACCGTCATGAACTTGACTGAGTGGAGTTTGGATAAGGACTTCTTATTGGTGGGCCGTGAGGTTGTTTTACGTAGGCTTCTTGGCATCGATCTTGAGCCTATTATTGCAAAAGGCAAACATACATGTGACAGACTTCTTAATTTGTGAATTGCAGCCAAGAACACATAATGCAGAGGCGGGGACTTCTAGACCCTCTTGTCATCTGGGCGATTGGAAACTCTCTCCCTCACGGAATTCACCCTGTTTCGTCCTTTGGGTGCCGGAGTACTTGTCAGACTCATCTAGTGAAGAAAATTGTGCTGATATAACTGATATGCTTCCATATCTAGAACAACCGAATGAAATATTGCGAATTTCTTGGGCTCATGATCAGGTAGAAGATTTGCACCTCACTTCTTTTCCCTCTTCCTCTTCCATTGCATCGTTAAATAAATGTAAAGGTGATGTCTTAACCTCTTCAGAATTACTGGAAGTTACAACTAAGAAAGCTAGAAACTGTGATGGGAATGATGGTTGCATTCAAGAGCACAAGGTCTTAGGAAAAAAAAAAATGTAAGACTGCGGTGGCTTGCATTGTAAGCATGAGATGCAACAAAAGTGATCACGTGATCATCCGGGAGACAGTGAAGGGTGTATGGTCGCAATTACAGAGGTTATGGGAAACTCAGAGCGTAGTTTAGTGATGATAGGAGTAAGGTCGATTGTGGTGTCTTAAGTATCATCGGCAACGTCTAATCATTCGGATACTAATTCTCAAATTTTGGGGATTTGCAAAAACGAGCTGGAGATGCAATTGTAGACTCACTCGAGACTGAAATCCTCTGAAGAGATCTCGCTCCCTGGAGGTTACAACTTTGGAGTAATCCCCAGGTTTATCTCACTCAATTAGTCTAGTACCAAATTTAATTTCCTCTCAATTGGCGATTGATCATGTTGCATCTGTTTCTTTTTCTGAGTAATCGTCTTACTAGTCATACTACTTCAACGCATTCTGCATTTGAATTGAGTTGCGTTAAAGACACTGTGTCTCTTGGCACCCTTATTATCTACGAGCCAAAACTTTGGTGGTTGGGCCATGCCAATCACAGGTGAAGAAATGAAGCTACTTTGTTGGAACTGCAGTGGCATGGGCCAAGCCGCTACGGTTCAGACATTGACTAGTTTGATCCGGAAGCATAATCCAGAGGTCCTTTTTTTTTTTGTTATGGAAACAAGATGTTATTCTCTAATAGGTTGCTTGTTCAAAAAGTTAGGGTTCTTGAATTTTGTCGGGGTTGATCCGGTAGGATTTAGTGGAGGTCTCTGGCTTGGTTGGCTGCCTACCAACCCTTTGTTTGTGGAACTGGTGCACACCAATTTTACTTCAACCCCATGCAAAGGACTGGATGACTATTTGGTTTACTATGGCTTTCTTTACGATCATCCTCGTGTCAAAAGCAGGCCTCGTATTTGGGATTACATCGCCTCCATTTTATCCCCTATGCCTGGTCCATAGGGGATAAAATGGAGGCGACGTCATAATTCCACTTTAATCTCTGTTGCCTGAATTGTTACAGGATTTCTTAGAAGCTTTTTCTTTGTTAGATGTTCATTAGGATGGGCCTTTGTATACTTGGGTTCGTGGATACCCTGAGAAAGGCTTTCTGTGCGAAAAGCGACATCGAGTTATGGCCTCTGCATCATGGATTATTCATTACTCACAAGCAATAGCTAGTAATTTAGCTACAACGCTCAGATCACGCACCAATCCTTTGTGATACTAACCCTTTTAGTTGCAAGTATCAGTTACCTCGTCGTTTTGAAGCCACGTGATTTTCATCCTCCCATGTTTTTACTGTAATTAGAGATGTTTGGCTCTTCCCTCCTCTGGCTTCCCTCTTTTTGAAGTCATGTGTAAGTTTAAAGTTTAATTACGAGTGCTATGACAATGGCGTAAAGCTAGCTTTGGGAAGTTGAAAAATCAAATTGTAGATGTCCAACAGAGGCTGTTATTCTTTCAACAAGAATAAGAAGTATCGCAAAATCTTATTCCAGAGGAATTCTATCTTAGATGCAAGTTATATTTTCTGTTGAAATGTGAAGGAATGTTTTGGGCTCAGTGTGCTAAGATTGATTGGTTAGACCAAGGTGATAGAAATACGAGACTTTTTCACACCTCTACCATCATTTGTCGACAGGCAAATCAAATCATCTCGCTTAAAGATGATATAGTGGTCTAGTCATGTCCAATGAGGATTCTATCAGAGGCCTTTTAGTTAATTTTTTCACTAATTTGTTCTCACAATCTGAGTCCCTATCGAATGGAATTTACTTAGGACATTTTTGTGCAATTACTATTTCATACAATTCCTGCATGTCAGTGTCCTTTCTTACTCAAGCGTTTCCACTTGAGAAAATCAAGCGAGTTGTCTTTCAATTAGGTGAGTTCCAAAAGCCAGGCCCTGATGGATTCCTGCAATTGTCTTTCAGAAATGTTGGTTATTTATGGGCCCCCTGTCATCCTAGTAGTACTGTCTTTCTTCCCTTAATGGGAGAATGCTCTCTGAGGTTAATCAAACCTTCATTACTTTGATTCCTAAGAAACATTCTCCGAAACAGTGGGTGATTTCTGACCAATTAGTTGATGTAATGTTATCTACAAAATCATTTCCAAAGTGCTCATTACAAGAAGGGCTCCCATCATGAGTGACATTATATCCAATTTCCAAAATGATTTTGTCTCTAGGCGTACCCTATCAGATAAAGTCCTACTTGCCCAAGAGCTTATTGATTATGTTAGGCAAAGAAAGAAATTGAATGTGATTTTGATTGCCCTTAAACTAGACATGAGTAAGGCTTTTGATTGGGTCAGCTGAAATTTCTTACAAGAGGTACTCCTAAGCTTTGGTTTCCCTCAGTTTTAGGTGAACCTACTTTATCAGTGTGTGACTACGGTCTCTTACTCGATCCTGGTCAATAGGGCTCCAACCAGTCCCTTCATAATAAGATGTCGTATATGGCAAGGTGACTCTTTATCGCCTTTCATTTTGTGCTATGAAATTATGTCAATGGGATTAGTTTTGAGGCAAATCAAAGGAATATACAGGGAACTAAAGCAGGAAGGAGTTGTCCTGAAATCACGCACTTAATGTATGAGGATGATATATATATGATGTTACGTTTAGATAAAAACTTGGTTCAGAACAGTGTTGAAGGTAGACAGGTGTTTAGAGGTATCAAAAAGGCTGGGCCTCCCGCGGGCCAGCCTAACCCGGCCCTAAAATGGCCCGGCCCGGCCCTTAAGGGTGAATAGTGTAGCTCTAGTCCATAAGGACAAGGGCCAGGGCCAGTGTAATATCCTGAAAATTTTCTTTTCCTTATGCAAAATTTGTATTTTTGAATAAATAAGTTTGTGATATTTTTGATAATATTGAGAAAATGGTTTGGGTGTGTTTCTGAAATTTTCGGTCGAATGAAAAGTGGTTTCATTCGAATCAAAATGAAGAGAAATGGTGTTTTGGAAAAAATAGTTTGGCTTCAAATAAAAATGGGTTTTGCTTCGAATAAAAAGATTTTGTGTGTGAAAATGAGCTACTGAAGTTTTCGGTCGACTTAAAAGTTTTAAGTCGACTGAAAACTAGTTTTTGGTCAAATTAAAAAAAATCCGATGAACAGTAACTTTTAGTCGAATAAAAAAAAAATCCGGTCGAATTAAAATTATTTTCATTAAAGATATTTTCGGTCGATTTAAAGGTAATTTTCGGTCGGATAAAACTTCAAGATTTTGGTAAAGGCATTTTCACGGCTAAAGGATTGAGTTAACCGAAAACTATTTTCGGTCGAATGCAAACTTGATTTTTGTCCCATATAAATAGTGTTTTATTTCATTCCTAACCCTTTTGGGTTCTCTGTTTCTTTTCTTCTCCTTTGTGGGAGAGAGCGAGAGATAGAGAAGAAGGCTTGGAAAGCTTGGAAGCTCGAAGGAGGAGTTTAAGGATTTATAGCTCTCAAAAGACTTGATTAAGGTAAGAGTATACTTTCAAAAATTTGAATCAGCGATGGACATTGCGCTCATGTGAGTCTTTAGTTTCTTTTTGAAATTCTGAACTTCTTCGAATTGAGTTAAGTGACGTTCTTTTTCCTTTGTTTTGACCATGGTTATGAATAATTCGTTTTCAATGTTTTGATTTGGGAAAATCAATTTTTTGTCGAATTTGTTTGACCTCCGAATTTTGACATATCAATATCGTTTGTTTCAGTGATTTATGATCGTCATTATTTCGTGAACTCTACTTATTATTTGACAAGTCTGTTATTTGATAATGTTATTTTGAAGCCTTTGAATATGGTTTGACATGTCCGATATTGATAACGGTTATTCTCAGATTTTTGCTTTGGGTAATTTTTTGAGCCATGTCACAGTGTATGTGACTTATTTCCGACTTACCCACGTGGAGTGAAACGTGGGCTAGCTCAGGGGAGTTGAGTTAGAGATCACGATCTTACTTTCTAAATCGGCTTCATATTTCAGGAATGACGTATGTGACCACTTTCTAAATGGCTCTCTAGTGTATATTTCTATACTCAGATAATATTTTGACATTGGATATTTGGTCTGACTTCTGTTCAGTCGAAACTGGTGTTCCTTTGAAATATTGTCTTTCAGATATAATTTGACATTTGAAATTTGATATGATATCTGTTCCGTTGAAACTTTTGTGTCTGACTTTGTATTCAGAAATGTTTTGATATTCGAAATCTGGTTTGATTATCCGTTCTGTTGGAAAAATTTTGTGCTTCCGAAATTTCGTTTCTCAAATATTTTTGTTTCCGATTGATTGGTCCTTTGAGCGACCTTACTGGGCATTTGGCTCATTCCCTTATTGTTTTTGCTTTTAGGTGGTTAGTAGGTGGGATTCAGATTTGAAGAGTTAGCTACCTTATTTCAGAGTTAGTATTGACATTTAAATGTAACAACTAACATTTTAAAGTTAGTATCATTTAGGTTTTGTTTTGAAACTCCGTGTTGAAGAAACTTTTGAATTGTATAAAAGCTTGGGGCCCCTATATCAGATATTGATGTATTTTGGGAATTATTAGTGCATGCTTTGATTACCGTTTAGGAGACTTCTGATAATTATAAGGCTTTATTTTTTTTTTTATTTTTTTTCTGATTTCCGCTTATTTGGCTATAACGCTCCGTAAATAAATCCAGGGCATTACAGCCAGGCCGAAATATATGGGAAACGGGCCCGGGCCTGGGCCTGGGCCGGCCAGGCCCTGCCAGGCCCGTTTTTGGCCCGGCCCTAAGAAACCTAGGTTTGGCCCTGCTAGGGCCCGTTGTCCCCCCCTTATAATTGTTTTCTTTTCTTTTTTTTTGAAGTCTATTTTATTACATTTTTGTATTTTTGACATTTTGGATCATTTTAGTTAAATTAATTGTTTTTGAGGTGTTATTGAATTCATATGATCAGTGTTTTCTTTAACATACACAGTGAAGTATGGGTGTGTGGTGACGATGACGTGTTTTTGATGATTTCTGAGTGGGCTTTCATTTAATGTTTCTATTATAAAATTTGCTTTGTGTTCTGCATCACAAGCCAAGGGAATAATTATAAAAAAAAATTATCACATTTTCATTTTATATGTTGTTCTAAACATAAATAAAAATTATGTAATTTAAATTTCTTTTTGTTTCAAACAAAAAAGGTGAATTGAATTCTAAATTTAATTCCATGAAGTGGGTAAAGTGTCAAAGGGCCTTGAGGAATAATCTCAGGATTTCAAAAATGAATAACAAGAATCTTTGGTTAAAGGAAAATACTTTCATCAAAGTAGTCTCCTTAAATCCAAGAACCCTAAACATGGGTCATGGATTTGGCGTAGTCTATTTGTTGGTCAAAGAGCTCTTAATCATGGTATACTTTGGAAAATTGGAAATGGCCGCTCTATTTATGTCTGGATAGAATGGTAGCTGCCTCAGAAACCTTTTGAAAATTCCAATTCTTTCGTTTCAGACTTCTACATTTATAACTCTAAATTCTGGAATTTAAATGTCTTGTTTTTTATATTCCCTCCACCAATAGTCTTTCATCCCACAGTTTGTGATTCTACCATTAGGCTTAAAGGATGTTTGTTTCTGGCCATATGCTAAGGGAGGTAGTTTTTCAACAGTAAACGCTTATAAACAACTGGCAGAGGAGGCTTTACATAATGCACCCTTAGTTAATCCCTTGCCATCCAAAGTCTATCACTAACTTTGGAAATTGCCAATTCTAGAGAAGATACAAATATTTTTATGGTAGTTTTTACATTAGCTGCTAGCAGACTCCTTAGCATTTGTTCAAAGGAAATGCCTGTTTTCTGAAATTTTCCCTCTCTGTTTACTATTTTAGAAAACTCAAAATATTTTCTTCCTTGAGTGTCGCTGCATTCATAATTGGCTGCAACATTTTGGTCTAGGTGGAGCTCCTCCTTTTTCTTTGGCTAGAAATTGGATCGTACACTATTTCACTAACCAATCTCTCAAAATAGTTCGTACCTCGCCAATATTATTGTTTTGCTTTGGACTTTGGTATGGAAGAAATGATCTTATTTTTAAGGGAAATAAATTCTCTACAGCAAGCACCATGGCTCAAAGCTAGATGATGAATAGCAATATCAGGGCCACGCCCCGCTTCGAACACTGCCTCTGGAATTTAGAACATAAGACTCCTTTGAATAGTAGACGATGTTCAGTGCAATTTGATCATTTTTACTATGCACTAGTTCTTGTGATGTTTTCAAATTCTTGCGTATGCTATTTTCTCCTAAACACTGTAGTCTGCTAAGTTGCAATCACTACTCGCGGTAGATCTAGTACAAGCTCTCTGACAAACTTGGTCACAAATTCTACTACCTCCTTGCGGTTTGGTATTGGTATGGTGGTATTTAATTCATACTGGGTTCCTTCTGGTACATATACTGATGTTATTTTCTTAGCTAATGAAACTAGTGCAATAGTTGAGACTTTGCTACTAGCAATTGCATGGTTATATCAACATCTTTGCTTACAAAATTATTATTATTATTCTTGTTTCTCATTCAGATTTACTTGTGCAAATGTAAAATCATGAAGAGAGAAGTGTCTCTTTTCAACATCTTTTGTGTAACATATTTAACTGTAGTCGGTACATTTGAAACATATCGACCGAGGCACTGAATGTGTTTTGCAATTATCCTCGGCAATGGCGCTTTTGGAAAATAATGTGATATTTGGGCTTTTTAGGGTCTCCCCCATTTCTGTCAAAATAATGTGATATTTTACTCTAGACATATTCTCACATGTAACATGTTTGCTCTCACAGAATTGGGCATTTGAGGTTTTTGGTTCTCGTGCTCCTTGCCTAGGGAGGCGTATACCTATGAGACTATACTGGCGATGACTCGATGGAATTATAAGGATGAGAGGGTCAGCGCCCGGTAAGCGAATCTACTTGACTATGCAGTTTTTCTTCTAAGCATGCTTATCGAATTCTCACCCTTTTTCTCTCTTCCATTCTAAGAATCTCTGTCTAGATGGTGGAGTAAAGTGGGAGACTATGCTTAGGAGTTGGGTCCGCACCCGATGCCAAATACTATTGGCGGGACCTTCACAAGAGGAGTTCTACTTAGGAGATAAGGTGCTTCCACAGCACCATCAGAATGCTATGGGTTTTAGGATCCCGACTGCCCCTCCTGAAGAAATGTATCACACGACGGAGTTGGATAGGGGCTGAAGCAGAGTTTGGCTAGGGGGATTCTGTCCTCGTACCTACGAGGCATTCATGTGAGGAGATCTGGTGCTCCCTTGAACTTGGAATGATTGAAAAAGATCCAAAAGAAGAAGAAGGCCCGATGGAAGAAAAGGAAAGGCAAGAAGGAGGCTGACGTGGCCAAGGGTATTCCACTCCTTTCCTGGGCAGTGCCGGTCTATCAGATAGGGAAGACTAAGGAGCAGGAGTCGATTCCTCGGCCAGAGAATAACTCTAAAGTTTACGGGCTCAAGAAGCTGGCTAGAATCCATATGATAATCTGTAGACTCGAATTAAGTACTTTCATTATTATCTATTCCGCTAGATTTTAGCTCCATGTGTCCTTTCTTAATGTAGGTCATGTGTTCGGTGCTTAGGGTTACTTACAAGATAATCCATAGCCTCAAGGGCATGGTGTCTGACTAACGAGACTTGCTACTTATGGTATGGATACTCAGAGGAGGCTACAAAGGCATCTACTCCGATACCCTCGGTGCCACCTTTGGGATGTGGATTGAGTGGTTGGCCGAGCTCCGCCGAGCCCCTAGCCCTTACTACTACTGTTGTTGCTACCACCCCTAGGGTGACACCTGTCGTTCCGAAAGGTAAACATGTGAAGAGTGTAGCTATGACCCAAAAATGGGAGAAAAAGACTACAATGGTGCCAACCTCATCCAAGGGCAAAGAAGTGGCTGCCGGAAGCAAAGAAGGCTTTAGCCCCTCCATCGCGACCAAAGCGAAAGTCATATTGAGTTGATGAAGAAGAGGACTATGTACGGGTTGACAAGAAAGAAATGGAGATGGACAAAGTCGAAGAGGATTCTGAGGAGAAGCCAAGTGAAGAGGCCGGGGAGGAAGCCAAAGAAGCTTCGAAGTCTAGCTAAGAGAAGGTACCCAGCCCCAGGAGGTCTCGGAGGAGGCCTTGAAGATTGGTTACTACTTTGGTTAGGTCTAAAGTTGTAATACCCCTGTTGTTTTTCTTAAACAAAAATAATAATAATAGAAAAGGGGGGGGTCTGAGGCTGCCCAAGATAGCCACAAACAAAAGGGGATAACACCTCTCATTTCCAAGAGGTGGAGTGCATGCATGGAGAGATAAGTGGAGTGTGAGGTGGCATGGGAAATGCTTACCCTGGACAGCTGTTGGATAGAGAATAAAGGAAAATGAAGAAGGAATCACTGGATGACTTCAACTGAGAAGTCATAGAGAAAAGAATAAGGAAGACGACCCAAGAAATATAGATGAATTTGGAGATCAATTGAGGAAGATAGGGACTACCAAAGTTAGGATAAAACCCAACCTGCAGTGTGCGGAGCTGTGCGACATGGCTGATTGAGAGGGAATTTGATGAAAATCCAAAAATAATGTCGTGAAAGGCCAAACAGAGAAGTTGTAGAAGGGGAAGCAAGGAAGAGATTCCAACAAACAGAAGGTATTTACGCCAAGAAACGAAGAAGTTACAGGTCTCCAAAGTGAGGTAAAAATCAGCTATACTTGTGTGTGTTCTTGGTGTTTTGGTAGGTGTTCTTGATGGAGATTAGGGCTGAATTGATTGTGTTATGTTATGAGTTAGATAAGTGGAAATGAAGTGAGATCAAATTGGTTTAAATGGAATTTGAAGTGGAATTAAGTAGGTAATGAGATGAGTATGCATAAAATGCATGTATAAGTGAAGAAGGGGAAATATTTCTAGGCATGAAAATATGAAGAATGCAACTTGAAGTGCGGAAAGTGATGAAAAAGTGTAAATTCGATCCAAAAGTGATGAGTAGTGACTGTAAAGGTCGCTAAAAGTCTTAGCCTCTAATTGATTTCAAACTTTATTTTTGAAACATAGTTTTAAGACATAATTTGGCCAAACACAAAAGAAAAACTCATATTCTTTTCGAAAGATCTACATACTGTAAAATTTTTGGATTTTTCTGAGTTTCGCACAATGTATATATATATATATATATATATATATATATATATATATATATATATATATATATATATATATATATATATCCTTAAAATATGATTCCGAATTTTTACAAATATCAAATAAATGTATTTTAATCTAAAACTTTTATAGAAACTTCATGCAGATGAGACACTTTAGTGTCTAAAATTTCATAATGTTTGGAGGCTAATTCTTATTTCAAAAATAATTAGTTCCCTAGCGCTCGGTTTGGTTACCCGGGTGGAGTTTCCGAACACAACAAATTTCACCCAATGACCTTTTAGTACAAAATTCAGTTTACACTGTTTTAAAAAGGTATTTTGTGCCAATTGGAAGTGTTTATTGGTGTTGAAATCGTCAGGGGGTGTTTAGGTAATTTTACCTATGGCCAGGGGCGTTTCAGTAATTTTTCACACCCGGTGACGAATCTTGCAAAAACTCATGGTTAAGCAGTAAGGATAATAAAGAGTGGAAAAATTGAGTTTAGATGTGCACAAGATGTGCGGTAGTGCGGGTAATGCACCTCATGGATTATGACAAATTCGGTTAATGGGTTAGCCGTAATAAGTGGGAGACCAATGAGCAGTAAGGGAGGGGGGAGGTAAGTTAGGCATGTTTTTGTATTTTAGGGAGGTCTAACGAGAAGAATTTTATTTTATAGGTGGTTTCATTGCTGAGAAAATCAGGAAGCGAGGAGTTCATCGGCTATAAAGCCAACAGGTAAGGATAGTGCGGTTCTGATATGATATCTGTTGTTTTGCTTGGCATACCATGTTGATCATGCACGTGTTAAATTCCTATATTTGTGTTGGAATATCAGTTGAGCTTATGAACCGGTACTTCTTGTTGACTTGTGCTGTTGAGGACGTAAGGTAGAATGAATTTCCTTAGTCCGCCCGACAATGAGTCTGGAAGCGTTGTTGAGGACTTACGATCGAAGATACTCTCTGAGTCTGCTCCTTGATAAAAAAAAATTGTTCCCTAATATGGACAAAACTTAGATGAACACCCCTTATGAAGGGGCATCATTAAGTGGAGGGCCAGTGAAGGGAAGTAACTGGCAGTAAGTGAAAAAAGTGAGTAAATGACAAAAAGATGATGAAGCGCGCTAGAGTCTGTCGTGTCGTGTCGAGTCGAGTCAAGCATGCATCTCAATTGATTTTAGTTGATGTTGCTGAATTTATTATCTCGTTATTCTCGTGATGTTTATGCTTTAGTATCTCTTTTGCATTGCACTTGCATAGTCCATGAGTCTGTCCAAGTGGAAATGATGATGTTCTGTTGGGCTTGAGCCACTCAGTCTGAACAAAGGTGAAGCAGGAAGAGGGTTGTAAATGTTCGTTCTTGGCATTCTTAAATCCATTGCCTTCTTTGAAAATTCATGATCGATTCTCTCATAAATTCGAGAGGATTGTGCGTTATACTCCTCGTATTATCCTTACTGGGCGATTTGCCCTCATTCCATATCTGATGTGTTTTTCAGGTACTAGGTTTGAACAAGGTGAAACCTCGGGAAAAGGTAAAGAAAAATTATGCTGAGGTCCTGAGAGGAAAATATGTATATCGCCACGCAGATGTAAATTTGGACGTACATATTAATTTGTGTTATATTATGCAGTTTCCGCTGCGACACGATGTGTCCTATTAAGGAAATTTTTTGTAAGGACGGGTTGTAATGTTTCTTCATGATCTTAAGGTTGTAGTTGCTCTGTGTTATATTTAAGGCTGTAACGTTGACAGGATTGACATTTCAGCTCTGGTGACGTCACTCGGGTTGGGGGTGTCACAGGTGGTATCAGGGCTTAGGTATTACGATCTTGTAGACTGTTGGAGTGCTTAGAACAACGTGTAAGTTTTGATACAAGATTAAGAAGAAGAAGAAGAAGAAGAAGAAGAAGAAGAAGAAGAATAGAAGAATGTAACAGGGTGACCGAGGTGTGCAAGTCGAACCAATTATGGTATAACTGAGTTATAAGAATTGTTATTCTACCGTTGTTGTAGGAAATGGCAGGTGCACCAGCGAATATAGGGGGTGGATTGAAGATGATATGATGGGTGTGTTGAACCCTGATGTGGACAGTGAGGAAGACTCGGAAGAAATTGAGGAGGACTTAGTGGATTCTGAGGAGGAGCCCGTGGTCATGAATTTGTAGGGCCCCGAGATAGAGGAAATAGAGAACGATCAACCTTTTCGAGTTGACGTAGAGGTGAAGGAGGAAGGAACGAGTGAGTGGTCAAGAAGGAAGGTCATGAATTTTTGGAAATGCAAGTATATAAGGGTCTCCAGCGAGAGGGATGAACTGTTCTATCAGCTAGAATCCCTAAAAGTTAAAGCAGACAGCGAGATAAAGAGACTGGAGATAGAGTGTCTTAAAGAAAAGAAGAAGGCGAATAGGTTGGTTGAGGATACGGTGGATGCTAGCTCGCGGGTTGTTCAAAAGATGCAGGAAGTAGTTCGTGAATGCCCTTCGGGCAGAGCCTTGTCTGGTAACGAGTGGAAGATGTTACTAGATGAAGATTACTGGAGTGTGCAGTTGTTTAAAGAGCGTTATGGGTTTGCTTGAGTCATTGTTGTATATCTAGGCGTACAATCTATCGTTGTATGATAATGGTAGCATGAGACTTATGTTGTACTGATGTCGTTATTTTATGAAATTGCGTTTGTTGTATGTGAATATAAGACTTGTTATACTATTTTCAGCATGACACGTAATTTATGAAATCGAGAGATTCCAATACCAAGTGAGCAGGAGAGAGATCCTTCGCAAGAGGCACCCCAGACTGAAGCGTCTTTGGCTCACACCGAAGGCGCCAGTGTAGGAAACAACAATGATAATAGGGCAGAAATTAATAGAGAAGACTTGCGAAGAGAACTGGTGGGACTTCTGCGGGAAGTTGTGGTAACACCTGCAGCACAACCAGTTGCTGTTAATGCAACAAATCCAGTAGCGGGAAGGGAATGTAAGTATCGAGATTTTCAGGATGCTCGACCCAGTGAATTCCATGGAGGAAGCGATCCAATAAAGGCAGTTGCTTGGTTAAAGGAAATGGAAAAAGCATTTGAAATAACAGGTTGCGGAAAACACCAAAAGGTCACATTTGCTACACATATGTTACGAGGGGCGGTGATTTATTGGTAGGATGTGCAGAAGCAAGCAGAAGAAAGGAGGAAAGCCAATCGGGCTTATATCAAGTGGAACCGATTTAAGCGGATGTTCAAGAAAAAGTATTTTCCTTTGACTGTACAAAATAGGTTGGAAACAGATTTCCTTGGATTAAAACAAAAGGACAAGACTGTGGAGGAGTACATCCGAGAATTTGACGAACTAGCACGTTTTGGCTCCTTACCAAGTGAATACGGAGGATCGTAAGGCTAGATGCTTTGAAGAGGGTTTGAGACAACCCTTGAGGAGAATAGTGAAAAGCTTTCAACTTCGAACGTTTGCTGAGTCTGTAAAGAAGGCATTGTTGGTGGAGGCAGAAAGTCGGGAGGCATGGGAAGAAAGAAGAGAACAAGGAAGGAAGCGGAATAGAGGATAAGACAAAGGTAGAGATAGTGGAAGAAAATTTAAAAAAAGCATGGAAGAAGGAAAATCTGGACAAGGTCCAAGACAAATGAATGGGACTCGAGAATGTCGTTGGTGTGGGACGAGGCATGAGGGCACCAACAGCGTAAAAGCAACAGGAGTTTGTTTTAAGTGTGGCAAGCAGGGCCATAAGGCGAATGACTATAGGTTAAATCAGCGGGTTTGTTACGAGTGCCAATAACCAGGACATAATGCAAAGGAATGCCCTCAGCGGAAGACACTAACCATAGAAGGAAGGCCGAGAGCGGTAGGTCGTGCAAATGCGATGGAATTAAAGGAGGCTATAAAGTTCGAAGATGTGGTGGCAGGTACTTTTCCGGTCTGCTCTCGTGAAGCCCTTATATTGTTTGATTCCGGTGCTACTCATTCCTTTGTTTCATTAGCATTTACGAAAAAGTGAACGATGCCCTGTCAGACACTTGATGCCATACTTGCAGTGAACATACCCAGTGGCAACTCCCTTCTAGCCACTAAAATATATAAGGAATGCCCAATTCAAATACTTGATCAGATATTTCATGCTAACCTTATACCCTTAGATTTGGGGGACTTCGACGTAATCCTAGGAATGGATTGGTTAGCTGCTCATCATGCTAACGTAGATTTTCGTCGTAAGTTGATTAAGTTATCGATGCCTAATAGACCTGAAGTTGTCATACAAGAGGACAGGGTGGTTTAGGCCCCCTTACCTAATATCAGCTCTACGAGCTCGTCGTTGTCTTCGTAGCGAGTGCTGAGGTTATCTGGCACACGTATACGATATTCGTGTTAGTCCCTGGAACTGGCCCCATCTCCAAGGCACCTTATAGACTGGCACCTTCTGAGATGAGTGAGTTGAAGGTACAACTGGAAGAACTATTGAAGCTAGGATTTATTCGTCCCAGTGTTTTACCATGGGGGGCCCCAGTATTATTCGTAAAGAAGAAGGATGGGTCTATGAGGCTATGTATTGATTATCGAGAACTGAATAAGGTGACGATTAGGAATAAGTATCCCTTGCCACGTATAGATGATCTTTTTGATCAGTTGTAGGGCGCAAAATATTTCTCTAAGATTGACGTTCGATCAGGATATCATCAACTGAAGGTGAAGGAAAGCGACATTGCTAAGATAGCCTTTAGGACTAGATATGGGCACTACGAATTTTTGGTGATGCCTTTGGGTTGACTAATGCCCCGGCAGCCTTTATGGATTTGATGAATCGGGTATTTCGAGGATATCTCGATCGTTGTGTTATCGTTTTCATCGATGACATTCTGATATATTCGAAGAGCAAAGAAGAACACGTTCAACACATGAGACAAGTTTTACAAATATCAAGAGACCACAAGTTATATGCCAAATTCAAGAAGTGTGAGTTTTGGTTTGAAAAGGTACAATTCTTGGGCCACATCGCGACAGGGGAAGGGATATCGGTAGATCCCGGGAAAGTCAAAGCGGTGTCGAATTGGGAGCGCCCAACATCTGTTTATGACGTTCGTAGTTTTCTAGGACTAGCGGGGTATTATCGAAGGTTTATTAAAGACTTTTCAAAGAGTGCCTACCCGCTGACTAACCTGACCCGAAAGAATGCAAAGTTTAACTGGACAGAGAAGTGTGAGCGTAGTTTCCAAGAACTGAAGGAAAAGTTAGTGACTGCTCCAGTACTCACCTTACCATCTTGGTCTGATGGGTTTGTGATATATAGTGATACATCCCGAGAAGGATTAGGGTGTGTTCTTATGCAGAAGGGGAAAGTGGTCGCTTATGCGTCACGGCAGCTAAAAACCCACGAGAGGAATTATCCAACGCATGATCTAGAGCTGGCAATAGTGGTATTTGCCTTGAAAATTTGGAGACATTACTTATATGGTGCAACTTGTGAGATTTATACAAATCACAAAAGTTTAAAATATATTTTCACGCAGAATGAACTTAACATGCGGTAGAGAAGGTGGTTAGAACTTCTTAAAGATTATGATTGCTCTATTCTGTACCACCCCGGGAAGGCAAATGTGGTAGCTGATGCCTTGAGTAGAAAGAAAACTGAGAATTTAGCTTCCATGATTACCCAACGAAGGCGATTGTAAACGACCTGAACAAACTCGAATTGATGTGCAAGTAAGAAGAGACGGGAGCAGCAGCCTATTCCAGATGAAAATTCGACCTACAGTACTGGATCAAATCAAAGAAGCCCAAAATCAAGACGAGAAGTTACTCAAGATTCAAAAAGCGTTCGAAAACAATGACAAGGAGGATTTCAGTTGTGATGGGGAAGGAATTTATAGATATGAAGATCGGGTGTATGTGCCACCTAAGGATGAATTAAGAAGGGAAATTTTGACAGACGCACATAATTCTAAGTACTCAATCCATCCAGGAGAGATGAGGATGTATCGAGACTTACGACAAAGTTTCTGGTGGCCGAGCATGAAAAAGGACATATCAGAGTTCGTATCAAAATGCATGACCTGTCAGCAGGTAAAAATTGATCATAGAAAGATGGCTGAGCAACTGCAGCCATTACCTATTCCGAAGTGGAAGTGGGACCATATTACCATGGACTTCGTATCCGGATTACCCCGGACATCTAGTAGAAATACATCTATTTGGGTGATAGTAGATCGATTATCTAAGACGGCTCGATTTATTCCTGTAAAAGAAGGAGATACGACGGAACGACTTGCCCGAATCTATATCAAAGAGATAGTTAGCCGATACGGTGTGCCCGTTACCATCGTGTCTGATCGGGATACAAAGTTTACCTCCCGATTTTGGAAAAGTTTCCAGGAGGAGTTGGGGACCAGACAGAGCATGAGTACGGCATTTCATCCTCAAACGGATGGCCAATCTGAACGAACGATCCAAATTTTGGAAGATATGTTAAGGGCTTGTGCCGTAGACTTTGGAGGAAATTGGGATGAACAATTACCGTTAATTGAGTTTTCGTATAACAACAGTTATCAGACAAGTATTAGTACGGCCCCGTACGAAGCATTATATGGTCGAAGGTGTCGTACACCGATTTGCTGGGATGTGGTCGGAGAGAGGCGGTTATCTCGTACCGAGATAGTTAAAGAAGCGGAGGATATGGTTAAAATTATTCAAAATAGGCTTCGTACCGCGCAGAGTAGGCAGAAAAGCTACGCTGATAAAAAACGGAGAACGCTGGAATTCGAGGTAGGTAACCACGTATTTCTGAAGGTGTCACCATGGAAAGGGATTATGCGGTTTGGAAGAAAAGGGGGGGGTCTAATTTCGTGGCTGCCCAAGATAGCCACAAACAAAAGGGGATGACACCTCTCATTTCCAAGAGGTGGAGTGCATGCATGGAGAGATAAGTGGAGTGTGAGGTGGCATGGGAAATGCTTACCCTAGACAACTGTTGGATGGAGAATAAAGGAAAATAAAGAAGGGGTCACGGGATGACTTCAACTGAGAAGTCATAGAGAAAACAATTAGGAAGAGGACCCAAGAAACAGAGATGGATTTGGAGATAAATTGAGGAAGATAGGGACTACCAAAGTTAGGATAAAATCCAACCTGCAGTGTGCGGAGCTGTGCGACATGGCTGATTGAGAGGGAATTTGATGAAAATCCAGAAATAATGTCGTGAAAGGCCAAACCGAGAAGTTGTAGAAGGGGAAGCAAGGAAGAGATTCCAACAAACAGAAGGTATTTACGCCAAGAAACGAAGAAGTTACAGGTCTCCAAAGTTAGGTAAAAATCAGCTATACTTGTGTGTGTTCTTGGTGTTTTGGTAGGTGTTCTTGATGGAGATTAGGGCTGAATTGATTGTGTTATGTTATGAGTTAGATAAGTGGAAATGAAGTGAGATCAAATTGGTTTAAATGGAATTTGAAGTGGAATTAAGTAGGTAATGAGATGAGTATGCATAAAATGCATGTATAAGTGAAGAAGGGGAAATATTTCTAGGCATGCAAATCTGAAGAATGCAACTTGAATTGTGGAAAGTGATGGAAAAGTGTAAATTCGATCCAAAAGTGATGAGTAGTGACTGTAAATGTCACTAAAAGTCTTAGCCTCTAATTGATTTCAAAGTTTATTTTTGAAACATAGTTTTAAGACATAATTTTGCAAAAAACAAAAGAAAAACTCATATTATTTTCGAAAGATATACATGCTGTAAAATTTTTGGATTTTTCTGAGTTTCGCACCATGTTAAATATATTTATCCTTAAAATATGATTTCAAAATTTTAAAACTATCAAATAAATGTATTTTATTCTGAAAATTTTACAGAAACTTCATGCAGATGAGGAACTTTAGTGTCTAAAATTTCATAATGTATGGAGGCTAATTCGTATTTAAAAAATAATTAGTTCCCTAACGCTCGGTTTGGTTACCCGGGTGGAGTTTCCGAACAAAACAAATTTCACCCGATGACCTTTTAGTACAAAACTCAGTTTACACTGATTTAAAAGGGTATTTTGGGCCAATTGGAAGTGTTTATTGGCATTGAAATCGTCAGGGGATGTTTAGGTAATTTTACCTATGGCCAGGGGCATCGGTAATTTTCCACACCCAGTGACGAATCTTGCAGAAACTCATGGTTAAGTAGTAAGGATAATAAAGAGTGAGAAAATTGAGTTTAGATGCACACAAGATGGGCGGTAGTGCGGGTAATGCACCTCATGGATTATGACAAATTCGGTTAATGGGTTAGCCGTAATAAGTGGGAGACCAATGAGCAGTAAGGGAGGGGGGAGGTAAGTTAGGCATGTTTTTGTATTTTAGGGAGGTCTAACGAGAAGAATTTTATTTTATAGGTGGTTTCATTGCTGAGAAAATCAGGAAGCGAGGAGTTCATCGGCTATAAAGCCAACAGGTAAGGATAGTGCGGTTTCGATATGATATCTGTTGTTTTGCTTGGCATACCATGTTGATCATGCACGTGTTAAATTCCTATATTTGTGTTGGAATATCAGTTGAGCTTATGAACCGGTACTTCTTGTTGACTTGTGCTATTGAGGACTTAAGGTAGAATGAATTCCCTTAGTCCGCCCGACAATGAGTCTGGAAGCGTTGTTGAGGACTTACGATCGAAGATACTCTCTAAGTCTGCTCCTAGATAAAAAAAAAATTGTTCCCTAATATGGACAAAACTTAGATGAACACCCCTTATGAAGGGGCATCATTAAGTGGAGGGCCAGTGAAGGGAAGTAATTGGCAGTAAGTGAAAAAAGTGAGTAAATGACAAAAAGATGATGAAGCGCGCTAGAGTCTGTCGTGTCGTGTCGAGTCGAGTCAAGCATGCATCTCAATTGATTTTAGTTGATGTTGCTGAATTTATTATCTCGTTATTCTCATGATGTTTATGCTTTAGTATCTCTTTTGCATTGCACTTGCATAATCCATGAGTCTGTCCAAGTGGAAATGATGATGTTCTGTTGGGCTTGAGCCACTCAGTCTGAACAAAGGTGAAGCAGGAAGAGGGTTGTAAATGTTCGTTCTTGGCATTCTTAAATCCATTGCCTTCGTTGAAAATTCATGATCGATTCTCCCATAAATTCGAGAGGATTGTGCGTTATACTCCTCGTATTATCCTTACTAGGCAATTTGCGCTCATTCCTTATTTGATGTGTTTTTCAGGTACTAGGTTTGAACAAGGTGAGACCTCGGGAAAAGGTAAAAAAAAATTATGCTGAGGTCCTGTGAGGAAAATATGTATATCGCCATGCAGATGTAAATTTGGGCGTACATATTAATATGTGTTATATTATGCAGTTTCCGCTGCGACACAATGTGTCCTATTAAGGAAAATTTTTGTAAGGACGGGTTGTAATGTTTTTTCACGATCTTAAGGTTGTAGTTGCTCTGTGTTATATTTAAGGCTGTAACATTGACAGGATTGACATCTCAGCTCCGGTGACGTTACTCGGGTTGGGGTTGTCACAAGAGTAGACCTAGGAATTAATATAGTTAGAGTGCTTGATTTCAAACATTTGAATGTAACTAAACACTTATTTTTCTGTGTTTTTAGTTTGTGACTACTTTGTTTAATTCCTATGTTAATGTGTATTCTACTTAGATACTCACACACACATGCATAGAAAGGAAGGAGGATGGGATTGAAATAGATGAAAATTTGAGTTTGAGTTTGATGATTGGTATGTATAGGTTGCATTTGACAACGTTTTTTTTTTTTCAATTTTTTCTCCAGTTTTGTAAACGGGAGAAAAAAAACACGTTTGACATGCAATTTCTATTTTTTTTCCTTCAGTTTTGAAAACAGAGTTGTTTTTAAAAACTTCCATTTTAGAGTTTTGGGTTTCTAGTTTTGGTTTTTGTTTTTTGTGTCGAGACCACCACCATCACTGCCCCCGCCGTCGCCACCGCCTTAGTTACCACCGTCACCGTTGCCATCACCGCCACCACCCCCACCGCCCCCACCCCGCCGTTGCCTTTATCACCCCCATTGATGCCGCCGCCACCGCTGTCAAAGAAAAAATTCAAAATAAAAACTGGATAATCAAACACTCATTTATTTTCGTAAAAAATAAAAACTAAATTGATTTTGATTTTTTTTTTGAAAATTAAAAATCAAAACTGTAAGTGATTTCAAACAAACCCTTAAAGTAGGCAAACTATGCGAAATTTCATAGAAATTGACTAACCGACCAGTGAGTCAGAAACCAAATATTTTTTTTGCAGAGAACCGTTAGGTTGGTCAGAACCTAAATCCAAGTTTAAGGCAAAACTAGACGGTTGGTGAGAGCCGAAATCAAATTTTCAAGCAAACTCGGCTAGTTGGCCTAAAAAAATCAAATTTTCTTGGAAAAATCGGACGGCTGGTTAGAAAGGTGAACCATCAAAATATGAAAATCAAGAGGGAAAATCGGCCAGTTAATCGAAAACTGTTCATTTTTTTGGATAAAATTTTCTTCTTTTTTTTTTATAATTTTTGACAACTGATTACAAATTAGGGCTATCTCGTTATATTTTCAGGGCTCATCCCTTTAGAACTATATTTGCCCTTATTCTCTTCCAGAACTCCCAATGGCTTTCGAAGACGATCCCACGATCGTAGAGTTCCAATTCCTTGTGTTCACGGACTCCTTCAACAAGATGGAGTTGATCCACCTAGATCGACGATTCAAGCTGAAATCCGTCATGAGCCTGAGCAACACGGTGGTTCATGAAGACATTCTTCGTGCTGAATGCAAATTTTGGGATGTAGCCGATCATGTCTTCTGCTTTGGCTTGAATGAACTATGCCCTACCTTTGAGGAATTCTCTGCCTTGGTAGATATCACGGCTAACATGCCGATTGTTGATCCAGATGCTCTTGATGGTTATGCCAAGGCCCTTAAGACCCTATTGAAGATCAGAAAGGAGCATGCCTGATCTTTCATCCGGGGTGATGGTATTTAGCTCTCTCCTTGATGGAATACTTTTCTGCCAAACTGACTAGTTGTGATCAATAGTATGCATATGGTCAGTGGCCACCCTGGCACTATGCTTGGTAGTAAAGTATCTCACCTTTTCTGGCCCTGGGGTTGCTGACGTCAGGCTAGACGACATATTGCTCTAGGTTTCCACCAAAGCTAAACCTTAATCCCTTTAGTGGTAGTTGAAACTTTGCTTTGTATCACTGATGTACACAAAGCAACAAAGAGGGGTCCAAAGCCAATATATGTATGCATTAGACAATATTGGAGCAACGTGCATAATTCATCATGATTATTTTCACATAATTCTAATTATACGTAATCAAAGCATGTGAAATGTTGGGTTCTCTCACCCTCCATTCCTTGAAATAATTTGGTCCCCAAATTCATATTTTAAACTTACCAAATAGGTGTGGATAATCATTTTGCGTATCCTCCTCTTTTTCCTGCATGAGTTCCCCTACTTCATGATTTCCTACAAAACTTTAACCAGAGGAATGCTCTTGTTCACATCAAAAGCTAAAATATGCAACGATAAATTTTCATATGAAAATTTCAATTGGATTCATATCAGTTCAAGGCTTATCAGATGAGATGTGTTAGGATTATACTTCCTCAACATAAAAACATAAAACACATCATGTACTCTTCTAAAGATACATGTGAGGCAACTCAGTATGCCTAAATTCCCAATACGTTTCAATATTGCATAAGGGCCAATATATCCCGATGACAACTTGCCTTTCTTTCCCAATCACTTTATTCCTTTGAATGACACCTTAAGAAATAAAAAATCTCGCACTGAAAATTCCAGGTATCTTAGAATGTTATCAGCATAACTTTTTTTTGTTGATATAGAGCAGTCAAAATCTTTTGCCAAATTTGCTAAATCTTTTCAGTGGTCTCTTAAACTATTTATGACCCAATTAAACTTTTTTTCTCGACTTCACTCCAACAAATCAGTGAGTGACACTAGTCCATATAAACTTCATATGGTGCCATAGCGATACAAGCCTAATAACTGTTATTATAAGCAAATTCAATAAATGCCAGATACTAATCCCAACTTCCTTTAAAATTGATCATACATGCACGAAGCATATCCTCCATTATTTGAATAGTTCTCTCAGATTGTCCATCAGTATGAGGATGAAATGCTGTGCTAAATTTCATGTTTGTACCTAGAGCACTTTGCAAATTATTTATAAATTCTATATAAATCTTTGATCTCTATCAGTTGCAATAACGGTATTCCGTGCAACCAAACTTTTTCTTATACACACAAATCGGGCTAATTTATCCAATGAGTATGTCCTAAGTACCAGTAGAAAATGTGCAGGTTTCGTTAATTTATCCACAATCGCCCATTTCGAAACCTGCACATTTTCTACTGGTAATCGCCCATTTCGAATCATGCCCATTATTGGCCCCTTACAATCCGTAACAAAATGCATCATTATATGGTCTCACTTCCATTCTAGTACGGGTAACGCTTTCATTCTACCCGCCACTCTTTGGTGTTCGGCTTTCACTTGATGTTTTTCCACCAGTAATTACATTTTAAATCCCGATACATCATCGTTCCACCTGGGTGCACTGTATACTTTGACTTAGTGGCCTCTTTCAATTTTTCTTGTCGAACTTCTTCGGCCTTCTCTTGTCCTAAAGCAAATGCCTTTCCCGAAAGTCTTGGTTTCCTCATACCTCGGCCTGTACTCGTTCCCTGTTGGCCACTTTGCTGAACCGTTTTAGCCTCGGATTAGGAAAATCGTTCACATGGTGATCCAAGGATTCACAACCATAACATTTTCCTTCCTTCCTCCAACAAGAATCAGAATCAAGCCCACTTTGCCACAATAAGAATAAATCAATTTGTACCCTTGTACTTACTGAATTTCTAGAGTTCTAAGCTCGCCCCTAGGTTACTGCATGCTTTTTTGGTCATTATATGCCCCGGCTCTTTGCACTTTATTACCACAAGTGTTCAAGTTCCTTCCACCTTGCCAAGTCAAAAGATTTGGTCTAGTTCCATTTAACCATGCCCTTTTCCTTTGTATGTCTCAATCACTATTCTCAATGAGCAAGGCTCTGTCTACCATTTCGTAATAGTCATAAATGTTGAGAATTCGGATCTTTTCTTTGTTTGATTTTAGGCTTCAGACCATCTTGAAACTTTCTACCCCTCCTATCTTCTCCCTTCACGAGTAGGAACATTGATATGAACTCGGTTGCATATTGTTGCACAGTTAAAAGAGTCCTGCTCAAAATTTAGAAATTTAGACTCACTTTTCACTTAAAAACTTCAAAGAATATAATTTTGAACAATTCCCAAGTACAAAGCGCTTAAGGTGTTATCCATTTATTATCAATTATTTCCCACTAACAAGCAGCATCATTCTTAAGTTTAAAAGTTGCAAGTAGTAATTTCATCTCATCATTCAACCCATGGTTTTAAAGATTTTCCAAATGTTACTAATCTAATTATTAGCTTTGTCCAAACCACCCTCTCCAACAAACTCTGGTAAATGCATATTCATGAAATGCTTTAGCATTTTCATTTAACCTTTCTCTTCTGGATCATGGTTAGACCCTTGGTCGTTGAGAGTGTTATTTTGTTGATTCTCGATGCACGAGACCACACACACATATTTCAAGGCATTGTCATTGTCTTTATCAAAAAACTTGCTTCTTTGTCAACCATTAGTACTTATAAAAAGACATGAAATGATATAAAAACCGAAGTTCTAAAATCAAGCTTAAGACTTAAACACGAAGATCATATCCTAACAAATTAGCAAAACTTATCCTCTGATGCCATCTTAATTGTCACGCCCCAAGAAGGAGGACACGGCAACACAAATTCTAATACGCTGACCTTCTTCGGAAGGTAATCAGAGTGCGCTAATAGCATTCAAAATACAAAACCACTCAAGAAGTGGTATAGACATATTACATTCGTCCATCCTTACAAATCCAAGCTTATACACAGATACACACCACACATTTACACTAGTTTATAACAAAAGACACATAACTACATAGCACTCCTCACTCTCTATTTACAAGTGCACGAGGACTTACTATCACTGATTCTTGGGCACAGAAGGGTACTCAAAGTCTTCCACGTCAATGCCTCATCTACCACTTCATGATTCTCTCCTATATCTAAAAAGCAGAGATGGGAAGGGGTTAGCCATGGTTACCACTGAAATATATGGAAGCACTAGGTTGAAGAATCAGATAGGTTGTACTCCCTTTTTTGTTGGCTCTAATTTATGGAATTCAGGTATATGTCAAGGTTCCGGTACTATCATTTGTCCTTTTCATTCAATCCCAACAAATCGGACAGGGATACTATTTTTTTTTTCAATAGGCAAGACAGAATTGTCGATGGGTTGGGTGCCTCAAAATGTGTTTGTAACTTTGACAAATGCAATCTACCCCTACTGCTATGGATATTGTACGTCAAAGAACCGTTTTTGACATTTTTAGGTTAACCAAGTTTAATAAGTCTCTGCTTACATCATGCAGAGTCCACCCACCTATTGATGCTGAAGGTCTATGGTGGCATTGCATTGCTAAAGTTTTTAAAATATCATATTTGATTGTAATGCCGCAAGTTTGGCTGCAGTCATTAAAGGAGGTGATTCTAGAGAACGTGAGATACTTGCTGAAATATAATACAGTCTGAACATTTGTTCGTTTAAACACTTGTTGAAGCACCTTAATTTGGTTTATGACCTTTGAGTAGCAAAAATTCGAAACAAAGTTTGCATTCCTGGCGAACTCATGTGCACCCAATTTTGAAACGGTTAAAAGTCTATACTTAACTTTTATTGTCCGCAGCCACCTCCTTTTTTTCACTTTTAAAGCGTTCACTTCATTCGCTGAATCTTCTTCCACATTGAAAGCATTCACTGCAATTGTTGAATCTCCATCAACTGAACAATTATATGCCCAAGATCTAGTGCAAATTGAATCGCCTTAATTCTGTTACGTTTGACAACCAGTATAATATATCTAAGATTCTTTTGAACATGCCAGCACGGAAAGGCCCTTGGGAGTCTCGTAGAACAAATTCCAGTCTCACTGTTTCAGACGCCTTGAACAATCACTCTGTCAAAAATCCAAAATTCAACCTCGATGACGCACGCTGGCTTTGGACGAGCATTCAGAGATCGTGAGTAGGGCTACTTTGGGGACAGAGACAGTGCCAACGTCGAAACAGAATTCTCTGTGGGTGGCGGGACAAAGTTTTTAACTGCTTTTATATTCCGTTCATCAGAATTAATTTGCATTCGCTCGGAACAGAATTCACAACAAACCTCTCTTGCTCAATCCAAGAAAAAAAAAACCCTAATATGGCCTCTCCACCGCAAGTGGTCGTCCTCATCCTCACCGCCGTCTTTGTCTCCACCGCCGCTGCGGCTGCCGCGGCCACTCCGACACCAAAATCCCCCCAAGATTCCAACAGCATCTCCACCATTCTCTCCACCCTCGGCTTCCAGGAGCTTTCCACCGCCGCCACGGCTGCCTCCCTCCCCAACGCCACCCCCACCACCATCTTTGCACCCACCGACTCCTCCCTCCTTACCTGCCCTTCCTGCTCCCTCCCTCTCCTCCTCCAAGAGCATTCCCTTCCATCTCTCTACCCTCTCCGCCACCTCAGCACCTTCCCCTTCGGCACCAAAATCCAAACCCTAGCCCCCAACCGCTGCCTCACCCTAACCTCCTCCACCACCACCACCACCTTCCCAACGCTCTTCATCAACGGCGTGGAGGTCACGCGCCCCGACCTCTTCACCAGCCGCTACGTCATCGTCCATGGCATCCAAGGCTTCCTCTCCCACCTCTCCCCACTCTCCTGCCACGTGGAGCTGATGACTACCCTGACATTCCCTCCCGATCAGCTTGCCACGTCAGCATTCTTCGTCATGCGCCTGATGCTAAAAGACGCCATGCTCCGCTTGCGCATCAGTGGCTACAGCGTGCTGGCCCTGGCGATGAGACACAAGTACAGGGAGCTTCTTCAACCCAGAGCGCTGACGGTGTTTGCCCTCGACGATTCCGCGATCTTCGAAGCACGGGAACACGCGTACGTTCCTCGAGTACTGTTCCATATCGTGCCGAACAGGCGGCTGATGGCGGCCGATTTGGTTGGATTGACCAAAAACACGGTGTTGCCGACGATGGAATTGGGGAAAATGCTGGTGGTTACCACCGCTGGTGGTGGAGGTCCATTGGTGTCGATGAGGATTAACTACGTCAAGATTAAGGGTTTTGATTTGCTGTATAACGACAGGATTGTGATTCATGTACTGTCTTTGCCTTTCCATCATCCAGCCAAGGATGGTAATCTAGGGCAGATCGGACGGTCGGTTGAGGATTTTGTAGGGAGTGACGGGATGGTGGTTCCCATGCCGACGGTGATGACCGATGATTATCACGGTCTTTGATACCGATTCGTTCCTACTCATATTCTTTACCTTGAATGTATTGTATAACCGTTCTACATGCTCACTGTCGCGCTCGTGCGGTATGTACCCTGTAGGACAAGTCATCGCACGCACCTCAGCAAAATAGTCATTCAATCTTTATCACAATCACAATGTATGGATTTCCTTTTACATAGAAAATAATGTGATAATGAACCTCATTTTGTTTGCTCTCACATTATTTTAACATTACACTCTGATATTTTAACATCAAAAGTCCAAATAATTGAGAATGAACATGTCACATGTGAGAATATGTCTAGAGCAAAACATGTCCCCATTACTAAATAGGGTCTCCCCAGAGTGTACAGAAAAAATCCGCGAATGAACTGATCCACCACCGCGAGTTCCACCCTATCCAAGTACATGTGCTCATAGTGAGTATGGATGGTATCCAAGAGTATCGATCGAACCACCCTTCGTGTAGGATGGTTCGTAGCCGAGCAAATGGATCACGAGGTTCCAATCTTTATCGAGATCATGGGCCTCCCTCGAGAACGAACACCCATGACGTTTGTAAAATCGAATGGAATGACTGTGGCCTCCCCGAATGGCATGTGGAAGGAGTTGGTGTAATCCCACCAATGCTCAACAAGACATAAGATGTGCCTTTTACTTCTGGTTGAGGCATGCAACGACGAAAACCCGTAACAGCTACTCTATCCTTAACAGGGACGGGGTTTTCTTCCGCTACTTTCTCACAAGATTAGGAGAGCCCCTACATCACATATTTGTAAGGAGGGCTGCAAAATTCCAAAACGAGGAAGAAAACTTGAGGAATCATGAATGAATTACATGAGAAACCTAACACATGGGTCCTACCGTGCATGGGCATGGTGTGTGCGTGAAGCAAGATGAAATAGCGTTTGGGGGAAGAAAATTTAAGTGAAACTTGCCTTTTCCACAAAGAAAAGATCGCTGAGATGTATGCCTTGCTCCAAAGTACGCAAAGAGCGATCATCGGACCAATTCTTCCGCCAGAATCGGGTAATCTTGATTTTCGGGCCCCCTTCATGTCCTTGCTAGATTCGCACATGTTCATCCATAATTCGGCTAGATTGAGAGAAATTGAAGGGATATTGGTTTTATGTATAGGCGAGATGTGTTTAGGGCAAGGTTACACAACCCAGGAGCTGTAGACAGGAAATCTGAGAGATATTTGGGTTGCCTCGAATTAGAAGCATTTAACAAAAACCCTAAATTCGTGCACAAAATTGGGCGGCTAAACCGGCCAGTATTGTCATTTAAGTTGGTCAATGCGATTGGCCAACTGGCTGATTTTCGACTTTAATTTTCAAAATTCTCAAAGTCATTTACTAATCTTTCAGGATTTCGTGTCAAAATTTCAAAAAATTTCAAAACTTGCTGACTAACCAGCCAGTTTTCGATCCCAATTTTCAAAATTTCAAAGTTCATCTTCTGACCAAGAGACCGGTTTTAGGACCTATTCGTGTCAAATTTTCAAAACTTATAAGATCATTTTACATGTCTAGACGACCCTTTCAAACTATTTGGAGGCTTCGGCATCTAGATGTGGGTTTGTATGTTGACAATTCAAATTGATTTGATGGCTTCGATAGCAGATAAGAAATTTTTCTATGGTATATCATTCGTTGACCTTTAAAACCGATCTGAGGGCTCCGACAATGGACGAGTTGGCTATATCTTTTACGTGTATAGACGATCCTCTCAAATAGATTTGGGGGGCTCCGACGTCTAGGTTTGAGTTTTGTCTTTCGACCATTCAAATCGATTTGATGGCTCCGGCAACTGACAAAATTTTCTTTAATATATTAGTGAGTCTCGGCTTAGTAATGTGATGTATTTAGATAATTCAGTTCAGTCTAGTTTAATTGTTCAAGTCCAGTCTAGTTGCGTGTCTACCCAAGTCTAGACAAACTAATTGATATAGTTTGTTTAGATGACTTGGAGGAAATAATCCATGATTTATTCTTTATTTAGAGATCAAATCATTTTGTTTTTTTGTTAGAAAATGACATCCCTAATCTGGTATATTCCGTTTGCGATTTTAAAGATAATTATCGAAAGTAGGGTCATATAACGCCTCAAAATTTGGAAAAATTATTTTTTAATAAATGGGGTAAACTGACCAGTTTTTGCCTGATCGACCGGTTAGTTGACTTTTGTCGATCTACGATTTTATCAAGTATTCTAACTTATCTCCAGATTGGCATTACCAGTTTTATCAGATTTTGTGACACTGAGCTTTATAAAAAGAGGTCTTGCCTTTATTTTGAGGGGTCGATCGATGCAACAGCTTATTCTCTTTAGAGATTGTGTGCCATTTCTTTGTGAAGTGACCCGAGAAGTTTAGCCACTCAAACCACCTTTACAACGTCTTTTTGCTCTTTACACCCTGGATTCTACGAAGAACATCCGCGATTGTCAAGGCAAGCTACTTCTCAAGGTAATCCTTACTAGCCTTTCGAGGGTAAAAATAATATAAATTGTCTCCCCTCCCAGTAACAATTCATTTCAAAAACAACAAACCAAAGTCTTTTTGCCAGTCAAGGTTCGAAATGTAGGTTACTCACTGTAGGACCATAGTCAAACAACGGTGATTTTGATTTCGATTAGTCCGACTCAATACATTGGCAAGTCGACCCCTGCTGTCGAGTTCAAGCCAGAAATCTAAAATTAACTTAGGGCGACTCTTATCATATTTTACATGCTATGTGTTCTTAAGGCCAAAAATCTTTAAAATGAAGTAGAGACCAAAAGTGAGCAATGGGTGCCTAACACCTTCCCATTGCGTAACTTAGTTTTCGGACTCCTCTTTTGATTTTGATAAGATCAGTCATGCTCTTGGACACATTTAGAGCCATTTTATGGTTTTTTTTAATTTTCCTTTGTTTAAATTAAATAAGATGGCGACAACATTTAAAATCCTTTTTCGAGAAATGTTTTGAGGCGGTGAGCCACAGTCGTATAATAAGGTTTAATTACTAAGTGAATTAAAATGAGTTACATTATTAGAATAATAAATTAGCCGATGTGTTGTAATACTCCAATCGGGTAAAGATAACCCTAAGTTGGGGCATTATAAGAAGAGTCAAGCAAGGCTAACCTAAATAAAGCATCTTCTTGGGCGTAATTTGATCGGTGAACGTGTTGGATCGTGAATTCTTGAACATGCCGATGACTCTTTGGGCTTTGCTTAAGTATGTTTCCATTTTGGGGTCATGTGCTCATGGTCCTTGTATCGCTTCATCACTAACTGGGAGTTATTAAAAGCTGCAAGGGATTATGCTCTTATAGCCTTGACAAGGTGCATCCCCCACAATCGAAGCTTCATAGTTTGCTTTAATTTCGAGGCTTTGAATTAAAATCAAAGTGCATATTCGACTGTCACATTGTCTGGTCTTGTGAGGATGAAGCCTGCTCCAATTCTATTAGCATTGGATGAGCCGTCTACATAGAGTCCATAGCTCATGGTTTGGTTGGTGCTCTTCCACGGTGTCATCTGGCATGTCGTTGGAAAATGTGCATTCAACAGCAAATTCAACAAGGGCCTATCCTTTGATGGAAGACCGAGGTTAATAGTGTATGTCGAACAGGCCTAGCTCAACAACCATACGACTAGATGGTCAGAAGTGTCCGGTTAGTGAATGATACGCCTAAGAAGTTGGTCCGAAGATACTGATGGTGTACACCTAGATATAGTGCCGCAAAACTTTCTAGTAGCTATAAGGAAAGGTGAATGCAAATTTCTCCGCTATTGGATATCGCATTTTGGCTCCTTGTAATACTTTGTTCGTGCAATATATGGCTTATCTTCAAACCTTAGGATTATCGTCGAAATGGTTAGTGACTTTCAAACTTTTGACAAGCGTATCAGCACAACATACACTTCGATGTTATTACCTATGAGAGGCTTGAAAAACTTGTCCACCAGGATGGGATATGTTGCACTGGCGTTCTCGAGTCCGAAGGCATGAGTTTATAACAATAAAGTCCTTGATATGTGATGAATGTTCTCTTTGGGGTGTCATCTTTGTTCATAAGAATATGGTTGTATCCTAAAGGCATCCATAAAGCTGAGTAACTCATGACGCAAGGTGGCACCAACAAGGATGTCTATGCACGGAAGAGGATAGTTGTCCTTTGGTTAGGAGGATAATTGCTGCAAATTTGCTATTTACCGTTAGGTTTTGGGACGTGGATCCATGATGCATCCTGCCTTCAAATAGAATGCTTCTTGTGCCGAATACACACACACACACACACACACACACCACAAGAACGTTCACATGCTCTCGACAACACAAAAAACCACTACTACCCGCCCAATTCCCTCCTAAACACACACTAACACCACACATTCACGATATACACACAAAATTACTTACACCCAAAGTTCACACACTCCAAACACACACAAGAACACCCACTGCACACACTGCTCACACATTCACGACCCTCTCCCCTACCCCTATGCATGAACACACACCAACACACACTACACCACCCAACACACTCAAACTTAGTATGAAAACACACACATAACACACACCAGTCCATAGACACACACACACACACTGCACCCACAGAAAACACATAGACATACACCAAATACACACACTAAACACAAGAGAGGAAGATTACCCTGAAGGATTCTCTCAAAACCTCCCTCCCTTTCTTTGATTTCTTCTCTGCTGAAGCCCTATCTCTCTCCCTCTCTCTCTCTCTCTCTCTCCTCTTTCTTGTCTTCCTATTTGGTTTTGTGTTGCTTTCTTTCTTTCTACTTTTGTTTTCTTTATTTTCTCTCTCCCAAATTTCTTCTCTTTTAATTCTTTAATTTCCATATAAATCCATTCCATATTTTTATAATAAAATCATATTAGTCACAATTATAATAAGTAGAAGGTGGCAATAATATATAACAAGGTTTCTAAAATCATGACACCAAATGCCATTTTTTTCATAATTTGCAAAATAGCCCAAAAGTTTTCAAAATTACAAAATGACCCCAAAACTTTACAACATTATATTTTGACCCTAAAATCATTTTAACATTTCATTCTCTACTAACCCCTGAGATCGCTCAAAATTATCGTCCGTTTATTTTTTTAGAGCACATATGATTATTTCAAACAGCTCAAAAAAGTATTGAATATTACACTACGCCTACCACAACGCTGTTACTCGCATCTTTGCCTGCTTCACCACTGTCAGGCCGCTGATCTCTGTCGCCATCATGTCCATCCTCCCCGAATCCGTCTGCCAGCTCCATACCACCCACACCCCTTGCTTCCTCGGCCTCACTAACTCCTTTTGCCTCTAGCTAAACTCCAATTACGCCGAGGACGTAATTATCAGAGTGCTTAACACTGGGCTCTGGCCTAAATAGCCAAATTTCTCTAACAAGGCCCTCTTTTCGGTTCCGTCTACCTAGAAAGTTAGCTCCCATGACACTATCGGGTTTTCCTTCATTCGCCAATAATAAAGAGATCATCAGTGCAAGAGCTTACGAGTGGGTGTGTGGGGTTGTGACTTTTGTATGTGTGTGTGTGTGTGGCAGGGGGATGGGAGAGGTTGTGTATCTTTGTGTGCGAGGGTGAAGCGCTGTGTGTGTTATTGTGTGGGTGTGCGTGCATGTGTGTGTGTGTGAGAGAGAGAGAGAGAGCTGATTTGACGGAGAGAGAGAGAAGAGATAGAAAGTAAGGAAGAAGAAAGAGTTGGAGAGACAAAACAAGTAAAAAGCTTTACCGGGACTGTTAAATAGTATTTTTTTTTTCATAATAACGGTCTTGCCCCTAGATCTTTTAATATCATCCTACTTCTGTTAACGGCAGGCTGTTTTGGCTCATTTTTTAAAACTTAGAAACTGAATTGGCACATTTAAAATGTTAGGTACTTAAGTTGTACCTGGGTAATACTTTATGGTACAATTTTGGCATTAACCCTAAAAACTTTAAGATGTGACCATTCTGACTTTTTCAATAAAAGTTTGCAATGGTGGTCCACTGGAGATGCCGATAGTGGTGGTGGTCAAAAGAAGGTGGTCGTGTTAGACAAATCAAGGTTGCAGGAAATGAATGAAAGGACTGGAGATGCCGATACTGGTAGTGGTTGAAAGAAGGTGGTCGTGTTAGGCAAATCAAGGTCGCAGGAAATGAGTGTGCATGTGTGTGTGTGAGAGAGAGAGAGAGAGAGAGCCAAACGCCTTATCGCTTGGTCAAACACCTAGGCTCGCCTTGGTTGATGTTTCTGAACAACACCACGAGATCTTCCCTGCCTCAAATCACGACCAACCACCATCACCTCAATCAATCGCCATATGCATTATTACACCCAATAGGACCATTGAACAAAATCTAGAAATTTATATCTTGATCTAACAACTCAAAAGAGCAAAATCCGTTGTCAGATCTTGAATCTTAAATGAGCGGCGATAGTAGTAGTAGTGGTTGAAGGATGTGATAGGGTAGTGGTCGTGGTGGTCAAGGATGATGGTAGTGATGGTTGGATAAGATCTTGAATCTTAAGGAGGTGATTGTATTGGTGGTTATTAAGGAGGTGAAGGGGCAGTGGTGGTGATGGGCTATGAGCGACAATGGTTGGTCGAAAGAATGCGACAACGATGGTCGTCATCGAAGACGAAAGAAGACAATGGATATGTAGAGCTCAAGGTTGATCGGGATAGAGCAGAGAGAGAGGTGTAAAGTGAGGTGAGAGAGAAGGAATCGATAGATGGATGGAGAGAAAGAGGACATAAAAAGTAAGGAAGAAAATTAGAGAAAGGACATAAAAGGAAAAAACACCATAATTTTTTTTTCAATTTAAAAACTAGGGTACGTTTCTTGAGAAAACCAATTAATGATGAAAAAATACATAAGTGTATGTATATGTACGATATCTAAATATATGTACTTAGATCTGGTTAGTATCTGCTATGTCTTTCAAACCTCTAATTCTATTTCTTTGAATTCTTACAATCTTAAAATGGAGTAAATATGTGTTAAATTTTGATTGGTCACAAAATAACCTTCAACCCATAAACTGTAACTATACAACTTCATCACCTCCCTTTTCTCACTTCATAATTAACTACCTACTTCCCTGTAGCATAAGATTTAATTAATTAATATATAATAATATTTTGTATATGTATGTCTATACGCGCGTCTACGTGTACAAATTAAATGTGAGATAAAAAATGCCAGAACAGTATCGTCATTGCATTCTCCCTTGAGAAACTGAAATGGAGTTTTTATCCTTAATAATCTGTTTTTAAAACTTAATTACTTAATTATCTCATTTTGAACCTTATTATCTGTGCAACCCCTTTTTTAAAATCACGGTTTCAAAGTGAGATTTCAAAGGAAAAAACGTGGTTTGAAACAGAGATTTCTTTTGAAAACGTATGAAATCTCTGTTAGGAAGCAAGATTTCAAAAGAAATCTCTATTTCAAACCACATTTTCTTCCTTTGAAATTTCACTTTGAAATATTAATTTAAAAAAAGGAGCTAAACAGGTAAATAAAGTTGAAAATTAGATAATTAAATAATTAAGCTTAAAAAAAATAAATTATTAAGGGTAAAAACTCGACTGAAATGTGCGATGAAAAGTCGGAATTGTATTACTTTCTTCCTTCCGAATAAAATAGGTAGTGGCGCTTCACTCTTACATCACAGACGAAGATTCTAGACGCTGTAGTCTAGACGCTTGAACCAATTCCTGCACAATTTTGCCGAAACAATGAAGCGAGTATTCGACGAAATCTCGGACAAGGAGTGGTCAACCCACAACTTCAAGCCCTCCCTCCCCCTCCCTCCCCCAATAGAATCCTTCGCCTGCACCTCCACCTCCCCAAAACCCCCCGACTCCGATTCCGATTGCGTCGAAGTTGTGCCAAACCTAATACAGCACTATCCGGAAAATCTGGAGGACGATGACGTGGGGGAGGCACCCGTCCAAGTAAATCGTGGGCGTCGGTTTGTGGTGGATGACAATGAGGATGAGGAGAGTGGCGATGAGGGTTTAGTGGAGGTGATTGAGGTGAAGTCAGAAGAGGAGAGTGATTGGGGTGGATTTGAGGACGACGATGACGTTTTGGAGAAGGATGATATTCTCGGGAAGGGGTTGCAGAAGTGCGGCAAGATATCGGCGGAGCTGAGGAAAGAGTTGTATGGGTCGTCTGTTGCGACGTGTGATCGCTACGCTGAAGTTGATGCTTCTTCAGTTAGAATAGTCACTCAGGTAAAAGAAATACTCCTCCGTTCCATCTCTGCTTTGACTCTTTTCAATTTCCTCAAATAGATTATGGTTCGCGTATTCGCTTAATTGAACCCAAATAACAATCATACATTACATAGGCACTGTTTGGTAAGTCAAGATGGGATAAAAACTATGAATACACTCAATGTGTACTTAATATATCATGGAAAATTAATTTGCACAAGTCATAAGGGAGAAAATCCAATGAAATGACGGGAGCAGTCAAATGAACATGTATAAGGTTTTTGTTAATGTATAGTTTTTGTTGCTGTTTATGATTCATTATTTTACATGATTTTGGTGTTCTAGGATGATATAAATGCGGCGTGTAGGGCGGAGGAGGAGATGGGGTTTCAGCCTATTCTGAAACCGTACCAACTCGTTGGTGTTAACTTTCTTCTGCTTTTGTACAGAAAAAGGATCGCAGGAGGTAGGTTCTTTGTTACAAGTGCTTATAAGTTATAACATATTTGCTGTGTTGCGGAGTGAATCTGGACGGAGCGAAGAGTGTGTGGGGCACCAGCAAAGACAGAAATGGGTAAACGCAGGAGGGGATGCGACAATTACATTCCGATGTTAAGTCAGAACGTGCGTGAAAGATCTCTAAAATTATAGGCATGTATGTGGGTGGGTCTGCGTACGTGGTATTCCTCGTTATATATAGAACCCGTGGAGATGTCCTGAATGAATAGGATTAGAATGCTAGAATCCTTCTCATAGTACGGGACGGTGTCTGGGTTGGAATATTACTGGACCCCTTACCTGGTAGAAGACCAATCATCCGTCTCAGGAGAGGTCGAACTATGGAAGGGGTCTAGGGTGAGTCTGGAAAATGCTGTCCAGACCTTTTGACCGCTGATCGTATTTGACCCTTTTGGTGACTTGTGTCACGCTTCTTTATTCTAGGCTAATTTCCATCCTAACATGCTGCGTAAACCCTTTTTGATGTCCTTGAAATTAGCTTTTGACTTGTAAATGCCTAGTGAAATTTTGAATACTAGAGATTAGTTTTGGCAAAAAATAACGTGTTTTGTGTCCTCTTGATTTTTTAAGCTCATATCATACAACTTGCAGTCCAGAATTTTCTCTTTAACACCAATTTGATGCATGACCAGATCTTAAACATTCTGGATCGGGATTGGAGCTATGATTCAGGAGGCTAGATTTTGATTGAGAAGTTATCGTCAGGTTTTCACGATAGAAAAAATATTTCTGAACCTGACTAGGGGGGAAGTTAAGGATGGAAATGTCTTCAAGCTGTCTTTAGTTCCCATGAATAGTTTTTTGGGTGCTTTGAACTTTAAGTTGCTACGCTGGAAGAATCGGCTTGGCTTTAGTTGAAGTAATAGTATCACCTAGAACAATTGAATGGAGTACTACTGTTGAAAGAGAAAGCAAAATCAGCAGAGAGAAGTCAGCTACAGAAGTAGAGACCTTCTAATGAGCATAGACCAGTTCGTAATTATACACGAATTGCTGAATTACTTACAACACAAAGATTAGAAAAACACGAAGGCTCATTGAATCAGCCATTAGTTACCGGCTATGTTACATGGACTCGGTACGAGTGTCCGGGTCGGATACGTGTCAAAGTGTCGGATCCGTCTAATTTATAAAATACAAGACACGGGGACACGGCAAAATATTCATTATCTATTATTAGTTCTTAGTTATTTCTAAGGTCAAATGGTTTTTTTTGTGACACACGTGGTTTCACTTGAGAACTTGTTTCATCTCAAAGCCAAAAGAATTAAAAGAAGCATTATAAGTTAGTGTTGATAGTACCATGTCCTATGAGATGTGTCGGACACATATCTCATACCCATGTCCAAGTATCGACTGTCCGACACGGGTACTTCACGCGTTTTGAAGAGTCCATGTAAAATAGGTTACCGGTAATACCCATTATCTGGCAAATGATTAGAGTATCGTAACTAAGAAATCTTCACCATCAGGCCAACACGAGTTTAAGGGCCTGCTCTCCTCTGTTATAAATTGGTCATATAGCACTGTGAGTGCACGTTAGTTCTACCACTCGCCTTTAAGTTGGCTTGTGGATATTTTCAATGCTGAACCTCCTTGAAAAGAGAGTGAAAACCAGTTCCTTCCGTAGAATCTAACTTTAACAAATTCAATGGAGAACATCTTGATACCAAAATACATTTGTCTACAGTGACCACTTGAAATTTCTTTGTAGTTACCTGCTTCGTTCTTGCAACCATTCTAATGAAGCAACATAACTGGAGAAGTCTGTTATGGAAATACTAAATATTCCACTAGCCGTCTGTCCTATGGGCATAGGAAAGTGCGTGGTACGTGGAAGTGTGAACTGACATGGGACTCGCTTCCACAACTTAGTGAAGGAAGAAATGTCTCAGTCCATCTGCAAACCAGCCCTATAGTGGTTAGTAAACGAGGACACTAAAGCCAAGGGAAAATCATCAATGTGGCCTAAAACCACACTAACAACTAGAGAAAGTTCATATGGGCAATATTTGTAAGGCTGATATCATGAAATTGAAGTCAGTGCAGCAAACAGTTCCTCGGGTAGCTGAAGTAGTCAACTGTAAAAGCCAAAAAGCATCTAAAGGCGCACACATACTCTCACAGCTGGAACAGATCCAATCAAGTGCAGTTTAAGACTCACAAGCTCAAGTCGGGTGGGCCCTTCCCAAATCACTCCCCGTCTGTCCACTTGAAATTTCTTTGTAGTTGGTCGCTTCGTTCTTGCAACCATTCTAATGAAGCAACATAACTGGAGAAGTCTGTTATTGGAAATACTAAATATTCCACTAGCCGTCTGTCCTATGGGCATAGGAAAGTGCGTGGTACGTGGAAGTGTGAACTGACATGGGACTCGCTTCCACAACTTAGTGAAGGAAGAAATGTCTCAGTCCATCTGCAAACCAACCCTATAGTGGTTAGTAAACGAGGACACTAAAGCTAAGGGAAAATCATCAATGTGGCCTAAAACCACACTAACAACTAGAGAAAGGTCCATATGGGCAACATTTGTAAGGCTGATATCATGAAATTGAAGTCAGTGCAGCAAACAGTTTCTTCCCAACCTATTCTGGTCACACCCAAAGGCCCACTGGGGGTCCCATTTCGCATGACACGTCCGCACAAGCAGCAGGCAATATTCAACGATTCCAACCGGTCAAAAGTGCACGCTTAAGTCACGTGCACTTCTCACTTTTTTACGTGACTTCGTCACCAAGAAACTTATCCTTGCGCGACTGCTAATCACGCTCCGACCGTTGCACTTCGCCCGTCGGCCCACCTTGGCGTCTACTGAAGGAAGTTGGCCTCGGCCTTGGCCTCCTCCTTGGGGTCGGCCTCGGCCTTTTTCTGGGGTTGGCCTTGGCCTTGGCCTCCCCCAATGGTTGGCCTTGGCCTTCCCCCAAAGGGTTGGCCTTTGGTTTCCATACTTAGCATCTTCACTACTCTTTAACGGGTCGGACGTCACTCCACGACCCCCGTCGCCCGGACGCCGCTCCGCGACCCCCGTCGTTCGGCACTCCGCTACACCCGTGCGCCGCGCTGCTGATACAGCCATGCCCCCGGGCTCCCTGTCACACTACAGTGCCCTCGGCACCATACGCATTCCACCGTGCCCATGCGGCACGCCACTAACACAGACGTGCCCCCCGGCACCTTACTCACTCCGCTGCGCCCATGCGCCGCGCCACTAACACAGTTGTGTCCCCTGGCTCTCTGTCACACTTCCATGCTCCTTGCATCGGTCCATCCTTTCACCACACCATGCGCACCTTACCTTGGTCGTGGAACATGCTTCGACCCACTCTCCAGAGTGTGCAGCATCCTGCGGGGATAGGCGACTCCTCCGGGACACTATCTCCGCCAGGGAGCTCTTCAACTCCCCTTTCGCCAGGTAGACGGCTCTTCCGAGATGCTACCTCGGCCAGTCGGGTAGACGGCTCCTCCGGGATGCTACCTTGACACGTTCCGAGTGCTCCGGCACAAGGACTCACCCGCGGGGATTGGTGACTCCTCTGGGACACTATCTCTGTCAGGGAGCTTTTCAACTCCCCTTCTGCCAGGTAGACGGCTCCTCCGAGATGCTACCTCGGCCAGTCGGGTAGACGGCTCCTCTGGGATGCTACCTTGACGCACTCTGAGTACTCCGGCACAAGGACTCACCCGCGGGGATAGGCGACTCCTCCGGGACACTATCTCCGCCAGGGAGCTTTTCAACTCCTCTTTTGCCAGGTAGACGGCTCCTCCGGGATGCTACCTCGGCCTGCGGAATAGGCGACTCCTCCGGGACACTATCTCTGTCAGGGAGCTTTTCAACTCCCCTTCCGCCAGGTAGATGGCTCCTCCGGGATGCTACCTGGCCCGTCGGGTAGATGGCTCCTCCGGGATGCTACCTTGACGCGCTCCAAGTGCTCCGGCACAAGGACTCACCCGCGGAATAGGCAACTCCTCCGAGACACTATCTCCGCAGGGTGTCTTCGGTACTGGCTTACGTGCTCCGGCACTGGGGGCTCGCGTCGGCACCCCTAGGGATTATGACCCCCAGGTTACTCCGAGACGGGAGCATGTCTTCGGAGGTCATTGCGCCTAGTCCACCTGGCAGCTGGGCGTCGGGTCTTCCCCACCGCTGCCAAGCTTGTGGGACTCTGCAAGTGCTTGGATTGGTGGCTAGATCAAGGGGGTTCTCTGGCCACATTGACGCTGTGGGAGCCAGTCTTTCCAGACAGACAGAGCGACGCTGTGCAAGGCAGGCCGGTTGAATATGCGATTCGACAGCCCGTGGAGCACTGGCAGCTGTGGACCCGTCGGTGACGTGTCACTCCCGGGGAGCGCCACGGGTCGCGTGATGACATCATCATCTCAACCTTTCTAAATAGAGGTCTTGAGAATTCATTTGATAGGCTTGGACATTCTCAGAACATTTTCACTCACTCTAGAATCCTAGAGAGAGAAACATACAGGACCCTAACTCTGGACCTAAGCATCGGACCGTGACTGTCGTTGTGTATTCATCCTACGCTATCGCGCTCGCAGCACTGCCACCCTCAAGCTCTGTCTGGGAAGCCCTTGGTCTCTGCCCTTGTTGTGTCCCACATCAGCGCACTTGGCTTCTGACTCGGACTGCATTCCTTGTGGCACCTCCACGTCGACTGCGAACCCACATTTCCTATAAGTGCAGTTTAAGACTTACAAGCTCACGTCGGGTGGTCCCTTCCCAACTCCCCCCCTCCCCCCCGGTTGGTATGCTGCCATTGGAACTTGGGACTTGGTCAAAGTAGCAAATTGCTGAAACAAGGCAATGAACCAGGTATGACCCCAACAAAAAATAGGCTACATGTTTTCAAAATTTAAAAAAGTACCAAAATATGATTGCTTCTGGTTAGAAGGTCTAAAACATGAAAATAGAAGTTCCTGCACTCAATTTGCGAACTTGAATACCAGAAAACAGCATTTGTATGCTAGAAGAATGCACATCAAGGGATATAATTTCATCTACAGGCCTTTATAAGTTCGGGCCAGAAAGCTGTTTTATAGTGAGAAAATGCCAGGCAAACTACAGGTTCTTTAGTTTGCTACGGTAGCCCATGCTTCAATAGCACCACAAACTTTTTAAGCACACCTAAAGCCCAGATATTTAGCAGCAAGTACCATGCTGGTGTAGCCATGTGTCGTTTAAGGTAGCCACCTTATCCAGCTACATTGACTATGTTCAAGGTTGTTTGTAGTGAAGGTTAGACTTAGAAACAGGAAGTGAGACTTCCGAAATATAAAGGGATATTATAATATTATTATGTTCTTGTATTCTTCCACAAGCTACAAGTTTGTTTTTCTTTGCCGTAAATTTATTAGCGTAGGACGGACCTTGATAAATGGTATATAACGCTGTCCTACAGGCTGGTATGGCAGGCTAGGGCTTAGGTTAATAACATTTGTAATTGAGAAGCCAGTGTTAGAGTTTTTGGGTTGAAAGACGGTTGTTTAAGGTGATGTGAACAGTATCTGTGAACAGCGTTTTGGTGTTCTATAAACCTTAAACAAAATAGGAAAAGAGAATGGAAAAGGATAGGAAATCACCCAGCATAAAATCAATAGAACTCACCACTGACCAGAAAAGCAATTCTGCTTCAGAAACTCTATTCATCAACTCTCCTTTTGTTCCGCTTATGGTGCTTGCTCATTTATATGGACAAAAAGCAAAAACCATTTCTACTAGGAAGAATCTAGAAGATTACCAACAAGAAGAATACTCCTAATAACAAAGGACTTATAAAATATAGTAAATATTTAATCTAAAGACTAAACCCAATAACAAATGGACTTACTAGGGAATATTGTAAGTACTAAAAAGTGTCTACCCTTCTTCTCAAATCTATGTTTCCTATTTTTCTTTCGTTTCCAAGAATATGCCCTATCTCTGAGGGTCTGATCCCTATCACTTACATTGAAGCAAGTCATGACATCATACTAAAACACAGGAACACTTCAGCTAATATCTGGGTAGATAGCGGACATGACGGGAACATGTAAGCTCTACCTTTACAGTGAACTATGGCTTAAATGAAGATTAGTGCCTCCCGATAATAAATCTAGCATCATTGCTGATAAATTATGATTATTATTTTCTCATCACTTAGATAGTGAATTCCTTTTCTTCCTTCCCTAGCCAGATCTTCATTAAACTACATATTCAATTCATCTGGTTAAACTTTTTTTTTTAGATTTCGTTAGTCATGTTAAAGTTTCTTAGAAGTGGCAGCCGGTGCTATAAAATAAAGCTTTATTATTGAACATCGGATAAGTGTTGGTGACATTGACAGAGCACTATTACCACGTTTGTTAAGTTCCATGCATGTGCTTTCTTATCTCGGGTAAGTAACTGACCCCTCCTTTTCTTTCCTTGCAGCAATTTTAGCTGATGAGATGGGTCTTGGTAAGACCATTCAGGTAATTGAGTTTTAGCTTCTTCCATATGTAGCAAAATTTACCTGCGAATGATTGGATAAATGTCGTTGCTTCTTCTCTTGTATTAGGCTATCACGTACTTAACCTTATTGGACCACTTGGAGGATGATCCGGGTCCTCATTTGATTGTATGCCCGGCTTCTGTTCTGGAAAACTGGGAAAGAGAGCTTAGAAGATGGTGCCCTTCATTTACAGTTCTCCAATACCATGGAGCTGCACGATCAGCATATGCAAAAGAGTTGAGTTCTACAGCCAAGGGTGGATTGCCTCCTCCATTTAATGTTATTCTTGTTTGTTACTCGCTTTTTGAGCGACACAGGTTAGCTGCATCTTATTTGTATATTGAGAGGTGTTCGAATTTTCTTTTTATCTTTCAACTTCTTTCTACAGTGTGCAGCAAAAAGATGACTGCAAGATATTGAGACGCTGGCGATGGAGTTGTGTGCTGATGGATGAGGCTCATGCTTTGAAAGATAAAAGCAGCTATAGATGGAAAAACCTAATGTCGGTTGCACGTAATGCAAATCAGCGTCTAATGCTTACAGGGACACCATTACAAAACGATTTACATGTAAGCTGCTCGTGCTAATTTCAAGTACGACTAAAATGGATTAATATTTTTGCAGTGACTAGCAAATTATCGTCCTGAATAATGCTACGAGGTAAAGTAAATAATTTTGCTACTATATATTTTCTTAACGTGGGTGGATAAATAAATGAAGGTAGGGTATTCGTCAGAAAAAAAATGCTGGAAAGTATTTGAGGAGTTACAAGCTTACTGCTTGATGCTGGGATGTCTTAAGAAATAAGGTTTCACTTGCCATCGGATCTCTTTGTTCCCCCGCCTCAACCCCTGCCCCAAAATAATGTAAGGTCTATCTATCTCTCTCTCTCTCTCTCTCTCTCTCTCGTTGTTGTATGGGGAGGTTAGGTCTATGTAGGTTAGCTGTTTGAGTTCCCACTAAGAAAGAGTTATAGATAAGATGAAGATCGTAGCTTATTCGCACATCTTGTAATGAATAAAAGGTGGGTGTCAGAGAGTAGAGTCTCTTGGGCATTTTACCAAGAGTCCTGGGGATGACTATTTTGCACTGATGTGCAATGTTGTCGTCCTGAAGAAGGCTATGACGAGGAGGAGAAGCAAATATCCATCTACTTTGTATGTACTGTACATGGGTATGTTAATGAATGAAGCTAGGATATTAGACTTTAAACAAAAGACGCTGGAAGGTATTGCCAGAGTTACACATTTGCTGCTTGATGTGTAGGGAGTGCTAAGAAATAATGTCTGACTTGCCATCTAGATTGCGGCCTGGGCTACACAATGGGGATCCTTCCACCACCCACCCCAACCCACTATCATCCCGCATGTAAGCAGGAGTTGATTCCCAGGACCCTTGGTACAAAGCCAAGAGACTCTTACAAGATAGATTTTTAGCTGTTTTTTGGGGGGGCCTTTTTTATGTTTCTGCTTCATCGTTGCCTTCTTTCCATACACAGATTTGGTCCTGCTCGTGAAAGTTAACCGGGTTTTACCTGTAAATTGAGAAACAGGCAAGTACCCTGTGGATATGGGTATGGTGATAATGGGATGCCTATTGGGCTCCTGTGACTCTTGGTACAATGCCAAAACACTTTATTAGCTGACACACCCACCTTTTTTTGGAGTATGTTAAAATGACTTTCTAGTCAATGCTCATTGTCAGTAAATGTGACTGCTTGTTTTTCTCACTAGACACCCTATGAAATTTGACAGGTCTGGATTGCATTATATTAGTAGCCATATATAGGCTAAAGATACACAATTTCCATCGTTCCGGAACATCATTTGTTCTTGTGGAGATGATTTACAACCTTCATTGGTCGTGTGCTTCAGTTGTATACCTTAGGTTGCTTGGAGTCACATGGGCGATGTACTTTACTAGTCTGTGCTGTGTTCCAGCATGCACTTTTAGTACCTTCTCCTCTACCCAAGTTCTTCACTCGGTTTTGGGCATATTGTTTGAAGACTCAACTTTGAAGTGGCATATTGCTATACATGTTGTTAGCACCTCTAAATATTTGTTAATTCTTCATGTGATAAGCATGATTATCTATAAAGTATGAAACACCATCAGTGTGGCATTTCTATAATTACGTGTTTGGTTTTAGTCTGACTACGTTTTTTTTAGCAATGCACCAATCCCCACTCTGCTGTGCATGCTATCGGTGGAAATTTTCCTCGGGGTCTTATTGGTATATGGAAATGGAATTATGCTTTGGAGTTGTATTTCGTTCTAATTGAATTGGAATCCAAAAAGACAATTCCGTTTTCTGGAAGTAACTATTAGAAGCTAAGAAATTGAATTCTGATCAAACATTTTTCATTAAGTGCCCATGATGGTGACTTTCCGGTGAATTATTGGATTAATCGGTCACTGCCTGCCAATTTTCGGTGTGGTCAGGCAGTGGGCCGGCGGGCTTCTGGTTAAATCTGCAGTCGTTCGCTGTATTTCTGGCAAGGTCCAGCGGTGGTCGGATGTTGGCCTGTGGGGCCCCATTGGTTAATTAAGCTTATCATTCTTGGAAGTGTAATTATTAGCTACAGGCCTCAAAATTGGAAATGTGCCTAAGATAGTTTGAAAATAAATTTCATGGAATTTGACCATAATTGAGATCCCAATTCCGGATGGAGTGTCCAAACAGCAGAATTACAATTCTTAATCCAGCCCCAACTCCAAACAGCAAAATAACACTTCTTAATCCAACCACAATTCCAAGCTCACTTCTGCAATCCAAATGGACCCATAGTGTCTAATCTTGACTGAGAAATCTACCGTTGGAGTAAGCACTAACTTGATATTTCCATCTTTGATGTATTTTGTTGACTTCAGTGAGTATGCGCAGGAGCTGTGGTCTTTGCTGGAGTTTATGATGCCTGATCTTTTTGAAACCGGCAATGTTGACTTGAAAAAGATTTTAAATGGTGAAGATATGGATTTGATTTCTCGAATGAAGTCAATTTTGGGGCCATTTATTCTGAGGCGTTTAAAATCTGATGTAATGCAGCAACTAGTCCCAAAGAAACAGATGGTATGAGATCTCTTAATTGGAAAACTCTTTCACCTTGTATTATTGACAGGAAATGCGTTGGGTAGCGTATTGGCACTCCCTGTATAGCTAATGACACTCCATTTATAGTCAATTCATGCTTGAGGTAAAATCTTCTATATCTGCATGGGACCGCCATTAGCCAAAAAGGGGGTGCAGATACAACTCTCTACGCCATTGATCTTCTTTAACTTGTTAACGAATGGATAAATTGCACGTAAAATTTCGTACTTTGGGTCATTTGCGCTTAAGACCCATTTTTCTTCAATCTGGCACTCAATACCTTAAACTTCTTAATTGGTGCGCAATTTACCAATTGTTGGTGCGGGTTTAAAATTTTAGAACGTCAGTTTGGGAGTGTAAGTGGGAACTTCCATGAAAAACCTACTTGGTAGCCACATCAGCCCGTTACCCGACCCACCTCCCCCCACTATCCTCCCCTCCACCTCCCCAATTACGGCCACCACCTCCCTCACTTATGTGTCTCCAGTACTAACCTCTATTGTTTCTGTCATTTACTTATTTCTCTGTAAATACCAAACCTACCCCTCAAATGCCATGTATAGGCCACCATTAAACCACTGTCATCACTGACGACCACCATCGACATTGAAGGCCATCACACCAAAACCAAAATCTCGGCCACCACAACCGACACTAATCCACTAATGCCACCACTGAAGTGCTCGTATATCCTTGGCTAATTCTAATTGAATTTTGTGTTTATGTACTGTACAGTTGCATAAACACAAAATCCTAATTGATTCTCAGCCAATACCCCAATCGATTTTCAAACAGAAACCATATTTGCTGAATTTTTCATCAAATTCACTTGAATAATTTCAGATCAGAGCAGGTGGTGGTGGTGATAGTGGTGGGCAGTGACAACGGATGTGGTACCTGGGGTCTCTGTTGGTGGAAATTGTGAGGGATGATGTTCGGATCCATAACACTGCGGCAGTGATAGGTGGTGGTTGATTGTGGCATGACCGTAATTCAGTTGAAGTCAAATTTTTACATCGATTATGGAGCATATCCCTACAGTTTTAGTGAGAAGCTTTTTCAAGTTTAAACAAATAAGAAATTTCTATTCCATGTGCGTTTTCAACTTCCACCAACAGCTGTGTTTTCTTTTAGGTGTGGGGGTGGTGGGGAAGGCAATGGTAATTTAATGCTAGGGCACGAGGGAAAAGAGGTGGCAAACATGATAAGCGGTTCTTGGTCGCCAAACTTTGAAGAAGAGATTCAATGAGTAGCCTCATGCAAAGGGAGGGGCGGATAGTGGGAGAGAGCAGAAGATAGAAAAGATGAAAATAATTTGGGCTAATTACACTCATGTCCCTGAGGTTTGGGGGTAATTACACTCAAGGACAATAGTTTGGACAAATTACACTCATGTCCTGTTGACCAAACGGAATCCTAAAACCCTAACGGTTTTAATGAAAAGACTTTATTACCCCTAAGTTGGAACTTTATTTATTTTTAATGCCATTAATTTAATCTTTAAAAAAAAGAGAAAAAGAAAGATTAATGTACCCCCCCCCCCACGCCCTCAACCCTATTGGCCATTTTTGTCTCAAACTCCCCCCGCAGAACACCTTCGCCGCCCGTCGGCCTCCTCGTCGCCACACCCACCCTTCCCCTTCCCCGTCGCCGCACCCACCCTCCTCCTTCCCCTTTCCCGTCGCCACACCCACCCTCCCCCTTCCCTGTCGCTGCCTCCACCCACCCAATCCTTTACGAAGGGATTGCCGACAGCGTGGGTGTGGGAGGGGCTCGCCGGCGTGGTGGGGTGGTGCGGGGAGAGGCTGCCGGCGTCGATGAACCGTGACTGAAACAAATCTCTTGAAACCCTAACTCTGAAGTAGATCTTCGATGCTTGGCCTTTTTAATCGGAATGCTGCAACAGTCGACGGCAACTCCATCTCCGGCGCTGTCACCTCGATTTGCGGATAGAATCGAAGCGTTGTCCGGATCTCTCGGCAATCACCATCGCGATTCTCAGCAGCTGCCTTTTTTCTGATTTAATTAGCCCTTAATAATTTTATGGATCATGTTCTGATTGTGGAACTATGTGGAATTCGTCTTTACGGGGTTGTGATTGTAATGAACAAGGGAGGCAAGGTAAGATTTGGGGTTTCTGTGCATCACCCAACTGTGGATTAGGGTACCGGCGTTGTTGCGATGATGCCGGCAGTGGCTTATGTTGGTGCCGGCGGTGCTGTGATTGGGTGATTGGGTCTTAGGTCATGGATTAGGGACCGGCGGCGCTGCGATGATGCCGGTGTCTGTGCTTATTCAGTGGTTTGGTGTAGCTTTGGTGGTGGTGCACCGGTGGTCTTGACACCGGTGAGTGGGCATATACAGAAAAAGAAAGACTTTAAAAAAAGAAAAAGAAAAACTTTAAAAAAGCTGATTCTTAATATTGTTAAAAAAAAATCAGGTGTATAAGGGCATATACAGTATAAGGGCAATATTGTCATTTTAAAAATACATAATGATGACATCAGCTAAAAAGTAAAATTTTTTAACAGAACCCTAACAGATGGATACGGATGATACATTTGAAATACTTTTGGTCACGGAATGTTACATTTTGAAACTTTGTGTCCTTGACTGTAATTATCCCATAACCTCAGGGACATGGGTGTAATTAGCCCAAATAATTTCTTTGGCGTAGTTGGCTTCCATGTCATATGCAAGTAGAATGATGTGGACCGATGAGGGGGAAGATTGCATTTTGCCTCCCACAGCGAACGGACGTTGCAAAACTTGGAGCGCTAGCCTTCAATTGGTAAATTGCTAATCATTCAGAAAGTCCAGGGCGTGGGCGCCGAAAGTGAGAGGTTATTAGGTTTTATGCGCAATTAGTCCTTATCCATTTTCCTCTAAAGGGGTCTGGAATATGTTGCTACAGGTTGAGTATGTGCTCATGGAAAAGCAACAGGAAGATGCTTACAAAGAAGCCATTGAGAATTATCGCATTGCTTCACGTGCTCGTATAAAGAAGTCTTCGGAAGTTAACTCACTAAATGTTGTTGCTCTTCCTCGGCGACAAATTTCCAACTATTTTGTTCAGTTTCGTAAGGTGCTGTAGATAGTTTTTCTACCGATCTGCTTTAAATCGAGTTACTTAAGATCTGTTTATACTTCTTTGGTTATGTTGTTAGGATAATATATACGTTCTGCATAATGCAGATTGCGAATCATCCTTTACTGGTGAGGCGTATCTATACTGATGAAGATTTTGCTCGTTTTGCTAAAGAGTTACACCCAAAAGGTGTGTTTGGCTTTGAATGTACCTTGGAGAAAGTAGTTGAAGAACTCAAGAGTTACAATGACTTCTCTATTCACCGGGTAATTTTTTGGCTGCCACTTTATACACAAGTTGTCTAAATTATGCTTCCTTTGATCATTAGTACTGGACTTCCTACTAAAATAACATTAGATCCTATTTTCATGAAAATAGGAACTAAATTCCGAGACACTTCATACCTGATCTTATATTTGTTAAAGCATCATGTCTTGTATCATCATTCCTTCCACCAAGAAAAAATGAAAAAAAGAACCTACAAAAAACTTATCTAGCTTACGTGGGTTGATAGTGCCCCCCCTCCCACCCCACCCAAAAAAAAAGAAGAGGAAAGCTATAAATAAAATCAAAGTCCTAAATTGAGAGAATATACTGCGATGTTTCTAATGACAGCAGTTATGAACATAGCATCTAAGTTCGTTAATAACAAAATATCTCGATCTATGTTACATGGACTCGGTGTCGGTGTCTGGATCGGACACATGTCCGAGTGTCGGACTCGCCTATTTTGAAAAATTGGGGATACAGGGACACAGATCTAGAAGTGGCCACGGACACGGCTAAAAATTTTAAGATACATAAAATACTTCAAATAAATGAGATTGAGTGTTAAATATTATTATTTTTTTTACGGGTATATATAAATTCTACAGAAATTATATATAAGTACTGCCCAAAATAAATAGGTTCTTTCACTTTTGGTTGGACAATATACATTTTATTTTGATTTAGATATATTTTGTACCTTTTTTATAAGTCAATGCTAAAAAGTTGGAAAAAGAAAGAAAAGAAAAAAAAAAGCAAAAGAAAGTCTGTCAAAACTCAAAAAGCAGACAGAAGACCCACGTGATTAACTCCTGGCAGAAGATACTCTCTCTTCTTCTTCTTCTTCTTTCTTCCTCCTCTTTTTCTCGTAGGTCGATGGCCGTATCTTCTCTTTTCTTTCTTCAAAGCATCAAATTTTCTTCTTCTCTCTCGTAAAAACCTTCACAGCATTTTCTTTCTTCAATCCTTATTGCCGCTCTTTGGCCGGAATGTCAACGTGGCGTATCCGTCCGGTAGATGATGGATCCGACACGGTTCCCATACCCGTGTCGGCGTCGAGTTGTGTCGACACCATCCCTTCACCCCAGAGTGAAGGGTCTGTGTAACATAGATCTCGATCGGACCACAATCTAAGAGAATCTATTCTCTTAAGAATTCCTTAAAAAAAAAAAAGAGCATGAAACGAGTGGCTAAAGCAACTTACATAAACTAACCTAATCAAATTACCCACATCCGGGTAAGTTTCTCAAATTAAAGATACATTGTTTAATTAACTAAGAAAAGCATTCAAAGAATCCAGAGCTGCTAGACCCTTTAGCCACCATAACAAGGTTAGGGAGTAGGGCATAGTTATTAAAGGCGCATGTGCACCTAAGGCGCGAAGGGTCCCTAGAGTCTAGGCGTAAGGCGCAGGCGCTCGCCTTTTCGAAGTGAGGCGCAAAGTAAAAAATAAATAGATATTAGTGCATTAAACCAATAAAATCACATAAAACAATTCAGAACATGGCAATTTAACAAACTTTGAACACTAGAAAAAGTTTCATGTCTAATGAGAAGTAGTTGATCCTAATTAAACATGATAACGTCATTCTTATCATTAGTAAAGTCTAAAGCAACAATGTTTTCCTCAAAGGGAAATCATATCCAATTTTTTTAGAGATTCCTCCTCAATTTCATCTTCTTTGTCTCTAAGATGACGTGAAGGAGTATATTTATTTAAAAAAGAGGAACAATTGGGGACGAGACACTAGCGAAGTGAACAACAATATAACAACTGAGCGGTTAGGGATTTGGGGTTTTATTTTTTTGTGGTTTAGATATTGATTTGTTATGTTATGAAATAAAGAACAAAAAATAATGAACGGTTGAAATGATGCCATGATCCAAAAAATCAAAAATTAGGATTTTGGGGCTTTTCTTTGCGCCTCCACCGCCGCCTTGCGCCTAGGCGCGCGCCTTTCGAAGGGGCTGCGCCTAGCCCTAGGCGAGGCGCAGCGAGTGCCTAGGCGCGCCCTTGATAACACTGGAGTAGGGTCAGCACGAATAGTCGAGCAAGGTGCCAAAATGCTAGAGGCACCAAAGCAAAGTTGAAAGAAAGGCCAGTGATTTCAAATGGACAAGTGATGTGCTTATATCAAATAAGAAAATAAACGTCATTAAAAATTTGACTTGTATGAACAAATGTAATATGCATGGAAAGCTATGAGAAAGAGTACAAAGACTATGTTGGTTATAAAGATTCAAACGTTGAACCGAACGTTCAAACGTCGAACCGAATGTTCAAACGTATGCATACACGGTAGCGTGCTAGGCGTCCACTGTTTGCCAGATTACAAACAAACGTGTGTTGAAAAGACCCTCTCAAACTTGAGAGTTGTTTAAACATAGTCAACATTAGTCTTGTCTTACAAATGTTAATGTTCAAGAACCGACTAGATTGATGGTGCACGATGGAACAATGACACCACTTAAACATATAGCATCAATTGGGTAAAAAGTACAGATCAAAGCCTTTACAAAAGGTCAAGTTCGCAAAAAAGTGGATTAGGAGGAAAGAGAACAAAGCCTACAAAGTCAATCTTTACTCGAACAGTTTTGTATTGGCCTAGCCCATTCTATACAAAGGCAATTTCAACTACAAAATAAATGGGTTTAAAAAAGCTCAAAACATAGAGTCAAAAGACTTACCAAGGTTTTTATATTGTGAAGGATCATAGAGAGCAGGTTGATAACGAATATTCTTTAGGAAGTCCAAGTGACATAATATGCAGTCCAAAAACAACAAATTTCAGTAGTGACCAACATTATTTAAAGACAATTTCGACCAATAAATAAAAGTATTCTGATAAGATAATCATCCCCAAGGTGTTCAGACTGAATGACAAATTAATGTAAATCAAAATGGATAATCTGCAATGCCAGAAACAACAATTCTCTGCCCAAACTAGTTTCCTATAGTGACTGTTTAAAGTAGAACTATGAAGAATCTTAGCTTACAAAGTTAAGTTCCAGAGAGAGATGAAATTGATATAAACCAATGAGTGATGAAGATCCTATGGCAAATCAAATTGGCTGCTAGAAACAGAAAATTATGGACTTTTACCGGGGATTTACTTTAAAGTCATGTTTTGACATGAAAAACTGAGATTTTAAGAGAACTTAGATCTGGAAAATTGAGGTGGACATAGCAACGTTTTCCAAAAGCACAAGAATTATAAAACGAATAAGTAAAGAATGAAGTATTGACAATCTAGTAGATTCCCTTACAACAACAAAAAGTACAAAACTTACCTTATTCGAGCAATTTCGGCAAAAGCTAAATCCCCATTAAACATGATGTGATTTGACACTTGATCAAAAACCCAAATCCCCATGAAACATGATGTGATTTGACACTTGATAAAAAAACCCAATGTGTCAGACCATCTCTAAAGCGTAGCCAAACCTCCAAAAATACAAGTATGATCAAAGTAACGAATAGTTAGAACAAACTAACACATATTGCCTTGGACAAAATCGAAGAAGAAAACAAGCAAGAAGCAGCAAGGAGCAGTAAAGTAGCTGCAAGGAGCCTGTTGAAGAGAGGATTGCAAGAATTAAGACAACCTAAATGGGCAAATCACATAAACACTCTAAACTTAAGGTACTTATTTAAAACTCCATAAAATTTTCTAACATTATAGAAAGGGCACGGAAACCTTTTTAATAGCAAAATAAAGACAATTGATAACCAAAAACGTTGGGATACTACACTCTCCCCGCCTTAAAAGATTTTTGTCTTAGGAATAAAACGTGCCTTAATTGTTACAAAGTTGAGGGTGCTTTTCGGGCATAGCTTTCTCGAGTTCCCAAGTAGCTTCTTCCATTGAATGGTTATGCTAAAGTACCTTAAGTAACTTAATAGTTTTTGTGTGCCAAATTTGCTCCTTACGGTCTAAAATTTGCACTGGGTGCTCAATGTACGACAGATCCTCTCAAATCTCCATTGGTTCGTAATATGTAAAGGACTTGGTAAGTGTTTCCTCAAAATTGATACCTGGAGCACATGATGCAATTGGATAAATTCGGAGGTAAAGCTACCTGGTAAGCAACTAGTCCAACTTTCCTCAAGATTACAAATGGTCCAATGAATCTGTATCACTCCTTTTGAAGGTGATACGTGGAGACACATGATCACCCACTTAAAACTCTAAATTCACGTTTTCTGTTATGGGATAACTTCTCAGGCAACTCTGAGCAACTAGCGAATGATTCCTGATAAAAATATCTGGGCCAAAACACCTAAAAGTTTCTCCTCTAACCTCATTTCAGCACGTTGGTTTCCTTCATCTCCGACCACACAAGGTTTAAAATGGTGCCATACCAATACTACCGTAGAGGCAATTGATATATGCAAACTCAATAAGTGGCAGTTAATCATCCCAACTACCCTTAAAGTCCGACGAACAAAGCATGCCGTTCAAAATCTGAATAGCCCTCTCTGATTGTCCGTCACTCCAAGGATGATAAGCTATAGTAAGGTTAATTCGAGTACCCAAAGCATCTTGCAAACTACACGAAAACCTCGATGGAAAACATGTATTTCTATCAGAAGTATCATAAAATGCACTCCTTGAAGTCGAATAATCTCGTAAGCTGTAGGTAACGTAACTCTAACCGGGAGGAAATGTGCATAGTCAAATAGTCAGTTATCTCCCAAACCGAATTATGACTTTGCCTTGTCCTGGACAACCCAGACATAAGAGTCTATAGCAATATGTTCTCACTTTAACTGAGGTATGGTGAGTGGGCAAAGGTCCCATAGGTCATTGACGTTCCACCTTGACCTAATCACAAGAAGACATTAAGTGACAAATTATGCTATCTCTCTTTTCATATCATTCCACCAAAACATATTTCACGTATCCAGCTTAGTTTTACTTGAATATACTGCAAAACCTAAAGTGTGCACATAAGACATGAGAGAAAATAATAGTTTAACTTCTCTTTCGCCTTTTCCACTGCCTTCAAGAACGGCTACTAGGTCAACCAATAAGAGATTGGGGAGGCATACATGTTTCTTCCTCATTCTGATTTGGTTTTCATATCTTGGATCTTGGTTTGCGCTTTATGGCATTCCACCATAAGAAAATCCATCCCGTAAAGATAAATCAAAAAACACATGACAAAGAGAGCACTCCACCAGCCAAAGATGAGTACTAGAAGAGCCTGTTCGATCGCCCCACGTACTATGTTACATGGACCCTTCACTTTGGGGTAAAGGGCGGTGTTGACACGACACGGACACAGGTATGGGATCCGTGTCGGACTCTTCATTTGCGGGACGGACACGCCACATCGTCTGTTCTGCCTGAAAGGGGAGGCACATATTTGCAGATCTGGTGTCTGAGGGAGGTGGAGATGGAAGAAAGAAGATAGATCTGAAAATAGGGAACTAGATCTGTGCAGGAGAGAGAGAGAGAGAGAGAGAGATCTGGTGTTTGAGGGAGGTTGAGATGGAAGAAAGAAGATAGATCAGAACTGAAAAGCAGATCTGTACAGGAAGAAGGGAGAGAGAGATGGAGAGAAAGGACTTTAGTACCTGAGTCTTGAAGACAATCACGTGGGTCTCTGTTTTTGTTTCTGATGGGGAAAGAGCCCATGTGTTATGATGGGACCACAAGCACCTTTCTTCTCTTATATTATTTGTTTATAATTTTTTGAAATACCAAGCAGGTACAAAATGTATATAATTCAAATAAAAAAATCCAGAATTAGAATACATATTTTAAACTTCTAGCAAAACCTTTCATACCCTAAAACATTTTTTTTTGTACTTATCTTGTTTCAAGTATTATAGGCAATTAAAATATTCTAGCCGTGTCCCAGTGTCCGTGTCCACATCCGGATCCGTGTTCCCGTATCCTTATTTTTCCAAAATAGGCGAGTCCAAGACTCGGACACTTGTCCGATCCGGACACCGAGTCCATGTAACATAGCCCACGTATCAACAATTTGTTAATGCCTTATTCTCCTCTAGTTGAGTAGTTGAAGGATAAGAGAAGAGTATAAGGGATGAGTAGTTACTCTTGGTGCTTTTGGCTTAAGAAGGCAGTAAGCTGATGGAGTTCTGTGGTGATGGGATACGAGCTGCTAATGTCCACATTCGGTCGGTCTTCAAGTGAGTGACATGAGGTGGATCAACAGAAACTAAAAACATTTGCCAGCTCGAAGTGTGGTAGTTGATTTGTAACGAGAGGTGGGAAGGTAAATGAAAATGAGCTTTTCGCTCTCTTTAGTTCAAAGGTCATAGAGTTGAATGTAGTTTAGTTCAAGTCATAGAGTTGACTTTGAGTCCTATTGCATTGACTAAACAATTATTTGGAAACGACTCCCGGCTAGCTTATCGTGTGTGACGATGCTAACTCAACCTGACATGGATATTGAACTAAACTACTAGGGACCGTTGCTCTCCTTACAACTTTGGCTGCTCAATCCGATACCACCGCCCTAGTACCTTATTATTCCTATGTGTAAAGCTGCCCTACATCTCCTTCTTTTGCCCTACATCAGAAGGGGACACAATCTGGTGCCAACTGTAATGCCGTCACATCAATCCTGAACTCTGGTTGTTGACCATCCTTGAGTTATTCCATGATCTCAACCAATTTTGAATCTATGATACGCTCTTGTTTAATTCTCTCTCGATCAAAGTAGTTTGCGCCGCCAAATTACCAAAATAAATTCTAGACCCAGGAACCAAGTCATCGACATCCGGACTTTCCAAATGAGCAAGAATTTCCTTTTACAAAGACAAAAGAGCAACAAATGTACCGATAGTTTTCCTGCTAAGAGCATCAGAAATCATTTTGGCTTTCCCTAGATAGTATTAAATCTTGTAGTCGTAATCTAGCAATCCTAATCATCAACAGTGCCGCATATTTAACTCCTTTTGCTTGCAGAAATGTTTAAGGATCTTGTAATATGTGTCTTCCACACACGTCTCACCATAGAGACAGTGTCTCCATATTTTCAAGGCAAAAACTACAAAAGCTAACTCCAATTTATGTGTAGGGTTGTTTTCATACATCTTGAGCTATTGTGAACCATAAGCAGTTACTCGACCATGTTGTATCAATGGACATGCCAGACCTTTCTACCAAGCATCGTTCTATATCACAAACCCTCCGGTACCTGATGGCTGAGCAAGAATCAGAGCTGAAACCAATCTTTTCTTTAGCTTTTGAAAGCTACGATCACACTCCTCTGACCACTCAAACTTAATATTCTTCTAAGTCAAACGAGTCAACGGAGTACCAAGCTTCAAAAGCCCGTCTACAATTATGTGGAAATAGCCAACCAAACCACGGAAACCACGTATCTCTATAAGTGTCCTTAAAATATTTTTGACTTAGCTAGCTAATGATACAGTAAACTAAGCTCAATCAAAATTCAAATCATATGGAACAAATGATATCAATTTCTAGTCCAACATGCTTATCTGATAATATACCAAACCATACTCTTTCTATAGTCTGCCTAACACTAAAATGATTAACTTCAAGTCTAAAGTATGCCTAAGTAACAAGTACTCTTCCTATCAGATTCGACCTATACAAGATCCGAACCTTGAGATCTAACTCTCGGTCTCATCACCTTTCCGAGCTCTAGAATTGAAATTTACATCATATCCTCTTTTCAATCATATCCATATATGCTCGTGAATTCCCAACGAATCGTATCCCTGTGCTTTGCTACCAACCTTGTCACACCCTCAAAAATTGAAATTCGTGATTGAAATCAAGGTCCTAAATTGAGATAATGTACTGAAATGTCTAATAACACCAGGTGTAAATAGAGCATCTAAGTTCATTATTAATAACAAAATGTCTCCATCATATCATAATCTAAGAGTATCCATTCTCTTAAGAATCGCTTATACAACAAAACATCAACCGCAATGGTATTACAACTTACACAAACCAAACCTAATCAAGCTTCACAAATTAAATATAAGCAGTTCAATTAACTAAGAAAAACTTTCAAAGTCAAAAGCTGCAAGAGCCATTAGCCACCTCTTTTGCCTGCGACAAGGGACAAGGTAAAAGAATGAGGTGAGCTCGAATAGCACAGTATGGCACCAAAATGCTAGAGGCACGAAAGCAAAGTTGAGCGAAAGGAGCAGTAATTACCAATGATTCCAAATTACCAAATGATGTGATTATATCGAAGAACAAAAGAAATGTCATTAAGAATTTAAACCTATGCATTTATGTAATACGCATTGAATGCTATGAGAAAGAATACAGAGACTGTGTTGGTCATAAAGATCCAAACGTGGAACCGAACTTATAAGCATCGAATTATGCATACCGGCAACGTGCTAGGCATCCACTGACTGCTAGCATATAGACAAAAGCTTGTCCCAACGACCCTCTTAAATTTGAGAGTTGTTCAAACATATTTAATACTCCCTCCGTCCCACATAATTCGGTCACCTTTGAGTTGCACAAACTTTAAGGAAAAAATCCAATATAATCAACTTTCCAAAGTTACCCTCACTTACAAATATTACTTTTACCATTGTATCCACTATCCTTTTTATTTGATCTTTTCCATCCTTTTTATTTTATCTTTTCCATACCTTTTCTTTTCTTTTCCTCACAATCTTCTTGTTTCACTCAAAATACAGGTTCGTCCTTCCCTTTCCTTTCCTCACTGCTTTAATTTTCCTTTCTTTTTCCATCCATGACTGTCCTCTTTTCAAACAAAGACTAACCAGCTTATTTTCACACTCCACAGCTGGTCATAGTAGTCTTACGTTCGGGGATGTGTGCAAATCGCTCACCCACCACCATTTTAAGCCAAACCAATTCTCATCATCCCTATCCTCTTTCTCCAAATCTGCCGCCACCTCATTTCTTTCATGAATTAAAAAATTTTCTTGAAGGTCTTAAAATTTTCAAACCAATTGCCACAAACAACTTCAGTTTGCAAATTAGGGTTCCATAGTACTTATGGGAACAAAGAGATTAAAAAACTGATTGGCGATAAGTTATGGAGGCGATAAATTAGAGCACCAAGGGTTCCACTTCCACCAAAATTGCAGTGGTACAACTACGTTAATTTGCAGGTTTGTGGTAGGCGTTGCAAAGTGGCAGGTGATCTCGCCGTCGGCGGTGACGAAGAAGAAAGTGTTCGGTGGTGGGTGCTGTCTCTAGTCCTTGATGGTTTACGACATTTATTTGAGACTTTCAGTTGAATTTATTGCGGGGTTCTGGTTGGCGGTTCAAAGTTGCAGGTGATGTTGCCATCGTCAATGACTAAGAAGAAAGAGTTTGATGCTGAGTGTTGTGCTCTCTTGGTTTCTGGCATTTATTTAAAGATTTGTACTTGTTTATTTTGGTTTTGTTAAATGATAAATAAGGAGTGTGGATTTGTTTTACATAAAAGGGAAAAGTTGGAAGATTAAGAAAAATTATATCCCAAAATTGAAATGATTAATTTTTGTGGGACAGCTAGAAAAGAAAATCTGATTGAATTCTGTGGGACGGAGGGAGTATTAGTCTTCTCTAACTCAAGCTGATATTCAAGAACCGGCCTGAATTGATAATACACATGGAACAATGGCACCAATTTTACATATAGCATCAATATGGTAAATAGTAAAGGTCAGAGCCTTTTCGAAAGGTTAAGCTCATAGAAATTGAATAAGAAAGGAAAGAGAAGGAAGCCTACAAAGTTAATATTTGCTTGAATAGTTCTGTTTCGATCCATTACATTCAGGGGCAATTTTGACCACGAAATAAATGGGTTTTAAGAGAACTCAAAACATGAGTTGGAGAAGACTTATCATGGTTTCCATAATGCTAAGGATCATAAAAAATCGATTTACAATGAATATTCTTTAGGAAGTCGAAGAGAGGTAATAAAGACCAAAAACAACAAATATTCAACATTGGCCAACATTATTTGTAGAAAATTCCCCAAGGTTTTCAAAAGGTACAAGTTGATGAGGACAGTGAGAAATGATTGACCTAGAGCAGAGCGAAATGAACTAATCTGCAATACCCATGCAACATATCTCTGCATAAACTAGTTTTGTATAGCGACCATTTTGACGCAGACGTATGAAGAATCTTTTAGAAAACTCAAAACTATAAAGTGATATTAGACTTGCTGAGGTTAGAATTGATAAAAACAAATGAGAATGAAGATTCTATTGCAAATCAAACTGACTGCCAAGAACAGAAAAATTCTGGACTTCTACAGGTTATTGACTTTAAAGTCATGTTTTGATATGAAAAACTGAGATTTTGTGAAAACTTAGAACATGAAAGTTGAGGTGGACATGACAATGTTTTTAGGAAGTGCAAGAATACATAATTTGTAACGAATTAAATTTTGACAATCTAACTAATCGATTCCCTTACCACAACAAAAATGAACAAACTCTTACCCTATTCAAGCAATTTGGAAAAAAACTAAATCCCCACGCAATGTGATGCGATCTATGCTAAAGGAAAAACCTAACACGAAAATCATATGGTCTTTAGAGTACTAATGAATGAATAGGGAGAAAGACCTAATACATATCAAATTAGGAGATTATATTCCAAACAAAGTGTGTGCCTTGGACAAAATTGAAGAAAAGAACAGCAAGAAGTTGCAAGGAGCAGGAAAGTAGCAGTAAGGAGGCTGCTAAAGAGAGGATCACAAGAATTAAGAAAACCTAAAGTAGTAAATTAAGTATACTTCCTCAAACTTAATGTATTATTAAACTCTCTAGTACTATTAAAAATGCACAAAAACATTTTTAATGGTAAAAAAAAAACTTAAAAAGAAAGAAAAGAAAAGGAAAGAAAAGGAAGGGGATATATAGATATTCAAGTTTTTCTCAAGATGACCATCAAGTATGGTCTCCAGGTCTTTGTATTTATATGTTTCACTTTTATATAAGTAGTTGGAAAATGGACACCGACGGGAAAATAGCAAACAACAATTTCCCACAGCGTAAGACATTGCTAAATCACAGATATACTTTTGTATATATGCATGCGCGAGCATGTGTTGTGTATATTAAATATACATTTGTGTGTGTGTGTGTACATATCTATGTATATACATATATATATATATATATATATATATATATATATATATATATTTATATGTATATATGCACATGTAAAATTGTAGATTACGATGTATAACATAATTTGGGTCTAAGTTATAGCGATAAAAATGTACACAATAGAATTAGTGACACAAAGCTAAAGAAAGGAGAAGCATTAGCAAAAATCCATTGAGGAAGTACCAAAAGAAAGTAGCAGAAATGAAAGCAGTAGCAGGAAGGTACAAGAACTATACTAAATTTTCCAGCTTGACCTCTGGAATAATAACGTGTAATGTGTTATTCCCATGTGTTTGTGACACCTTTCCAGATCCAATTAAAAACAACCAGACACCTTAAAGAGGTGTCTGACACGTGTCTGGCGACAATGACAACTTGGCTATGTGGTGTCCGTGCTTCATATGAAGAGTGGATATATTTAATCCTAATTTAACACTAAGTTTGATATCTATGATGAATATTCATGCTATTTTTCTTTCCTATGCACCTAGACCACTCCTGCTTGCACAGCTGCCTACTAAACACTAACTTTTCTTTGATCCATGTAGCTGTTGTCTTTTGACCTCATTGTTACTTGAAGGGACATTTAATTTATTAAGCCATATCGTTGCATGATATCGAGATCAGCAAATAGATGAGCTTCATAATCTGAGTCATACTGCTAATTTAGTTCTTAATTTTTTAATTGGCCAGCTGTAAATTTTGTCGTCAGCTCAGTAGAACCATATTAACCCACACCCTCCCACTAAGATAAGTAGCATGTAGAAAAGAAAGCTCTTGAAGTGAGTTGTTAGACCTAGGATTGAAGAACTAGGCAAAGACAATGAAGACGTTTCAAACAAACATAATTTTTTCCGTAGTCCTGCTTTGTTTCATCGTAGATTATTTCTGATTCATCGTGTCGTGTGTTTCTTGCACCTAGTGAAGAGATTTGGTGCTTGAATTTGGGGCTTTATTGTAGATTAGGATCTATTTGGGATTTTTGTTACCTGTCTAGAGTCTGTAACGCTTGTCCATGGCCCAACACAAGGCAATGTCTTATTCAGAAGGGATAGCGAGTAGGTACTCCTAAGATCATAGGCAGGTTCATATAAGACCAATCACAAACTATCCTAGAGCCTATATGGGATATGACAATCTCCCCACCTTCTGGATGCCAAGTCTCAATTACATAGGCCAAAATTTTCCTCCCTAGCCAACGTGGCGTATAGCATGCTCACCCTTGGTTGCCTCAATCATCCTCTTGATGTGGAATTTTCCTGGACTTGTCTTCGTTTTATCTAATCATTGGCAACCTAACTAGATAGGCCAACCTGGGATCTTACGAATGAGCTCTTGTACCATCAGTAACGACCCTATCCATAGCCCCACAAGGTGATACTTCCTCAAAAGGGCTAGCCAAAGATCATAGGCAGTGTGTTCTAAGGCCAGTCACAAACTACTTTGCATCCGATGTGGGATCACAATATTTTTGCCATGTTACTGGGGTATTTTTTGCATTTTAGTTGATTTTCTTTCTTTTTTCCAAACTTCATGAGTTCTTCATAGACTAGATGGATTCCTCTCTAGTTTCATCGCCGAAGTAATATCGATGTGAGTTTGGTTTATGTGCCATAGTCCATGTGTCCCCATTTTTGTAGCCTTTATGTTATATTTCTAGTGCAACCTGGTTAATCTTTTTTTTAATATGCTTAATATCCTTTTTAATTTAGTCTAGTCCGGTCCGGTTCAGTCTTGTCCTGTTCAGTCAGTTTCTCTCTTTTGGGCTTAACCTAGGTTAGAGTTTGGTAGTCTAATTTACCTTAGATTGGGTTCTTGGTCCTCATTATTTTATCCACATGCATTTTTATGGTAGATAGGCTTTTCTTTGTAAAATAGTGGCTTTAAAGTAATTTCCCAAGGAAAGTGTACTGGCCGGTACATTTGTTGCCGTCCAATACACCTTGGTGATTAAAACGTGTCATCTGATAGAGGGTATTTTAGTCCTTCGTTATTTTTTCTAGTGGCGGCTAGGGTTGTGTCTTATTCTTTTTGTGCAGGTTTCTTCGGCTACAACCCCTATGCCTCTATATAAACAGTCCTCAGACACCCCCTAAAGACATTGAAAAATTCCTTAGAGGCTGGTATTATTCTGTAACGTTTTTCCATCATAGGGAGAGAATGTATTGTGGTTCCCTTACGCATACTCCCTTACCCATGCACTTTCACACTTGTTTTTCCAATTCTCTTGCATCGTGGATACAATTTGACCCTAACCCCTCCTTTAGCCCCTAACACCTCATTATCATCTATATGATGCTACTTAATAAAAATATGCATCCTATTCACTGCATTTTTGAAAATTACACTTTTGCCCCCTAACTTTTCATAATTACATTTTAACCCCCCCCAAGGCCACACTAACCCCTTATTTAGCTCCTTAACACTTGATTATCGCCAACATATTTCTACTTAATAAAATAGCACTTAATTAATCAAACTCACGGTTAGATTAATTTTCGGTATTTTCAGGGTATCACAAGAATATACCACGTGTCTGCGGTAATAGTCTTATCTGACTATGGCTATTTTTGTATTTTTTATAAATCCTACAGTTTGTTAAGATTTGAACTCTAGGCCTATTGAAGATGGTCTGGGCTGTACAACCCTATATGGTGATTGCTACTAAGGTAATCCAATCCTATCATAACTGTAACGACAAGGAAATCTAGAGTTGCCATGAGCCAAACCCCCAGAGCATTAACACATCACACGTTGTTCGAACACAAACTTCAGAGATTCTAAATATATATTAACTTCATTTTTTCCAAAATACACATAAAAAACTTAAAATAGTAAAAACTTAAGTACTTTACAGATAGCTACAGTGCCCACCCACACAAGGGTCCTGTAATAACCTGAAACAATTTTTTAATTTTATTTTATATTTTTATTACTTTTTCAGGCTAAATAAAAATTGTTAGCGTTGGACTTTTAATTTGCCTGCATATTGTTCCAATAGCTTTTACCACAATTATAGCAACGGGGTTGGGTAACACCAGTTAAAAATTTTCTTCAACACATAAAAGTTTCAAAGTAAATTCTTTGGGCCCTTTAATAATAATAATAATAATAATAAAAAACTTCAGGTGGACCTCGTATAACTACCAAATTCAGAAGGGGGTTTTAATTATAAATTTGTCAAGCTAGTGTGTGTGTAGGGTCAGCCGACCCTAATCTTCCCACATATCTGGTAACGGTAGAGCACAGGGAGGGAGCGAAGGAAGGATTCTGGTAAAACCATCAGCAAGATCTTCACCTTCTCTACGAATCAAATTACTTTGGGGATGGGGTATGTGGGTTTACGACAAAGTGTGTTGGGTGTAATGGGTGTCGGTGGTAAAAGAGAGATGTTGTTACCATGGCTATACAACCATATGTCAATGGCACCGTGAAAGATTGGTGGTTGTCGTGGGGAAAATGGCATAAGAGAGTGATGGGTTACGGCTGTCGGGGGGGGGGGTGGGAGATAAGGTGAAGCTGCCGTCATTAGATCCATGTAACGGGAGTGGGTTTTGTGCCTTGTGTGAACGCTGGGTGTGTGTGCGTGCGTGCGTGTGTATATATATATATATATATATATATATATATATATATATAAGTGTGTGTATGTGTGCTTGAATTGTGTGTTTAGGTTGGGTTTTAGTGTGTTGCAAAAGAACACCACTGCCATGAGGCAGTGTGTTCCCAAGGCAATCTGCCTAGAGACAGCGTGGGTGTGTACGTTAGCATGTGCTCTGTGTGGGTGCGTTAGAGTGAGTTGTGTGTGTACGTTAGTGTGTGTGGTGCGTGGGTGCGTGAGTGTGCTGTGAGCGTGCATGAGTGTATACTGTGTGAGTTATGTGTTCGGGGTTGTGTGTGTACTGTGAGTTGGTGTGTGGGTGTTTTGTGCCACATTGTGTGTGTGTGTGTGTTATGTGTGGGTGTGAATGATGTGTGGGAGTGTGTGTAAGCTGTGTGCCGCGAGAATGTGTAGTGTGCATCTGTGTGTGGGTATGCAGTAAAGAAAAGAAGCTACTACCGTGAGGCACTAGCTATGTTAAGTGTGTGTTGTGTGTAAATGTGTGCATGTGTATTGTAAGTGGGTGCATATGTATATTGCATGCATATGTTTGTAAGTCTACGTGTGAATAGGTGCAAGTGGTGATGCACATGTGTGCTTCTGTGTGTTTAGGAGTTAAGGGAAGCAGCTAGTGCGAGGGTGAACAAGGGCAGTGCTGTAGGTGTGAATATGCACAAGGATTAGAGTAGGATACGGCGTGAAAATTGGGTTTAACGTACTATAATCGTTAACCTATGAAATTCTACAGTAAGATGCCTTGGGTTACGTTAGAATTTCTAGCAAAAGTTTACAATTTTCTGCGATAGTATGTATTTTTTCTGCAAATTCAGATTTGCAAAATCATTTGGAATCCTTAAAACACGTGAAAAAGTTATAAAAAATTTAGAGTAATGTTTTATTGGTACAAATAAGTTTCAAATTAAGTTTGGTGACTTGCCATCAATTTCATATCGCATGGGATTTAGCAAAATAAAAAGTTAAAAATAGTTTTAATGCCTTTCAAAGTCTTATTTTAATTTCTATAATTTTTATATATATTGTAAAGCTGTTGCAAAAATTTTGGGACTTTATTTTCAATTAAAACAATTTTGTCCATTTTATGGGTTTTCTTGTATTTAAAGGAATTATTTTAAATTCAAAAGTATTCAAAATTTAGAAAATTCATATGTTTACTTATTTAAGGTGTTTTAAGCTATAAAAACATTCTGCAAGGACTAGTTATGAAATTCGGGGCATCTCAATGAATTACAGACTGTGCGGGGGTAAATTGGTAATTTTATACAAGTCAGGGGTGTATTGGAAATTTCACTCACTTAAGTGCACTTAACATCTAGGCATGTTCAAGCAACAATAAGTAACATCTGTGTGGTTTGTTATTAAGGATTCAATAGACAGGAGCTAGGACTAACATCTAAGCAAGTAGAAGGACCAGTTGCAGAGCAAGGTAGGTACCCTGCCATATTTCTCCTTGTACCCTATTTGTAAAATATACACGTGTGTGTGTGCGTAATGTATACATGTTTTAAGTCAAATGAAGGTTTTGAAGTACTTTTACTGCATCTATTATTGTGATAAATCGCTTGATGATAATTTGGATTAGAAGGCCATTGAAATTATTGTGTGAGTAAATGAACTATGTTCGGTATATGTTGACGGAGATAATAATTTGACTGGGTTATTGTGTCTCATATTCACGGGGAAAAGTGAATTTTGGATCCTAGTCGACAGGACCGTACATTGACGTATAATACTGTTGTACCGTGGTTCGCCCTTGCGTCCACGATATTGCTATCCCGGGTGGAGGAGGGATTCTGGGTCCTAGTCAGTGGACCATACGCTGACCACAGTATACCAAATTGTGAATAACTGTGACAGTTTTTGTTGATTATATTCCATTTCGTGATTTCTTTTGCTGCAAGTGCATATATGTACATAGATATGTTGAGTAAAATTTTATTCTGGTGACATTCAATTCCTGATTTTTGAAAAGGAAAACCATGGCATGGTTGAAACTTTAAAACCTATCTTAGGGATATGGTATGTGTACTTACTGGTCCCCAGCTCACCCTTTTATAAATGTTTTCAGGTGATCACTTAAAGGAACCCAGGTACTATGATGGTAACGAGGATGGAGTCGCACAAGATGCTTGTTAGGAAATTAATTTAAGCCTTTTGAGAAATTGTAGCACTACCTTGTTTATGTTTTGAGAATTATTTGCAGCTTAGATCTCCATGAGGATTTTGATGATTTATGTTAGTTATTTATGGAGAAATTTAGTAGAGACAATTTTTGGAAAGATCTTTCAGTACCACTTTAGAAGTCTTATTAAGATGTTATTTAAATGTATGGCTCTAGATTCGTATGTAGGTTTTAATAAGGCCTGGCAGAGCCCTTAATGGATGTTCAAATGGGTTTGCAACCGGTCACGGATCTTGCTCACGGGCCTACGCATGGATTCAGATTTTGACAGAAAGGGTATCAGAGCCTAGGTTATATAATTCTGTAAACTAGTATCTATGTGATTAAGTCGGGTAGGATATGAAGGAAAAAAGGATTCCGCCTAACTGAATATTAGATTTTGGATATGCTTTCTTACAAGTTTTGGTAATCGACTAAGTCCCTGATTGTAAATTAAGAGATACTGTGTTAATGGAAGTTATCTATGATATTTGTGTTGTAATAGGACTATGGCAAACCGGAGCATGGACAGCCTATCGATCGAGGTTAGTCAGATGCCTTTTGAAGGATCCAGAGATTCCAACCAGGCATCCTACAATGCAAACAAGTAACTGGGAAAGCATCCCAGAGAGGAGGTGGTAGATTCTTGAAAGAGGATGATTCCACCAGAGAAAGAGATAATAAAATGGTTTAAGCAAGAGATTAAGGAACTGGAGACCCAATTGGAGAGTATGAGGATCAGCTATGGCCTCAGCAGGGCACAAAGGCAAAAAGATTTCAACTACTACTTTGGGAAGAAAGTCATAGAGCTACAAACTCGGTTGGGAGACAAAGACAGGGTAACTTCCTCTCAAGCCGAAGTACAGGAGTGGATCCAGGAATGAGAAACCTACATTCAACCCGCAAATAATTAGGATGAGGGAAGAGGAGCAGTAGTAGTTAGATTAGGAAAATGAACAGTGTTTGCCATTTTCGTTGGACTCGTTTTAAAAAAGTATCTTTGGAACCGTTGGAAATAAAGTTGCCTCGTTGATTCATGTTGTACTTTTGATTCTATTATATTTGAGTTATTCATTATAGAAGCTCTAGAATGAACATAAATTATTGAATCACTTATACATTGCTGGGTTAAGAGAACGAAACGATGTAGAACAAAGTACATCGAAATTGAATATGCAAAAAAAGAAAATTATTATTATTATTATTATTATTGGAAATCAAGAGTTCTTACAAGAATTTCCTTATAGGTTGAAAAGAAATGGCACGAAGAAATGGAGCTCAAGGTGAAGACGTGTTTAGGGTGGTAGAGAACCTCGCTAGGGTCGTGGAGTGCCATGTAACTGCAACTAGGGGTTCGTCAATTGAGAAGTTTAAAAGGATAGACCGCCACCCTTTTTTGGTACCACTGACCCCTTCAAGGCTGAGTTCTGGCTATCAGGCCTAGAAGACATCTTTGAGGTTTTGGGTTGTACCGAGAGATAGAAGGTAACACGCAATGTTCATGCTCAAGGACGAGGCCAACCAATAGTGGAAGGCTACCAAAATAGTGAAGGTTGATGAGGTAGCAATATGGAGCGAGAAGGCTTTAAGGAATTATTCCTTGAGAAATCCATTCCCCAGACCGTAAAGGAGTAAATGGAGATTGAGTTCATACATTTGACCCAGGGGAACCGTTCGGTCAAAGAATGTGAGGCCGTACTCACTCGGCTATCTCAATATGCTGCTCACTCGGTCAAAGAATATTTGAGAATGGACTAAGGCTCAGTATCTGGTCTCGCATCTCTACATTTAGGTTAAGGACTTATGCTGAGGTGGTAGACAGAGCTCTAATCATAGAAAGGGACAGTGAAGACTTGTATAGGATGAGGGACCAACAAAAGAAGATAGTAAGAAATAACGAGCCTCACAAGAACAGCATGTCCCGTGATACCTCCAAGCGCTTGAAATCCCCGGAAGTAAATGGAGGAGTTCAACTTCAACAGTGGAATGAACAGAGGCAGGGGCCCAGAAGTAGAGTGACACCTCAGCAGAGGAATGAATTACCAACAAGCTATCATAAGCATCCTGCGAATAGGACGGGGCGACATAGTGGCTTACAGACCTGCCATAGGTGCAACCACTTCTATCCGGGCCTACCATGCCAATGAGGAAAGAGAAAATGCTTTTTATGTGGTCAAAAGGGGCATCTAGCTCAAAATTTCCCTAGGGCGGGATCTCAGAATCAAATGAAGAATGACGCAGCAATGCCCAAGGGAACGACAAGAGTGTTTGCTATGACTCAGCAGGATGCTCAGACTTCGGACTCGGTGGTTACTGGTACAATCCTTATTTCTTCCACATTTGCAAAAGTGTTGTTTGATTTTGGCGCTACTCATTCCTTTGCATCATGTACTTTTATTAAACATTTGGACAAGCATCTAGAACTCTTAGATGTGCCACTATGCATTGTTACCCCATTAGGGGACTCGGTTATTGCGGACCAAGTGGTCAAGAACTGCCTAGTAAAAATTAAGGGAAGAGAACTAACTGCGAACTTAATTTGTTTAGATATGTTGGAGTTCGATGTTATACTGGTGATGGATTGGTTGGCAGCATATCATGCTTTTGTAGATTGCTTCCATAAGAGAGTGGCTTTTAACATCCTAGGTCGAGACCACTTGTTTTTATAGGGATCTAGTATCGCATCCCCTCCACCTATGGTTTCAGCCTTGCAAGCAAACCGACTCCTTAAGAATGGTTGTCGTGGGTACTTGGCTTATGTTATATTATAGACACCTAGCAAAAGGAGTTGAAGCTAGAGGACAGCTTGATGGTGCAAGAATTTCATGAGGTGTTTCTCGAAGATTTACCAGGGATGACGCCTGATAAGGAAGTTGAATTTAATATTGAATTGATTCTGGGGACTGCCCCTATCTCTAAAGCACCACACCGTATGGCACCCGTGGAGTTGAGGGAACTAAGACACAACTGTAGGACCTTCTAGACAAATGATTTATTCGCCCTAGTGTGTCACCGTATAGTGCACCCGTATTATTTGTTAAGAAGAAGGATGGGACAATGAGATTGTGCATCAACTATCAAGAGTTAAACAAGGTGATGATAAGAAATCGTTACCCTTTGCCCGCGTAGACGACCTGTTTGATCAGTTACAGGGGGCAAAAATATTTCCAAAGATTGACCTTCGTTGCTATCAATTGATCATTCAGAGTTCAAGAATAGCCTTGAACAAATTGAAAGAACATACACGAACACAAGTTGATGAATTTGAGGTTTGGATAGAAATCCTTACCTCGGGGTTCAGATAAAAATCCTTACATGGATCGGAAGCTAAGTTATTGTAACCGGAAAATCCTACGCGTTAACCTAAATTGGAAAAATTAGTTATTGGTACACAATTTTATACTATGATGTTATAAACTCGATACTAACTCCCTAAACATTGTTCATTCCTTCACCTTAAAATAATCCACTAACAGGTACATAAATTACTAAAATACCCTCTTATATATGTAAAATTATCAAAAGCACCCCTCTCATATCTAAGGCTCTATTTGGTAACGTTTATTTTTCTAGTTTTGTAAACTGGAGAAAATAAACGCGTTTGATACACAGTTTTCATTTTTTTTTCTTCAGTTTTGAAAACCAAATTTTAAAACAGGGCTGTTTTTGAAAACTCCATTTAGGTGTTTTGAGTTTTGGTTTTTATTTTGAGACTGCCACCACCTCCCGCCACCACAGCCACTGCCGTCGGCAATAGTCGGTGACCGCAGTCTGGCAACCACCGCTGCCGGTCACTGCCACGCCACACCACCGCCACCGCAAACCACCTCCAAAGAAAAAAATTAAAATAAAAACTGGATAATCAAACACCCAAAAGAAAAAACTCAAAATAAAAATTGGGTAATCAAACACTCATTTGTTTTTGTTAAAAAAAAAACTAAACTGGTTTTTTTTGGAAAAAGAAAAAGCAAAACTTGAAGTGTTTTCAAACGCTACCTAAATCACCAGAACATCCTTCTCCTAAGTAAAATCAACAAAATATCTCTATTGTATATAATTTACCAAAATGTCCCTTGTGTTGGTAAAATTACCAAAACATCCGCTCTCAGTTGAAAAATTACCAAAACACCCAATGGTGGCTATCGCACCAAAAAACATCTCAAAAACACTTTGAAACACCATTTTAATCTACCTAAACTGATTTTTGGACTAAAAAGTCCTCGGGACATTTTTCGTTCGAGAACCCCAAACCAATTACCAGATCCTTAGAGGCCAGTTCCGTTAAAAATAGCTATCGGCAACGACATGCCATGAAATTCTAGATACTGACACATCTCAGTAATATAAAGTCCTCCCAAAATTTGAGATAAAAATAACTTGATTTGATATATCAAATAAGTCAAGTAGCCCTTTTAGAGATACAATTATTTAGCATCCTTTGCGGATACGAAGAAATCCTAACATTTTCCCCCAGTTTAGATCTTGTAAAAATAATAGTTTTTTTTTTGTACTTGGCCAAAATTTTGTGAGAAGTGGATATAAAGGACAATTAGTTTGTTACTGTATAAAATAGGGTCTTTAGCAACACTTTATAGCTCAAGACCTCAAGAATGCCAATTTTGTCTACTATACACACACACATACAGACTCTCTGTCTATGTCTCTCTCTCTCTCTTCCAGCAGCATACTTGCACACACTAATACACACACCCACGCACTTACAGGACACACACAAACCGTCATTTACACACACGCGCGCGCGCGCACACACACACACACACACACACACACACAACTATATATATACGTACATATACGCTGGACATACACACACATTACACACATAAACACAAACTTGCACACACTTCACACACTTAGACGTATTGAACATGCATTGAATCATATACAGATTCCACACCCTGCAAACACTAACTCACACACCCATCTGCACACCAATACACACACAAACTAAACACAGTTGCACACCCAAAACACAGACATACACGTACTCCGTGATTCACACACACATGCACACATTAAAAAAGAACACCCCGCCCCCCACCCACACACACACCTTGCAACACCCCTCAGCCCAAGTGAGGTCACCAGAGTTGAGTTGCCTGGTAGATTACAATGCCACTCTAGATACACACCTTTACATGCATAAACTTCAAAAAGTCATCCTTACAAAAATTTTCACTACAAAGCTCGACCTGAACACAGCAAAAGTTTTAAACAGAACACTTAGTCCCAAAATACGGATGACACCATTTACATTTCCTTTTACAGGTCAAGTCACCTTCTTCTTTTCTTCCCCAACGTTTCACCCACTTCGACCTTACTACATGAAACATCACAGATAAGGAATGAGCGCAAATTGCCCAGTAAAGATAACACGATGATTAATCGTACAACGATGTGATAGCTTTGGGAGAAATAATAGTCAACCCATGACATCAAAGAATCAAGAGTTCAATGAATAGTGCAATGTCAACCCAATGGCCAAGCGACATTAATATATTTTACTTTTGTCAGACATAGCGGCTTTAAGGCCCAATAGAACAACATTATCATCACATTTTGTGAATAGGACTGACTGAACTGACCGACTATGCACATGAACTTTAAATCCGAATAGCAAAATCAAACATCAATGAAATACAAGCCATTAAAATCGTTAACATCATAATAAGTTCAAACGCAATGCAAACTCTGACCTAACTGACTGGACTCGACCAACATGACAAACTCGACTCCCGCGCCATGCCTCTTTTTTGCCGGTGATCATATTTCACTCGCCCTCCTTTCAAACAATGTCCCCGTACTCCGGGATGTTAATCTCAGTCTCAGATAAATAAAAGAGACACCAAGCACAAGAAGGAAAATCACGAATAGTGTTCGTCCCCCAACCACGTTACTACCAAATCACAAGTTACACCAGTTGGACGGACTAAGGGAAATGAGTTCACCTTATATCCTCGATCAATCAATTACTCAAGCAAGAATTTCCAGCCCCAAAGCCTACTGGTGTTCTACATCCTAACTAAAACTCTCACCAACATAACTAAGAAAGACATTGGTACAACAACAACTGGCATCTCATACCGACCATGCAATATTAACCGCACCACAAAATTATCAATGATAGGTATGCTAAGTAGAGCATTTCATAGAATACAAGGAACCACATTATCCTTACCTGGTTGGCGTTTAGCCGACGAACGAAACAACCTCAGACTACAACGAGCGGGGTCACCTAGCCAAAAAAGACCTTGCTCGTTAAAAACTAATCAATCATAAATACACAAATATTCTACTCTTTTCCTACCAATTTTTTACAGCATTTTACAGCGCTGGTTACCCCGACACGTTAGTCTGGTCTTTAACCTAGCTTAGTAATGCACAAGTCTTAATACCCTTCATCTAGGAGTACTAGCCCCATTCCCGCTTCCCTTTACTCAAAACGCTTAATTTAATGTATTCCATGATATTCGTAGTCGACATGGTAAAATTCCAAAAATGCCCCCTGGTGGCCACTACCACCCCACTACCCCAAATCTGCTTTCATATGTTTTACAACCCTTTCATATGTTTCACAACCCTTTTTGGACTGAAAAGAACGTTCTTTAAAAAATTTTATAGGAAAAATTACCAAAATACCCCCCTTTGGGTGGCAAATTACCGAAATGCCCCTTGAGGGTTCTCGGCACCGGAAAAATCTCAAAAACATCTTAGAATGTTATTTTAAGAATCCTAAAATATTTTTGAACTAAAAAGCATTCTAGAAAATTATTGCCCGAAAATCCCGAACGAGTGTCTGAACCTAGCGCTTAAAAGCCTGTTCGGCCAAAATAGCTATCAACTTCAGAATGGTCCAAATTTTTAAAAAATGGAACATCTCAGAAACTTAGGGTCCTCATAAAATATTTGCGTGAAACCGTGTTAGTTTACTATTTTAAATTTCACTGTAAATTTCATAATCACCACATCCGTTAACCCCATTTTCGACCTCAAAAAAATCTGAAATATTTCCACAGTACTGGCCTCCTAAAAATAACTGGGGTCACTTTTTTGTACTTTGGCTAAAACTGAGCCTAACTATTTCTAAAAATTAGAATTCAAACTGCTTAATTAATTTTCACTTTTAGTGACACTTACGATCTCTATTCATATTAGAACACATAGTATTGCTCCTAGAACACACGTACACACACTTCATCTTCTACCTCCCTTCCCCCTCTTCCCAACACATTTACACGATTCCAACAAATTCAGCAACTGCCATTCACAACGCCACACACATCCTAATACATTCCAAACACACATCTATACACATTATAGCACCCATAATACACCCACTGTCACGACCCGAACCCAGGGGTACGCCCATGGGCTAGGCACGTGACTGGCCGTAGGCCCATTCAGACATCTATCCAGGGCTCTGCCAGGCCTTACTTGTCACGACCCGAACCCACGGGCAGGCCCGCGAGCTAGGCACGTGACCGGCCGCAGACCCAATGGACTCCAACCGAGGGCTCTGCCAGGCCTTACTCGCTTAAAACCAACATGTGCTGCAGCGGAAATTAAAACTTCTCCAAAACATTAATTACACTATCATATTTTAATTTGAATACATCACTTATACTAAAACTTTTCATAACTCTGATTGTCAACAACTAAAGCTAAACAGAAAATCTAATATTTCGCGACTCATTTCATGCAGTCTCCGAAGCTCCGCACCAAATTTTCTCCTCCTATGCTCCTCACCATCACCTTACTTTCAACCTGAAATGATAAGTAAGGGATGAGCTTCCACGTGCTCAGTAAGTAACCAATGATTCAACTAGCTGGACCATAGCATGTCAGAAAATAACTCATTTATATTATAGCATCATTAAGATATCTAAAAAAATCATAGATTTGATAATCATCAGGTAAAACAAAATAGAGTACATTAAACCAAAAACTGAAGCATAAAATCATTAACGCAAAACTCATGACAACCAGTTCGATTGCAACATGAGCTCAAACGATATGCTGCGGTCAGCGTACAGGCCCCACTGACTAGGGCCCGAAATCCCTCCTCCATCCGGGATAAAATTCTGTGGACGCATGGGCGAACCACGAGCAACAGTACTGTGCATCAACGTACAAGCCCGTTGTCCAGGGCCCGAAATTCAACTTTCCCCCGTGGATATAGGGCACAGCAATCGAGTAAACCAAAAACCCCCTTTGGGTTCATCGTGAACAAAATCACTCATCAATTGATTCTCAACCATCCTCACATCCTTTCAATAACCCTCAACATGTTCAATACTCACAATAACGTCAATACAATACATTTCAAATCCGAGTTCCATTTCAGTTTCTAGGCAAAACATCATTTACATGCTTGTCCGATTTTTCTTTGACGAGAATAAAACACTAAAACCTTTTTTGGTAATTTAAGCCAGAGCAGTTAAACGTACTTAAAACGACCAATGCTGAAAAACACTACATTTTTTAACAGTAGATAAACATATACGTTGTCTATAAAAACACTAATTGAATCAAAGGGTCACTTACCTGACGCTACGCAAATCCCACATCAAAGTCTCTGGAGCGACAACCTCGCTGCTACATCTTGCTAAAAGGACGGTTAGGGCCATTCTTTTTTATTTCCATGTTCCCAGCTTAACTATGACATGAAGACATCATTGATGATTCCTGTTGGTTATTTCCTCAAACAACTCCGATGCCGCATCTGACCGCCCGCTACACAACCCTTCCAAAATCGTGCCCAGTTCACCATGCCATTCTCGGCATTTCATCACCGCTGTCAAGCCTCTCTCAACTAACTTGATGTCACTAACCCATCGAGCATGCCCTATTGCTACAATATACACAACCGCACTCCTCATGCAATAGTGTCCAACATGCACCCCTGTTACACCTTATCGTTCACAACCACGCCTACACAACCATGCCCTACAAACACCCCCTGTTACACACTATTGCCCAGCATCAACCACGCAGCATGCACCTTGTATGCACAATAGACACAGCACCGTCATTAAACCACAACCGGAACCAAACCAATATCGCAACTACACTACCAAACCCTGTTTCATAGTCAGTATCATCAAACCCAATATACCGGCTGCTAGATCCCATAACCAACCAACCAACCACTACACGTGCCATCTTTATACAACCCACAACTAGTCCACCACCATCATCACTACAATTCTACACCCAAAATCAAAACCACACTACATTCCACATTACGCACACAAAGATATTGTACCCTGTTACATACAGACACACTCTGTGTGTACACAGTTCAAATTCATGCACATACAACACATACTCTCTGCAAACTGCTGCCCACACGCTGCTCAGCACACATTAATGCGCACATACACACAACTCATAGGCCTCTACAGACACGTCCTCATATGCCTTCCAGCCTTTGCGGACACACGCCTTTTTTGCACATAAAATATATGCAGCACATATACCACTACAACTGTACAAACAGCTACATACACATAATCCACATACACCCGCCCGCACATAGTCACCCACACCTCCAAACATACACAACCGTACTCCTCACACAATATGCATCTACACAACAGTGGCCCACATGCATACCCTGCTATACACATTCATTAGACAACAACCAATTAGTTCTTTCTATTTCATCCACCGCCAACACCCGCATTACACATAACCGTCCACATTACACGCTCCACGACACACAATGCACACACTCTGTGTACGCCGCTGTACACAAACACACCATCGCACGTAGCTCTCCATGCACATACAAACATCACACGCACGCCCACTACGCGCACAACGGTCATCTCAAACTCATTGCTTATTAATCGATAACTCGCCACAATGACCACCAATTTCACCCTCACCCTCGTAACTTTTATCCAAATAAAAAGACACTTGGTTTACACAAACACACAATCTCGCAAAACACAGCCATACACCCTCCTTCGTAACAATTTACACACACATACACCACCATACTTCAGCCTATCCCAACCATCGTTCTTGCCCTCTCAAACACCGCCGTGATACCTCTACTCCACACCGCACCAAAAATCAGAACACCACCACTGCACACATTCAAACCACCTAATTTATTCCATTTCACCCATCGTCAGAACTGCCATTAAATGGCACCACCACTAATACACAAGTACACCACCAAAACCCATTTACAAGAAATCAGCCCCAACTGGTGACTGTCGGCCGTGGTCATGAAAGGCAGATGGAGAAGAAGGTGTCGTGGAGGTGTTGGGCGGTCTAATCAGTGGAGGCGCCGGCTAAAATGAATAAATCGCCGGAGACCAAGTGTGTGGTCGGCAATGGAGTTGACCGAAGTTATGGTTTGCCAGTGATGGGTACCATTGGGAGCACACAGAGGCGTCAAGTGGTGGCGTGGGATTGGTTGGAGGTGCCAAAAATGGGATATAATCGAACGGTGTAGCGGCGGTGAAAGGCCGTAATATGGGGGTTCCATGCCGGCAATGGTAGTGTAGCCGAAAAAACAGGGGTGGTCCAGATCTGTGGCGGCGATTGATAGGCGTTGGGTGGAGACGCCGGCCGGAGTTGATCGCCGGTGGCCGAAGGCGTGGTCGGTAGCAGTTGGGTCCAAGGCCATCGCAGCGATAAAGACCGGTGATGAGTCTCGGCGGTGGTGGCAACGGTACATGGACTGCGGCATGGTGGTTGTGGAGGTGTTGGGCGATGGCGTTCAGTGAGGGAGCACCGGAGTTGATCGCCGGTGATGGGTTCCATGGTCGGCGTGGGGCTGTCCCGTGGTGGGAGTGGCACCGCCGATCTAGGGCCGGCTGCCGTCTCTCTTCTCCTCTCCCATCTTCTCTTCTGTTCTCCTCTCTTTCTCTCCCGTTTTCTCTCTCTCTCTCTCTCTCTTTCTCTTTTTTCTTTTCACTCTTTTATTTTATTTTGCCTAAAAACATATATTGTTTTAATTGCTTCAAAAGTCTCCTCCTTTTTCTCCCAATCAGTGACTTCAAATGCCACTTTTTTTTTTTTCCATAAATCACTCTCTCTGTCATATTTGAAATAACCAAAACTGATAACTATATACTAAATCCTAATTTAATAATAATTTCTCAAGATATTTCCTTCGCTATCAGTAATTGACGATCAGATTGTTCATGTCAATCGTCGCTAAAAACAAAAATATTTTTACTTGTAAAATTTGCCCTAAATAAGAATAATTAATAAGTAAAGCTGCTAAAATTTTACTAAAAAGTTCAAACCTAGGTTCGGGGTATTACATTACTACTACTTGCACTCAAGATTAATCCAACTCACTAATTTCCCAAATAGTTTGACTTACTATTAAAGGTCTCACTTAAACTTTCATCAATAATTCAAACAAAATGCCCTCAATTACATGTCCTTGAAAACTACAAAGAAGTTCGAGGAGACTTAAGCTCCCTATAACAGTTCAACCATAATAATAACTATAAAACTAAAATTCTCAAAAAGATAAACACTTCATTGATTTAATGGTTCTCTTCAGGCACTTCTCCTTCGTGTTGCTCATAAGGATCTGCCTCCCCTAGGTCATCACCTGAAAAATAAGGAATGAGCGAAAGCCCATTAAGTACACAAACCATTTTCCTAAAATATGCTTGAGGATTTCAAAACTTGCCATGGATTTCTGTTTTCAAAATTAGGAATTCAATTTCACCGCAATAAATTATTTTTCATTATATATACATACATATATGCACTTGCAGAGTAGGTTCTCAAGGAGTATAATCATCAAAAAATTCATTTGCATCTATCACAGATAATTCATACTTAGGTGTGCTGCGGTCAGCGTATAAGCCCCCCTGACTAGGGCTCGAAATCCCTTTTACACCCAGAATAACAATTCTGTGGACGAAAGAACGAACCACGCGTAACAGTACTGTACATCAACATACAAGTCCCGTTGACTAGTGCCTAAAATCCACACTCCCCCATTGGTATGGGGCACAACAACCAAGTTCAGTTTACCATCTCATTCAACATATACCAAATTTAAATCATTTACTCACAGAACAGACTATGGCCTTTTTAACTCAAATTTTCATCAAACGATTTAACATGAAAGCATAGGCAGTACAAGAACTATAAAAGCTTTGCTTTGATTAAATCATGTTTACATTTATCTATTTTGCAAATAAAGCATATAGAGGAACATGGCAGGAGTACTCACCTCGATAGCTAAGTGGTTCTAGTTCTTGTTCCCAAGCCTGCCCTAACTCATGTCTATCGAAATCTAAACAATAAACCATACGGATGTTATTTATTGCCGCTTAATCATGCCTAGCAGCTAAATTTCTCCCAAGTACGTGAAGATACCAAAAATTCTCTCCGACTTTCACTAGAAGAAAAAGGCTATTTAGCGACGGACACAAATGCGTCACTAAAAGGCAATTTCAGCGACATAAACAACTGTCGATAAAAGTCCATCACTAAAAATTTTATCGATGGAAAAACCATCGGTAAAAACCTTTACCGATAGGGTTTTAGCGACAAAATATCCGTCGCTAAAAGATTTTAAAAAGTTTACTATTTTCGGCCACTTTTTTTAAAACTTTTTAGTGACGGATACTTTCTGTCGCTAAATAGCCTGTTGCGAAATCTAGCCTTTCACGACAGAATATTCCGTTGCTAAAGTATCCATCGCTAAAAGTCTTAACTTTAAGCAACGGACTTTTAGCGAAGGGATATATCTATTGCTAAAAGTCCTGTTATAAATATTCACTTTCTCTCTCTTTCTCTCTCACTCACCAGCAGTTTCTTTCCCCGGCGATCCACTCTTTGACAACGCCCCCACCCCACGGTGACGTCCCCCTGATGCCGTGCCCCTCCACTGCCGTACAACCACCACTGTCGCCACCGCACCACCTCCGCAGTCGGTATGTCCATCTTACCCTAATTGTGGTTTAATGTATGTGGTTTAATTCATGTGAGCATTTGAGATTTACAATTACAGACCTAGATTGTTCAAATCTGACCACCGATTAATTGAGCATTTGAGATTGTTGATTGAGATTTGTGACCTAATTAGATTGAGATGTGTGACTTAGTTTCATTTTTCATAGTAATTAACTCTTTTTAATAAGCATTCTTTGCCCATAAAATTGATGAAATAGAGATGAAGTTGTCTATAGCCTAATATATGTAATTATCAATAATATGATTAATTTGATTAAGATGAAATTGAAATAGAGATGAAATTTTATGATTATGATTAAGTCAGCTCGAATTACCCTAATTTCCCCTAATTAACACTTTAACTTGGCATGTTCACCTTAATTAGCTATTATCTTTTTAGGTTCGGTACAAAATCATTTGGTTATAGTGAACTTGAGCAGAGAAAATCATCATTCTTAAACCTTTTAGATCTAACAATCCACTAAATCAGGATTATCAAGTAAACCCGTTGCTTTTGGTTGTTAAGTTATGGACCCAAAAATTTTCCTTAACGTCATGTTGAACCATCTCGTCGAAGATCTTATTTTTTGAGACTTCAGATAACGCTTTTGGCTCGCAACTCTCCATGTCTACAGAAGAGAAGACTTTTTAAGACAAAAGATCTTTCTCAACCTGTCGCAGACATTTCTTGCCTCCATTGTTCCTGAGGTAATTAGATGGTAAATATACACATTTTTCTTCTGACCAATCCTGTATGCGCGACATATGGCTTGCCTTTCAACTGATGGGCTCTAACCAATATCAAGCAAAACAACTCTTAACACCCCAACCAGGGCCAATTAAGGCTAATAAGGGCTAATTCGAGCTAAATATGGTTAATGCTAATGGGGCTAATTTGAGCTAAATGAGGTTTGAAAGGCAAGCCATATGTCGGGCATAAATTTGTTTGGGGCATCGAGATTTGTGTTTCTTGATATTGGTTACAATCCGTCAGTTGAAAGGCAAGCCATATGTCGGGCATATAGGATCGATCTAAAGAAAACTATATATTTGCCACCTAATTACCTCAAGAATAATGAAGGGCAGGAAATGTCTACGACATGCTGAGAAAGACCTTTTGTCTCAGAAAGTTTTCTCTTCTGCAGACATGGAGAGTTGCGAGCCAAAAGTTTTCTCAGAAAGATCTTAGACGAGATTGTTCAACATGACGAGCTAAGGGAAATTTTTGAGTCCATAACTTACCAACCAAAAGCAACGGGTTTTACTTGAGAATCCTGATTTGGTGGATCGTTAGATATTAAAGGATATAGGAATGATAATTTTCTCTGCTCAGGTTCACTATAACCAGATGATTTTGAACCGAACCTAAAATAGATAATAGCTAATTAAGGTGAACATGCCGACTAATGTGTTAATTAGGGGCAATTAGGGTTATTCAATCAATTTAGGGTTGATTACAGTTAATTGCGTCTAATTACACTCAATTAGTGTTATTCAGGGTTGAATTTTGGCTACTTAGGGCTAGTTGAGCCTAATTAGAGCATATTACAGTTGATTACCCTAATTGGGTTTAATTACGGTTTGTCTACATTTTATCAGGACAATCAGGGTTTAATTAGGTTAATCAGCGGTGATTAGGGCTAATTAGAGATTAAATTAACATTAAATTAGGGTTAATCAGTTTTAATTAGGGCTAATCGGAGTTAGTTGGGTTTAATTAGGAAAAATTACTGTAAACTAGAGTTTAATTAAGAATTGATTAGTTTTAGCACATCCTTCCAGGTATGAATGCACGTGCCGTGATAGGAGAGTCCCACCCCTGCTGCATCTCCACAGACGCAGACACCGACCGTGGAGTGCTCGTCATTACATGAGGACGAGGTCTATTGCATTGTTGTGGAGGTATATCGGATGATCACGCTGCATAATCAGGTACAACCACTATATACTTTTAGTGACCACTACATAAGATTGCTATTGAGATTAATGCATTCGTGCCTTTTCATGCAGGGCACTGCTACTGGACATGCCGAGCCAAATCTGGATCACAGTGCCCCTGTGGACGAGGACGATCAACACGACCCATTAGATCCGAGACTCGCCGAACCCTGATCGTTAAAAGTCTAACTACTATTAATGAATGACTTTTAGTGACAAAATTTCCGTCGCTAAATTTTTTAAATGACAAATGTTTAGCGACAGGACTTCTGTCGCTAAAAGTCAACAATTTTTGGAGACAAAATGTTCCATCGCTAAATATTTTACGTAATAAATTGGGACGAAATATCCGTCGCTAATTGTATTTGTACGTTCCTCGTTCAGGGTAGACTTTAGGTGATGGATTGAAAATTTCCATCGCAAAACTTTTAGAGACGGGGTTGTAGACAATAGAATTTAACGACGGGGTGTCCGTTACTAAAACTCTCTGCCGATGAAATTATTCAATCGCTAAAAGTCCTTTTTCTTGTACTGTGTGCCATACTACCAAAATACCCCTAATGCCTAACATACCACCACACCCAAAAAAAATAAATCCAAAACACTTTCTAAATGACTAGGCCGGTTTTTTTTTGTTGCAAAAATAACCTTTCTGAAAAATTTTCGTTTAGAACCCTAATTTGCTCGTTAAATTGAGCACTATGGATCATATTTCAAAAGTATATAAAACGGCACCAAAATGCTGAAAAATTTCATATACTGAAGCATCTCAGTAAGATCAGATCACTTTAAAATTTTTGGCTAAAAATAATTTCATTTACTATGCCAATTAATTTGAAAACCGATTTTCAAAATAAAATCATTTTAGGCCCTTTGCATGCCCAGAAAAATCTCAGAAAATTCTGAATTGAAAATTACAAAAAACTAAAAGGAGTTTTAGTTTCACGTTTTGACCAAATATGCTCAGTAATGGCTTAAAAAGTTTTGGCAATGGACTGATAAGTAATTCTAGAAACAACAATTTTCAGCAAATCCTAGTTTTGTACATTGACCATTTTGAGGCAGAAACATGATGAATCGTAGAAAACGTATACTTCAAATCAAAGTAGATTTTCTGAGGTTTTCAGAAATATAATGTTCATAAAAATCCAATGAGTAATGACTTCTCTATAGGAAATAGAATTGGCTAATAGAAACAACACATCTCTGTGCAGACAAGTTTTGTTCAGTGGTTATTTTGGAGTAGAAATACTATGAATATTAGAAACTCAAAACTAAGAAGTTGAAGAAGAATTCATGAGGTTTGTAGAAATATAAATTTCACAAAAAAGGCATAAGAAATAAATTTTATGTGATAAATTGAAGGGGCTGCCAGAAAGCGAAAAATTTTGGACTATTACAGTGAATTGAATTTATGGTCATTTCTCGAAGTGCAAAGCTAAAGAGTTGAAGGAAACTTAATGAAGTTTTTAAGAAGTGCAAATTCATCTCAATCAGATTTTAAATATGGGAGATATGTTGAAAATCCTAACCTATTCTTATGCTGCTCTATAGCAGCCTTCTTCTCAAACACACCCACATCAATCCACACACAAAAGCTACCAATTTCACACCAAAAGCGTTTATAACATCCAAATTCATGGCTAAACTAAAGAGAAAGTTTAGGAATTTTATTACCTTGAATTTTTCCTTGCTCTAGCCTTGTTTCTTCTGCTCTCTCTCTTCCTCTCTCGACCTTACGTAAAGGGAGGTGGGCAGATTTCTCTTGGACGTCTGCCCTCTTAAGACCTCCTTTTTATACGGTTGTCGTAGATTGAAAAACTTCTAAAACCCCCTCACACCTAGCTATTATTCTCATATCACCCACACTCTCTTAAAAAACCATAATTAATTCTAGATTAAGGTTTAAAACAAAGTTTTTGTTGATTAAATAAAATTTTGGTCGTTCCAGTCTCCCCACCTCATTATTTGCAACTTAAGAGCATTATAAATTGTCGCTCAAGGTCACAATCAATACAGCTGGTGATAATAGTCGCTAAAGACTCCAATTAATGTATATTACCACAACCACCGCTAAATAATTAATTAAAATTCTAGGATTCACCGTAAACAATGCGGGGTATGACATTATCTTCCCCTTAAAAAAAAACTCATCCTCCAAATTTGGTGTTTCTTAGATTACTGCTCTTTAACAATGACTGATCTTCGGTATTCATCTTCATAACACCTATCCTACATCCATTTACATGGTCGGCAACAATCCATATCCAATTTCAAGTGACTTACACTGTATATGCGCTAAACACCTCAAAGTACTGGGCTACTTTAATTCATTTAGTCTCAAATATCAATATTCTTAAATCACAAGCTCATCCATACTGGAAATGCAATCTCCACGTTTCTCTAATCATACAACTAAATCATCGCTAAACCACAAAGTCTCCCTACTGAAAAATTTCTAGATTAAGCTCAATTTGAGACCATGATATTACATCCTCTCCCCTTAAAAACAAATTTGGCCTTGAATTCATATTACTTACATCATCCAGACACTAGGTCTTGCTACGTAACTCAGATATATAGCAACTAGCATATCAGCTGAGCAGTGCCTAACACCAAAATTTATCACCGACGACTATGAAACGTCATAATGTCCATTCAAATCTTAAAGCTAAGCTTGAACTTACTAGGTCATCACTTATGCTCTAACACATGTAGAACTCCAAGAGATCACATGACCTTCCAAAAGTCCCAAAGTCTCTACACTCCATCCAGCTTCGGCAAACCATCATAATCTAGCTTCACTCAAACGAAGTAAGTCCTCCATTGATATATTTAACCTTCAAAATGTAAGTCATAAACACCGATTGCAACCTACGCAAACATTAAATATTACCCGGTGCTATAGAACTTGGATTACCATTTAGGGTTCTATAACCTAACCATCAAAATCATTACTTAAACTCTAACTTACAAGACCGTAATGCTCTGATAGCAACCAACATAATACCAGTGAACTGCCTAAACTTCGGAATGATATTTATGTCGCATGAATACCTAAACGTTATAATTTCTCGTTCAAGTCGTATCATTAAGCTCAAACATATCACTTACTGTAATATCCTGCACTTTTGGGGGCTGGTTAAAAATAACCATCTGGGCTCCGAAAAATAAACGAGCCATAATTTTGAGAAACGCTCTAGTGTTAGTAGAGTATTGGGGCTTAAAAATATTTTGGGGCAAAAATGTAATTTTCAAAATTTTGGGGGTATTTTTGTAATTTTGGAAAACTTTGGAGGTATTTGTGCAATTTTATAAAAGTAAATTAGAAACCATTTTTTTTAGCTGGCCACCTTCTACTAGATTAATGACTAAGCTAGGAAAAAGAGAAAATAATTAAGAAGGGAAGGATAAGTCTAAAAAAAACAAACAAAAAGGGAAACCTTTCTCTTTTGGGAAAGGAAGAAGAACCAAGACAAAACAGAAGAGAAACAGTGAAGAGAAACAAAGACAGAGGAAGAAAACAAGAAGGGAAAAAGGGGAATTCGAGCAGTGAATTGGAAAGGGATCAAGCACGACTTCTCAAAGGGTAATCTCTTCTCGTTTGTGTGTATGTATTCACTGTGTGTGCGTGCGTATGTGACGGCCGTGGCTATGTGTGCTTGTGGGTGTTCTTCGTGCGCACGAGCTACCTTGTGAGTGATTGTAGTGGGAGTTTGTGTGTGGGGTATGCAGGTGCTGTGTAGGAGGGAATTGTATGAGGTTATGTGGGTTTTCCAAAGGATTACCAAGGGCTGTAGTGCGTGAATCATGTGTATGTTACAGGTAGTGTGTGTGTTTCTGTGTGTATCCAGTGTGTGCTCTTTGTGGGTAGTAAAAAAAATTGTGGGAAATTGTGGATTTAAGTTATGTTAATGGGTGTTAGTTATCCATGTAGGTTGTTTTTACTGAATTAATGATGAATTCATGGTTGTATATGTGGGTTGTGAAGTGTTTGTGGGATGAACGTGTCTCGGCTGGAGGTTGAAGACAAAGGGTGTGTGCCTTTGAAGGTGAAATAGTAGGTGCCTTTGATATGAATAGTAACTGTTTTTGTCGCTAAATGTAAAATTTATTAGGCAATTTTTTCACAAATTTTTTAAAATAGTTAGGAAAAAAATAGTCAAATTCCAAAATTGTAACCCTAGATATTTTTACGAGGCGTACGCTCTGAAATTTTTCGGAAATTTTTGGTATCCGCAAAGGATGTTAAATTAAAGTATCGATTAGGCGAAAGTCCGGATTTATTTAACCTAGTAAACAGAGTTATTGTAATCTGGAAATTTTAGAAAAACCCTATTATACTAGTATGATTCATTATCTAAAATTTTGGGCCATTCTAAGGCCGATAGGTTTTTTCGTGAAACTGACCTTTTAGCACTCTGTCTGGACACTGGTTCTGAATTTTCGGGCAAAAATTTTCTAAAATACTTTTTAGGCCATAAATGATATCAGGATGCTTAAAATAGCATTTTAAGATATTTTTGGGATTTTTCGGTGCCGAAAACCCCCAGGGGCATTTTGGTAATTTACTACTCCGAAGGGGTATTTTGGTAATTTTACCCATAAAGGATATTTCTGAGTAAACTACATATGGTAAGTGTTATTTTAGTGATTTGGTTTGCGAAAAGTTCATTTGGATGCTTTAAGCATAACGGGGGTATTTTGGTAATTTGTCACCCCGAAGGGATATTTTGGTAATTTGACCTAAGAAAGGTATTTTTGGATAAATTCATTTATGGTAAGGTTGTTGTGGTGATTCTACTTACGAGAAGGCCGTTTTGGGCGATTTAAGTCTGATAAGGGCATTTTGGTAATTTTACCTCTAGGGGCGTTTCGATAATTTTACTTACCCGGCGAGGGGGGTTCATTTTGGGAGTATATGTGAGTTTGTATTAAGTTATAATTTTGTTCTGTAGGCTGTATTCTAATGATTTGATTATTCTGTTTAGGTTAAAGCTAATGACTTTTGGTTAGGATAATTTAGCTGCGTATCTAGGTAAGAGATTCTATCTGAACCTTGGGTAAGGACTTTCGTCCGAACCCTTATTTGATAACTCGTACTTGTAAGTACTCATTTGATCTACTTATGGCTAATACCAAACTCTGAACTGTATATTGCTATCAATATATTATTGCTAAAAAAACCCTAATATTGAACCTGGATCGATTATTTGGAAATCTTGTGATGCTCGCCTGTTATTGTGTGCTGAGCAAATTTGACAATTGTCTGTATCCGTTCTTTCGGATTGTTGTGCTTAAAACTCGATAATTATTTGTAATCGTTTTTGTTGTTTATCTATGATTTTTCTTCTGAAAATTTTGATTTCTTCTGAAAATTCCGAATGCTGACTTGTGTTAGTATGATTATTGTTATTGGAATCTGAATTGATTTCGGTGATTGAGCTTATGTTAATGCTCATTGATACTATTAATTTTTCTGTGTTAACCTGGGTTTCTGTTCTATGGGAGGGGTAATAAGGCTGGTCTGAATTCTACAAGAAAAGCAGGCTAGTACCCAAATGGACTAGTATTTTGGTACATCATGCATGTGTACACTCTGTTAGTGTGCCGGAATGGCATTACAATCGCCCAGGATCAACATTGATTTTTTTGTTTTTCTTTGTTCTGTATAGTGCCGTGACTGCTACGGTAATGACCGGAAAGTATTCTCTGAAATAATTTGTGCTTAGGTTGAAATCCCTTGAGAAATTCAGTGACTTTTGAAAAGAACTGTCGCAGATGATCTGTGTACGTTTGAAATATCTCGAGAAAACTCTGTTGTATTTTTTGAAGATGATCTTTTATTAATCATTCTGGAACCCATCATGGGTATTATTGTTTATTTTGGTATCTGTTTCTATTTTTCGATCATTTTGAGAATCATTGAGTTTTTGACCGTTTGAAGTATTCTGGAAATCTTTGTTAGTTGGATTGTTGGAATCGTTTTTGTAATCCTGTTGGTAGTCCTTGTACGACTTTACAGAGCTCTCAAAAGCTCACCCTTCGTTTGGCTCCTTTCTGAAGGTGATGATAAGCTGTAGTAGATTGTTCGGGAATGGGTTAGAGACTGAGTGAGATTCCGATGAGCCCATCACCACTGTATTTAAGACCCCTTTGTTCTTAGGAAATTTGATTTGTGAAGAACTTAAGATATAATAGTTTAAGCTAAGCAGTTGTGATCTAGTATTTTTTTTAAGAAATCTGAGTTGATGCTGAATTAGATGATTTGGAATATGTGTTAATGAGTAGGCCTGGCAGGTTCGATGTGATAGGTTAACGACCTAGGAGTTCGGGGCGGCGGAGCTCTGAATTTCGGGGCCGTTACACTTATGCTTTAACATTCATAGAACCTTATGGTCCAATGACTATGAAGTTTGGGAGTCGGTTCTCTTATGTCTTTTATCGATACTTAACCTCACGAAATGTAAGCCTAGTCTTTGACTTCCACCCGTAATGCATTATTATAGATAGTATCAAGGCTGCCTAGGTACTACACCTACAACCTTTTTTTTCATTATTCTAGAATCCACTCATGCGCGGAATTAATTCTATCATCACACCCTGCTAGAAGAGCCAAACTTTTAAGTTTACGGGGCTTGTGGTTGATACATATGAATATTGATCAGTCACTGCTCAAACAGAATTCCTACAACACCAAACTTTTATCATCATCTAATTTTTAGGAAAATTTTTGTCACCAAACTTCTTTAATCCAAACCCTCAAGGTAAGCTGATAACTTAATCGACCACTACTCAAGCCTATAAGAAAATTTGCCTTAACCATTTCTATAAGCACTTTACACACCACACCAAAGACTGAAACTATAACCACTATGCTTTTGCTGCACACTCTGATCTTGAACCCAAACCATTTTAGACTATGACTGAATCCATCACATAGAAGGTATACCTTAAAAGACCCAAAAAATCTTATTCTATACACACATATGTATCACACATCCATTAACAATCGCAACCTCTACTCATAGCTTATATTTAGCGAAGCTACTCAGAGATAACAAAAGCTTATAATCTTATCCTTCAATCATTTTCTTTGGCTACTACATGAAATCCGAGAAGTCTTAGGTAAGTAACCTATCTACTATTCTGTACTCAGCTCATCTCTCAATCCAATGCTAAAATCTCAAATAAGTCTTCAAAACCTAATACGGGTTTTCAAAGTTCAATCTCAGTCACAGATTATCTTAGGCTTCTGAGTCTACAGGATCTCATACCTAAGCTTTGATATCATTCCTGTCACTGCCCGAACCCACATGCACGCTCTACTAGGCCTTACTGCAACCTGTAGTCAAGATTAATCCAACTTACTAATTTTCCAAAAAGTTTAATTTACTATTAAAAGGTCTCACTTAAACTTTCATCAATAATCCAAACAAATACCCTCAATTACATGTCCTTGACAACTACGAAGAAATTTGAGGAGACCTAAGCTCCCTACAATAGTTCAACCATAATAATAATATAAAACTAATATTCTCAAAAAGATAAACACTTCATTGATTTAATGGTTCTCTTTGGGCACTTCTCCTTCGTGTTGCTCATAAGGATCTACCTCCCCTAGGTCATCACCTGAAAAATAAAGAATGAGCGAAAGCCCAAAAAGTACACAAACTATATTCCTAAAATATATTTGAGGATTTCAAAACTTACCAAGGATTTCTCTTTTGAAAATCAGGCATTCAATTTCACCGCAATAAAACATTCTTCATTATATATACATACATATATGCACTTGCAGAGTAGGGTCTCAAGGAGTATAATCATCAAAATTTCACTTGCATCTATCATGGATAATTCATACTTAGGTGAGTTGTGGTCAGCGTACAAGCCCCCCTCGACTAGGGCTCAAAATCCCTCCTACACCAGGGATAATAATTATGTCGACGCAAGGGCGAACCACAAGCAACAGTACTGTGCATCAACGTACAAGTTGTCACGACCCGAACCCACAGGCAGGCCCGCAAGCTAGACATGTGACCAGCCGTAGACCCAATGGACTCCAACCAAGTGCTCTGCCAGGCCTTACTATAACCCGTAAACAAAAATTCTATCACCAAGTAATTTAAATCTTTATCCTTAATAATATTTCTAAAGTCACGCTTACAATTTCTCAATAAATCTCCAATGACATTCTTTATTTAACAACTAACATAGATTATTCGGTGAAGATCTAAGCTTCAAAAATCTCAAATTACAAATCTAGTACTAGCATACCACCTAATGATTTGTTAAATAATCTAAGAGGACTACAACTCCTCTAGCAGTCGTCTACCATAATCCTCGTGGCCTTCATCAGTTCGGTTCCATCTAGATCATTGCCTGAAAAATATTTAAAAGAATGAGCTTGGGGCCCAGTAAGTACACATACCATATCCCTAAAATAGGTTTTGGGAATCATAAAAACATGCCAAGGTTTTCTTCAAATTTAAAACTGATAAATATTTTCACAAGAGATATTATACATATTTCTACTTTATGAAAGCAATTCATTCAAGATTCACAGTAATGAAGTATGACATAGAGAAGGCTCATTAACAACTATCACAGTTCATCATAACATGGGTATGCTGCGGTCAGCGTACGTTCCCCCCTGACTAGGGCCCACAATCCCTACTCCACCTGGGATAATTATTATTCGGTCAGGGTATGCGCCCCCCCTGACTAGGGCCCACAATCCCTCCTTCGTCAGGGATACATATTGGTGTGGACGCAAGGGCGCACCACGAGCAACAGTACTGTAACGTATCGTCCCGTTGACCAGGACCCAACAATCCAACTTTCCCCCGTGGATATGGGGCCCAACAACCAAGCCAGAATACGTCTCATTCAACATACATGAGCCAACTTTAAAACACTACTCATAGAAAACATTCCATGGCATTTTTTATGTATTTTATCATCAAACAATTTACACAAAAGCAGTAGCGTGCAAAAGGCTTTAAACTTTTAATTGAACAATTCATTTGTACATATACGTAGACGGAAAATAGGGTATACGGAGGAATATGGCAGGAGTACTTACCTTGCTCAGTAATTGGTTCTTGAGCTTGATCAACAGTCGCTCCTAGCTCTTGACTATCAAAACCTAAATAAAAAAATCATACGGATGTCATTTATTGTCGCTCGGGCACGTTTAGGTATTATGTTTCTTTTAGATGAGTAAAACTTTACCCAACTGTCCCCCGACTTATGTATAATTACCTATTTGCCCCCAATGCCTAAAGTACCTTATCCACCCAGATATAACCTAAAAGAGTCATTAGAAATAATTTAATAACTATAGTGATAATAAAGCGCTACGCTATATTCGTTCGGGCGCTACACTACTAAGAATGCTAAAAATAGCAAACGACTTTCAAAACTTTTGAAATTCTGGAATATATATTATCATAGCTACGTAAGACTATCATAAAAGTATCATAATTTAATAACTTAATTTACTATTTAAAAATGTACCAAAATCTCTTTTACGAATAAATTTACTTAGCATGCTTATCGAGCTCCGAAAAATCTGAAACTTTTACTGTGTGTAGATCTTGGAAAATTAACATAAGTTACTTCTTTGAGTTTTGTCCAAATAATATTCTAAAATATTTTAAAATTTCGAAAAGAGACTGCTGGAATAGGATAGCTTTTTAGCAACACTTTTGAGTCCAACTTTAAAACATGGACTTTCCCTCTCTCTAAGCAGTCTTCTCCTTCTTCACGCCTAACCAGTACTGTTCTTACATGAACTCACTTCAGCCATAATACCCATTAGCTTGTCTTTACACCCAAATTCTCATAAACCATTACTTTAACTCTTCTCACCATTTACAAGCTACTGCCTTGCGGCAGTAGCTTGTTTCTTCTTGTCAAACTCATGCTCCAAGACCACTTCTCACATTATAAACACACAGGTACCCATTACAAGCACTCTTGCACTCTTGGACACCCACTAAACCACACAGAAAAACACACAGCACTACACGTTTCACCCACTATAATGCACATTCATCTATCTTTTTCTTCTAACATCACTGCCTCACCATTATAATTACTCATCTCCCACCTTACACACACAACAGCTTGTATATATTCACATACTAACACACTCACGACACACCTACACAAATATATGCACCACACTCCTTGTTTTTGAATAGTCATCCATTCACCTTACACTCCTCCACCAATTTGTACATGCCCCCATGATCCCATCCTCCTTTCATGGCAGTCACCATGGCTGCCTCATCATCCCCCTTCTTCTTCCATAAATATGTAAGCCCACAGTCACATATATACATGCCAAAACATACACACAGGTAACACTACAATACACACTCAAATGGGTTTTGGGCGTACAACTTACAAGCACCTCTCCATTACACCTCAAACCGTTACGCATTCACAGTGGCAAACACGCGTAACCACGGCTCTTACAGCCGCAACCCGTCATTTTTCCCCTTCTATGCAGCTTCCATGGCTGTTCTAATATCACCGTGCTACATATATATATGGATGTATAAGTACTGCTATGCATATAACATGAGCTTACCCAAAATTCTTGCCTGAAGGTCCTTCGTTCTCTTTCTCTGCTGCTGCTCCAAGCCTTCCTCCTTCAGCCGTTCTCCGAAATATGAAATTAGGGTTGGCTGATGATAATAAAATAGTAGTATGTATGTATATATATATAACCCTAAGCTACGAAATTACCCATAATCCCCATATTCTTTGTTAATTAATCTAACTTTTACCCGAAGTTTCCTCTTATAATGAAAAAGGGTCCAACAATTATTTTTAAAACTTGTTAACGGGTTGTTACACTATTTTGTTTCGCAAGTTGTCGTTAATCTTAAAAGCACCGATATTTTAAATAACTTGTCGCTAATATATACTGACGTTAGTAAATTGTCGCTAAGATCGTAATTCTAGTGTTCCCTAATTTTGTCGCTGTAAGCAGCCCAAATTTAATATACCAATGCTAGGTGAGAGTTTGCCGCTAAAAACTCGAAAGAAAATCACTCCTAAAAAATCTCGCTAAAATAATGATAACCGGGTAAACCTAGGTTCGGGGTATTACACAAGTCCCGTTGACCAGGGCCCCAAATCCAACATTTTCCTGTTGGATATGGGGCACAGCAACCAAGTCCAGTTTACAATCTCATTCAACATATACCGAAATTTAAATCATCTACTCACAGAAATAGACCATGGCATTTTTAACTCAAATTTTCATCAAATGATTTAACAAGAAAACATAAGAGTACAAGAACTTTAAAAACTTTGCTTTGATTAAATCGTGTATACATTTATATATTTTGCAAATAGAGTATATGGAGGAACATGGTAGCAGTACTTACTTGGATAGCTAAGCGATTGTGGTTTTTGTTCCCAAGCCTGCAGTAACTCTTGTCTATCAGAATCGAAACAATAAACCACATAGATGTTAGTTATTGCCGCTCGAACATGCCTAGCTACTAAATTTTCCCCAAGTGCATGAAATTACCAAAAATACCCCCAAACTTGTGCCAAATTATCAAAATACCCCCAATGCCTAATATACCACTACACCCCCAAAATAACTCAAAACACTCATTTGAACGACCAGGTGGGTTTTTCGGAATAAAATGACCATTCTGGGAATTTTTCGTTCGGAACCCTAATTCGCTCCTTAAATTGAGCGTTATGGATCATATTTCAAATGTATATAAAATGACACCGAAATCCTACGAAATTTCATATGCTTTAGCTATAACACCCCGGGATTTCCGAAGCGTTAAGCAATCAATCTATAAACTCCTCAAATATTCAATCAATTCAATACCTCTAGAGGTAACCCAATACTATCCATATCAGAGCTCTACAATAACTCAAATATCTCGGCAACCTTTCTAAACACAAGATGAATTTAAAGTAAAGTACTGATTTATTTAAATTACACACTAGTTCCCTCGCAGGGGCTTAAATAACAATTAATGAAAATACTACGCTAATCCAAAATCAAACTCATTGGTTCCGAACTCTTACTGACGATTTCTTCCTGCAGAAGGGAACAGAAAAAGGGAGTGAGCTTTCGAGAGCTCAATAAGGTCGCTCAAAAAATCGAGAAAAAAAAAGAATACAAACAATTATCAGATTCACTTCAAAACGATAAGGGACGATATGCTTTTCAATCCCTAAAACAGATATAGAGACAGAAACAATTCCAATCACACTGAAATGATGCAGATGATATTGAACATAAGTGATATGCAAAGCAACACGGGCAGTGCAAGGTAATCACTTAGCAAAGCTATAAAGGCGATGCTCACTAACACTTTACACCGGCTAGTCCATCGAGGCACTAGCCCACACCAATACACCGGCTAGTCCGTCAAGGTACTAGCTCACACCAATATCCTCCAACATACACCAACTCCTGCCAAAACACATCAACGCAAAATCTCATGCCAATAATAGAATGACAACGATTCAATAATGCAACATGTTATTCAATATTCGATGGACAATAATTAATGAGCACCGATAAGAGTTTCAACAAACTTCTTAAGGCTCAATGAAAGGTTTATATGGCAAACAATGCGACTTTATCAAAATAGCATAATCCAAAAGGACATCGATAACAAATCAGAAGAACATATGAAACAATTATGAGGAGTTTGGTTCAGATGAAATCCCTTACCTCGATCCAAGCGCTGAAATAAGAACGCTTTCGATCAAATCCTCGAGGTTAACCTAGGTTGGCAGAGTCATTTATCAGAAAAATTATTCATACTACTATATTATAATCTTAATATAGCTATTCACAACATATCCATTTCTCTATCCGGAAATGATGAAACCTGGAGTGGTTTCACACACGGCCAACTTATCCTGAAATTCGTCATACTTCTCAAGACTCAAAAATATTTCAAAAATATTCTTATCATTTATTAAACATTATTTATAGCTTATTACAGCTTATGGAATAAATATATAATTTTTGAATATTTTTTATTATTTTTAAATTAAAAATTATTTTCTTAAATACACTAAAAACCAATAAATTGCCATAATTGCTTCTAGCTGGAAATAAAGACTCATAATTTTTATACAAATCTTAGTATATGTATAAAAATTGTAGAAATAAAAATTAGAATTAAAAAGGCATTGAAACTATTTCTCTATTTTTCGTTTTGCTAAATTCAATGCGATATAGAAAATGGTAATAAATCAACTCCAAATTATAAAATTTTTACTGAGTCTTTCTTATATTGTAAAAACATTACTCTAATTTTTACAAAACATTTTCATGGGTGTAAAAGCTCAAAATAGTTTTATAAATCTGAACTTTCAGAAAATATTGAAAATACATACATTGTCAGAAAAATATGAAACTTTAAATGTAATCCTAATATTACCCTACGACCCATCCTGTAAAATTTCAACACTTTATGATAATTATATGATGTCTAACATTCACGTAGTATAACTGTGCGTAAACCCTTTTTGCCGTTAAGTTAACCCACTCTTTTTCTTCCTCTATGCCACAACCCCATATAGACAAACCCCACACTCAAATCACAGCAACTCTCCTCCCTTCGTCCCACACACACAGGTTCACCTATTAAAATACATGTATAACGCAACTCACACACACATCACATATAAACACATACACACCCAATTTCACTCCCCAAAACATTACCTTAATATATATATATATATATATATATACACACCCAATTGCCATGACCACAGCTGTCCCTCTTTCTTCTTCCATTTCAGTCACTCATAATATAGACACATGCACACAACCATTCACTCACAAAAACTCATGCATACACACTATATCCATAACACACTCATGCACACACACAACACCCTTCTTCTCTCTCTCTCCCTCTCTCTCTCTCTTTTAATACCATCACTCACCAAATAGATATATACACACACTGCACTAACACTACAAGAAAAACCAGCTATGCCTACCGTATAGTACCGTAGGCATAGGTGCCAAGTACCGCAGGCATAGGTGCCAAGTACCGCAGGCATAGGCTATGCCTACGGTACCATACTGTAGCCATAAATGGCGATGCCTTAGATCTATGCCTACGGGGTTGAAGATTATCCCTACGGTTATGCCGTAGCCTATATACCTATGCTGAATTCGTATTAACCCACTTATAGCGACTATTCTTGGGGGATAAGCCTACGGTGTAACCGTAAGGATAAATTTAATTTTGAAGCCTATGCCTACGGATGATACCGTAGACATAGGTTTACCCTACAGATACCCTAAGATATACCTACGATACATTCTGTAGGCTAAGGTTAAACTGTGGCCATTTATTAAAAAAAATTTATGCCTTTCCCTACGGTTTAAACCGTAGGATCGATGTGCAGAAAAAGGAACCCAAACCTATACCTACGGTTTATACCGTAGGTACATGTGCTCTCTCTCATTTTTTTTTCAATGCTGAATTTTGTTTCGTCACAATAACCTGCAAATACAATTGAAATATCATACACATGGTTTGCAATTGAAATATTATAAACATGTTTTGCAATTGCATAAATAGTGCAATGTTATATAACAATAATATTGTGCACCAAATTCCAAACAAAAGTGTCAATTTCACTACTTAATTTCAAAAGTCATCATAGGATCTCCATATCATAATCCTGTCCTAGTACTATATATACATCCACCCATGTTAGTTGCGAACCACGAACAACTCATGGGAACTAGTCCTCATTCACAGGGCTTGTATCATGCTCTTCGCCATCATAACCATCCTACGAAATGAAGCAAAGCATCACCAATGACAGTGAGATTGTACCAAATAATTTGAGTTATATTTTAAGTTACGGAGATATATTGTAATTATCCATAATTAGCAGGCAAAGCATGTGCATCGTCAACATTCAATCAACAAAAGCTAGTAGGAGCATGCACATTCTGTTAATATTTGCAAAGAACAAACAAAAATAAGAACAAGGGATGTATTTATATGATTAGGATTAGGCATAAAAAAGCAAACTTAAAACAAGAAAAAGATATCAGTCTCCGATTGCTCAAGACATCTCTTTTCAACCGAGGAACAAAACAAGGTTCAAGTAACTGCTAGCAGATTGCTGTGCCCAGAAAGCTATAAGAAACGGGATAACCAATCTCAAGATTCCCTCTATTCCTTTGTCATAAGACTGTTTATTACTTCGCCAACTTTGATAGGCATAGCATTGCAATACAGTAGTCCCAATCGAATTCTATGTGCTAGACATTGTTGTTAAAAAACCACATATTCCTCATCGCCTTTATTTACAGATCAATACACGTATATAACGCCTACCTAGATACCATAATTCCGTCAGTACAAATGTGTAAGCTTCTGCTGTGTATATAGGTGTAGAAAGCATAAGCAGTTCACAAAACAGCCAAGAAAATGCAATTGCAATTGTCCTACCCACCGTTCTTAACCTGCTGGTTCTCTGGAGCTACACCTACTTTCGCAAATGCAATTGTCTTCGGCAGGATGGGGAAGGTATAGGCTGCTATCACTTTATTTGTTGTTGTTAATCTTAAGCATAAACAACTCTGGTGTTGTTGAGAAAGAATGGAAACAACAGATGTCAATTGTTTGTAAAGTTAAAAAGCAGGAAAACGATAAGTGACCGAGTCTTGTCTGAGTATTGAAAGGCCCCAAACTTTGTCTCTGGGTTTGCATGAAATTGGCCTCAAACTCCTCCAAGTACTACCAAGTAAAAAATAATAGAAAGAACCACATGTCATTCACAGAATATATACATGAATATATTTTATGCATTGGAAATGTTCTCACCAGTTCTTGGTGCTTCCTAGGGAAAGACTTTGAGCCAAGTGTATGCCCTATCAAGTTTTACTTCCGATTTTTTGAGTTTTGGACTGACTCTTTCTGTTTTTTGTATTTCCGTTAGTAGATGAGGCATCAAAATCACTGAAAGTGTATTATCATAACTAATCATTTACCTTTGCTTCACTAGTTAACTAATGTCTCCCATCGGATTTTGTCCACCCTTAAGTCTTTCATATTGCTCAGGGATTTGGCTCGGTCATTCTCTATAAAATACTTCTTCTTTAAATCATATTTCCAACCTCTCCACATGTTGTCAAGCCTCTCAAATATATGCTTTTTTGCCATCAGGTTGTCTATTGTGTATCGTTTCTGCAAGCATAATGTAATAGTCATAAATAGAGCAAAACCAATCTAGATTTTATATCATGATTATTCGACATAGTTGATGCATTAGTTAGTGCATGTGATTACCATTTTAAAAAGGAAAATGGATGAGCAATTAATTAGAAAAAGCAGCATAGAAGGAAGAGTTATGTGTTTTAAAGATAAATATATTGTTATTTCAGCCCAAGCACCTCCGGATCATCTTTGGTGAAATCTGAGAAGAAAGGTTTATGGATCGGAAAGATATTGTGCTTTTGCACTAGGGTTCCAAGCATGTAGTCATCTCTTTCACAGCACCAGTATACATCTAGCCTACATTGTTGTACCCCACATACTTTTGAGTTTCTTTTGCCCACACATTTGCACACATAGTGGGTCCTCTAGCCTTCTTTTGCCCACACATCTGTACAATTTCTGATAAGTGAATGTACAAATTATCGTAAGAGAGTGTTCGATTTCTCATAAGAGAATGGACAGTTTCTTGCAGGAGCCCAAAGTCTGGAAGTGCACCAAATCTCTCTTTCACCCACCACACATTCAAATATCTCTCTCTTTCTCTCTCTCTCTCACACACACACACAACCCCCCCACCCCCCACAACACACTTTTCATAGTGGTCCACTAATAGAATGTACAGTTTCTGGTGAGAGAATGTACAATTTCTAATAAGAGAATGTACAATTTTTTGTAAGAGAATGTACAATTTAACATAAGAGCCCAAAATCAGGAATTGCACCAAATTTCTCTCTCACCACCACACACTCAAATCTCTCTCTCACATACAAACCCACCCACCCACACACTTCATAGTTATCCACTCTCCCTCTAACAATTACTCCTCGAATGTTTACCGTAATTATTAGCCCTTCATGTGTGAACTTGCTGTTTTTAAGGTCATGGGTATACCAAACTCACCTACCATATACGTTAACTTTCAGAACCAACACAATTACTTTAAAACTAAAATTACGCTAGCTGCATAAACCTTGTGATAGTAATTTTGAAGCATGGAATGTGCAGCTTTTTAGGGTCCTAAGCTAATTTTGCACTCTTTCCTCTCAAATGTATATTCACAGTCCCTAAAGTCCATGAATTTCCCCCACTTACTGGGGCACTTTGGTTCTTTTTATCTCATTGTACTTATCAAAATAGTATGTGATCCAAAACATATAACCAATTGGCATCAAGTATCAAAAATCAGTTCTCTAATTGAAAGTCAATTGGACCCTTTAACCTAAGAATTTCAGTTCATTCTATACTTAGAAAAGTTTCTCCACTTTCTCCACATGTCAAAACAAAACATGCTCAGGAAATAATTTTGGCTTATGTAATGAGGAATGTTTGTGTGTAAACTTAGATTGACACTCTAAGCAAGAAAATCGCAAGCATGTAAGCTAATACTATGAAATTAAGCCGCTATTTCTATGGAATGAAATTTGAAATATGTGCACATTAGTAGAAAGAGAGAAACACATATTATAGACTTTAACAATGCAATATTAAGGCAGCTAGTACTATAATCAATTGACATCAAATATGAATAATCAGATTGCTAACTGAAAGTAAGTTGGCGTCAAGTATAAAACATCGGTTTTCTAATGGGTATTCATGTACATGTAAGAAATAGTAAGTGAATTAAAAGTACCTTCAGTTGAGCCTAAATAGTTCAAAGCCCCACTTTCAATGGATCCCAAATACACCAACGTATTTTCCCTTATCAAGCGCTGCCACAAAAGAACCTAACATCATAACTGAAATAGGACTGAAAATGACAAAGAGAAAATAATAAAACAAAATATATTTGAGTACAAAGGTCAGGCCGTCGACCTAAGACTAATTATAGCCTGACCAGCTGCTATTTTTGCCAATCCATGCCTAACACATCAACGCCCTCATGCAAACCCACAATATAACAAATGGCACACACATCATTCCCAACAAATTTTTCCCCTCTCCCTTACACATCTACAAACACCAAAAAATTCACGCACCCTCGCTGCCACTAGGGCAGCCCTTTCTCACATCCACATCACCATTCCACCCTCACATCTCACACACAAAACACCACGCACCTAATGCCGCACGATAGCTTCCCTTCACCCATCAACACCCCGCAAATATACATACAATCACCCAAACACTCACACAGTACACAACAAGTTCCCCCCTTTCCCCTTACACACACAACACACTTTATATGCCCAAGCACACACACACTAACACAGCAACAGCATCCCCTCATTGCTGTTGTTTCCCCCTTCCTTTAACCCCTTTCACACACACAAAACACCACAAACACACCTCACACAGTACTTATCTACGACAGTCTCCTTCTTAGTACAACAACATCATCTAATATATGAGATCAACAAATTATAAGTGCATATAATACAAAGTTTGTCATCAGTGAGGAAGTCAAAACATCTACTTGGGTAAGGCAGCATTGTTCCAAAGATATGTTGGACATAGCTATAATATAAAATGAATGAAGATTACTCTAAATCGTGCACAGCACCACAAGGAGGGTAGATTCTCTACTCAACTTTCCATCAGGATTTACATGATCGTTGAAGAGTTGAGTTCCATCTAATCAAATTACAAGTAAAATTCAAATTAAATAGACAAACATATATTCACATAAAAGTATCCAACAGAATTCCAATTCATAAAGCACATGCAAAATAACCTAAGATTTTAAAGGTAAAAGTCTTACCAAGCAAGTGACAAAGGTATTTAATGACTGCATTATTGACTTCCCTTAGAGATACTATCATATTTTACCACCATCCAATTCTGGTAAGACTTATCTATGAGAATAAGGTAATTTTAAGAGGGAATTAAGGAACTATACAACCTTCTAGAAAGCGGGTTGCATATTTTACAGTGATCCATCAAAAGACAACTCCAGCTTTAGGACCCATAGTGGATATGGTTCCTGTCAAGGCATGTTCAAAACTCAGGAGGTCAATCATTACAAAACAGAAACATGAAGTAAAAGGGCCACACGTTGACATTAAAACCAACCAAGTATTAAAGCACATAAAATGTAAAAGTTGATCACTTCTTTCCCTGCTTAGAATAAAAAGGATAACCAGGTGATGTAGGATTTGCCATTAGAATTGCACTGCTTAGTCGAGAAGTTGCAAGGATGTTCCTAGCTATAGTAGAACGCTTGGTTGAAAGTTTATCATGCTTGCTACCAAGATTGTATACTTGTATCCTCATCTTGCTAAAAGTCATGAAACTAATCCAAAATCTATTTCAATTAGAGCTTGTTTCGTACCATTTTTCCATCATAAGCATATAAAGTACTGCTAGGTCAATTGCCTTAACTGCTTCAAAACAGTACCTTTTGATACTAGAGGTCCAGCAGTATACATGATGAACTTCCAACTTGAGTAGACAAACTGTTATAAACAGTGTATAATAACATGATCTTATCAAGAACGAACTGACATGCCTGGTATGGATGAGGAGACTAGCATAGTGATAATCTAGTTGCCTCAGCAGCTGCTGAATTTACATGCATTTGCTCAAAATAAAAATAATAATGCTAAGGCTTCGTTTGACAAAAAAAAAAATTTGGTTTTCAGTTTTTAAAGAGCAGCTTAATTTTTTTTTTTATAAAAACAAGTGGGTGTTTGATAACCCCTTTTTTTTTTGAGTTTTTTTTTTTTGGTGTTTGGTAACCCTTTTTATTTTGACTTTTTTTTTTTGGTGGTTTGCGGTGGCGGTGGTGGGGCGTAACGGTGGTCGACGGTGGTGGTGGTGGTGGCCGACGGCCGGAGGTGGCTGCCGGCAGTCACCGGCGGTGGTGGCCGGCGGCCGGAGGTAGCTGCCGGCAGTCACCGGCGGTGGTGGCCGGCGGCCGGAGGTGGCTGCCGGCAGTCACCGGCGGTGGTGCCAGCGGCCGGAGGTAGCTGCCGTCCGTCTCCGGCGGTGGTCGCCGGCGGCCGGAGGTGGCTGCCGGTAGTCTCCGGCGGTGGTGGCCGGCGGCCGGAGGTGGCTGCCGGCAGCCGGCAGTCTCCGGCGGTGGTCGCCTGAGGTGGCTGCCGGCGGTGGGAGGGTGGTGGTGGTGGTCGAAAAAAAAAAACCAAAAGTGAAAAAAAAACCAGTTTTTGGAGTTTTTTTTTTACTCTGCAGTTTAAAAATTGGTTTTTTAAATTGAAAAAAAAATGGTTACCAAACGCTCCTTTTTTTCAGTTTTTAAAACTGAAAAAAAAGAGGGAAAAAAAGAGTGTCAAACGGGGCCTAAGTGTTTGCTCTTTTCTCTTGCGGTGGGGTGGGGGTTAAGGGGGAACGAATAGCAATATTGTCTTGCTTGAAAGTGTCGTTATGCCTAAACACTTCAAACTCAAAGTGCGTGTTCAGGATAAAGCAATAAATCAAATAAACATGCTTCCAGATATTAAAAGAACTACTAGCTTTCACCTAAAATTTTTGTTATACCCTGGTTATGACATCTCAATCAATTATGATACCTCATCTATACTAAGAGGTGAAATGTTTATGGTCATTGTGCATTAGGTAGCAAAGTCTACGACATTATATGCAGCCTAACCAATCTTAGCAAACCTTGAAGAAAGGAACGGATGCAAACTTCATTTACAATATACTCAAGCGTAAATAGATCAAAGAGTTCTATTGGTACAATATAATTCTTTTTACTTTAGCGATTTACTAATATTTTATAGAACATGTATAACTACCTAAGGCAACTGATTTGACTTGACGAAATAGACTCTTATCAAACCTCAGTAGCCTTAAAATTGAAGCTGGCCTTTTACTATATGGGAAGCAGCAGCAAGTGTACTTCTTCCTATTTTTTGGCGCCAAAGTGTCACCTAATTAAATAGCTTTCCCCCGTTCCATTTCCAAAAGGATATAAACACACACAAGGACAAGGCTTGAGGATAATTCAAGTATTCTAACCAACTTGAATACGTATTCAAAAAGGTTGAGATTAAATAAATAATCTAAGTCTTAGACTTAGTCACTTTCAACCATCCTAAACTTCCTTGAATTCTCAACTCAACTAAACATTTGTCCATAACAAAAGCATATTTTGCATATCTAACAAAAGCATCCTAAGGAAATTTCACAAATCATCTCCTACTAAGAATGAAGTATGTGAGCCAAACATGAGTAGTTGCTACAAACCCGAACTTTAAGTCATGCAATCTAAAATTATAGTAATTGCAACCTGATAACCTGTAGCACTCTTGTAGATGTCCCAGGAACTTGAATGGCCTTGTCAATCTAAATACTAGTTTCAGGAGCATCCAAAAGGGACTTGTCAACTATGGTGCAACTGCTTTCTTCTTGTCCAATTTTCTTCCAGAAATAAACATCATGCAAGGATAGTTGAATAAATGACCAATAAATAGTGTATTTTGTATTCAAAGTTTTAGGCCAAGTAACCAAATATATGTAATATGGCTTAAAAAATTAGATAAAGAGGTCTATCATAGCAAAACGCATGAATTACTCTTCAAATGGAGAACTCAGTTTTTGTGGAACTTATTACAAACATATGGCGTGCAGTAGAACTTGTCATATCTCAAAGCACAAACACACAATACTAACAAAATGCACCTAAGCAATCAATCAATACAATTTACAATATTCTGGTTCTAAGTACTTAGAACCAGAATCACATATAATTGAAGCACACCCAAAAATATAAGTTATACAATTTTTGTATATCTAATCATAACCTCTACATAAAAAACTGCAATCACATAAATTTTTTTTACCAAACCCATCACAGCAATGACTTCATAATTACATAACCCGGAGTTTTAACCAGCTAATAAGACAATCTAGACTTTAACAAGACTTTTCTGAAAAATCCTATCTAGACTCTATTGATGCAAATGTGAAAAACCTTGGATTTTAGACACAAAACTTTATAATTGACTCATATTCTAATTATGCCATACCATAAATTAGCTTTTCTACCAAATCTGAATCTAGGGTTCAACCTAGCAGCAAAATCGTGTATGGTGTAAACCCAAATAAAAAGAAATGGTATAATTGTTTCACCACACGTTGTGTTGCGCAAAATTCAAAGTAGAAGAATGTACAGAATGATGTGAGTGATGGACAAAAGAAGATCGTCAGTATGATGTGAGTGATCGACCAAAAAAAGGGAGAAGAATGTCATACCTAGAAGTCAATCTTCAGCGAAACTCCAATTGCCCACAAAATCTCATTCGAGATAGGTTTTGTGCAATTCCAATTGCCAAAATTCTGCCCACGAAATTCTCCCGCCTGATCTTCGACCCCTATCCCAACGGTAATCAGCCGTGGGGTTTGTGTTTGCGAGATTCAATCACCAAAGATGTGCGGTTGTTCCTGATCTTCCACCCAATTCCCACAAAAAGCTCTGTTGCAATTGCGTTCCAATTTCAAGCGACACCATGGGCCACGGTTCAATATTAACCGTGGGTCTAAGTGGACTTGTACCTACGGTTCCTTGTATACCGTAGGTTCTTTTGTCACCATAGAGTAGTTTTGGTGTAGTGTAACACACTAAAATCCAAGCCCCACCGAAACCCACACACTAAATCCAAATCACACCCACTGCCTTACGGTAGTGGGTTTCTACCTCAGTTTTCTTCTCTCTCTTTCTATTTTTTTAACATTGCACTTTCATCTACTAACATGTACTAAATCTCCTCACCTTCCCACTCCACTCATCTGGCTCATGCAATACCCAAATCATCTTCCAAAATACAAGATATATGCACACATGTAGGCATACAACTCACAAACAAATACTTGTCTCACCTCACACGCCCACTGCCTCATGGCAGTGGGTCTTCCTCTTATTTCATTCTTTTACACACACTCACATATAGAGAAACACATACCCCACACACAACATATAATACTCACAATTAAGCTGTCTTGCTACAGTTTCTCTATGCCTCCCGTACACATGCATAGCCCGCAAGACTCAACACAATTTAAGCACTCATGCACCTGGCTTCCCTTTGCTACCCCTTATTCCCATACTCACAGAACACACACACGCCACTACTAAAACAACACAGCAGCCTTATTTCTCCCTTCCTTTTTTTTTATGTGCACAACCCATGAAATAAACCACTACTTACCACCATACACAGGTTCAAAAACGTACATATACGCTCACTAAAACTCGCATAGAAAAACGGCCACAGTGGCCTTGAATTCCATTCCCTTATAAAGTTCTTTCGTCACTTTACAAACCCTAGAACACCTAATCTTAAATCAGACATTATTTAAGATAACAAAAAGGATTTCATAGGCGAGAGCTCTTATGCGGCTGCTGCCAACATTTCTGAGAAACAATCCTTAAGATCTTCGTCATCAACGCGCGAAACACCCCGTAGCGGCTGTCTCTCTCTAACCCATAGCCCATTCGCATACAGGCACAACTATAAACCCACGACACACACACACGCGCGCGCGTGCGCTATACATCATTTCAAATTTGCGAACAACGACAGTTCCCATATACAAAAGAAAAACCTCATGTGTTTTCTCACACCTCCCCACTTTAAGATATAATTATGTTAAGCATTAGAGAAAAACATTGAACAGAAAAAGCTTACCGGAAAGAGTTTCGCTGAAAAGTCCGTTTCTTTGCCGATCTCGCTCTCTTTCTCTCTCTCTCGTTTGGGTGGTTGACGGCCAGAGGGTGCTTTGGTTGGCTGTGCAGATTCATATAATGTATATGTATGTAAATAAAACCCTATTCAGACAAGAAAAGATGCCCTGCTCCTCATTTGTCGCTAAATTTTCTTACCCAACTTATTATTGTGGAAACGGTAAAATAATAGAACATTTACGACCAGAACAAACTTTGGCTCCTACCCGGTTTGTAGGAATTTTCCTCCAACCCATATGTAGTGACAATTAATAGTCACTAAATGTTTCTAGTGACTTTTCTTCTAACACTTTCAGTGGCAATTATTAGCAGCACTTTTTTAGTGTCACTAAATAAAAGCCACTAGAAACATTTAGAGACAATTGATTGTCACTATATAGGGGGTAGGAGGAAGATTCCTTCAATCGGGGTAGTAGCAAATTTTTTTCCTTACGACAAAATTATGTATTAGGAAAATTATAAATGGGCTGTTACACCATCCCGTTTGACTAATCGTCGCTAATAAGTACACCACTGCTAAAAATTTAATTGTCACTAAAAAGTATTTCAATACTAAACAAAATAAATTCGTCGCTAGAATACACATCGACGTTAGATAATAAAATATATCTTCGCCAAAAATATATCATCGTTAAGAAAATTTTTAAATTTGTCGCTAATAAAAATACCACTTTAATTTATGAAGAGTATTTTAGCATTCATGGTATTATTACACTAGCATCTCAGTAAGATCAGATCACTTCAAATTTTTTGGCTAAAAATTATTTCGTTTATTATGCCAATGAATTCAAAAACCTATTTTCCAAATAAAATCATTTCATGCCCTTTGCATGTTTGAAAAATCTCGGATAATTCTAAATTGAAGGATACACAAAAATGGGAGTTTCAGTTTAACATTTTGACTAGATAGGCTCAATAATGGCTCAAAATGTTAGCAATGGGCTGATAAGTAATTCTAGAAGCAACAATTTTCAATAAATCCTAGTTTTGTGCATTAATCATTTTAAGGCAGAAACATGGTGAATCGTAGAAAACTCAAAAGTGCAAAGTCAAAGTAGACTTTTGAGGTTTTTAGAAATATAAGGTTCATAGAAATCCAGGGAGTAATCACTTTTGTATAGCAAATCAAATTGGCTGATAGAAACAACATATCTATGTGTAGACTAGTTTTGTTCTATAATTATTTTGGAGCAAACGTACTATGAATCATAGAAACCTCAAAACTAAGAAGTTAAAGAAGACCTACTGAGGTTTCTAGAACTATAAATTTCACAAAAAAATGCATAAGAATTGAATTTTATATGATAAATCGAAATGGCTACCAAAAATAAAAAAATTCTAGACTCCTACAGTGAATTGACTTTTAAGGTCATTTTTCAAAGTGCAAATGTGGGATTCTGAGAAAACTCAAAGCTAAAGAGTTGAAGCAAAATGGAGTTTTCAGAAAGTGCAAATTCATCTAAATCGGATTTGAATTAAAGGATATATGTTGAAAACCCTAACCCACTTTTATCCTACTCTATAACAGCCTTCTTTTCAAACACACCCACATCAATACACACACAAAAGCTACCAATTCCACACCAAAAGCGTATATAAAATCCAAATTCATGGCTAAACTAAAGAGAGAGTTTAGGAATTTTATTACCTTGAATTTTCCTCCCCTAGCCTTGTTTCTTATGCTATCTCTCTCCCTCTCTCGACCTAACGTAAAGGGGATGTGCAAGAGAAAGTGCAGATTTCTCTTGGACGGCTGCCCTCCTAAGACCTCCTTTATATATGGTTGCCCTAGATTGAAAAACTTCTAAAACCCCCTCGCACTTAGCTATTATTCCGATTTCAGCCACGCTCTCTTAAAAGACCATAATTAATTCTAGATTAAGGTTTAAAACAAAGTTTTTGCCAACTAAATAAAATTTTGGTCGTTCCAGTCTCCCCACCTCATTAATTTGCAACTTAAGAGAACTATTAAATTTTCGCTCAAGGTAACAATCAATACAGCTGGCGATAATGGTCGCTAAAGACTCCAATTAATGTATATTACCGCAACTCCCGCTAAAGAACTAACTAAAATTCTAGGATTCACCGTAAACAATGGGGGTATTACACCCACCAATTCACCCATAACACACACACACATAGCCACTTAGAACACACACTGAACACCCATACAAACTCACACCGCACACACTGAACACATTAATTTCCTTCCCTTTTTCGTCCTAAGCTCTTTTGTACACAATACACAACACAATTCACCATATTTTTACCCCCCCCCCCCCATCCACTTACACACACACACAACAACAACAACCACAACAACAACAACAACACAAACATACTGACTGAACAAACCTCCAACCGAAACACCCAATACTTTACAAAATTAGTTGTCTAAGAAAGAGAGATTACCCTTTTAGGGTTTGGTGTTTTTCTTCTCTTTCTTCTTTTCCCTTCATCCTCTCTTCTTTCTATCTTCTCATTTGTTTCTCATCTTCTTTCCCTTTATGCTCTTTTCTTTTCCTGGCAACTATTTCTTTTCTTTCTCAAATTGTATCCCCCCCCAATTTCCTTTTATTTCTTTTTTTCAATCTCTATCCATCAATTAGTTTATTATTTAATTTACTTAGTCATCATACACTCACAAAGGAGGTGGCATTTTTTTTTGAACCATTCTCTCCAAGGTTTTGACACATAATGCCAACTTTTCAAAAATTACAACTTAGCCCCCAAAGTTTTCAAAATTATATTTTGACCCCACTATTTTAGTAAAATTATACTTTGACCCCAAGGCCATATTAACCCCTCATTTTGCTTTGTAACACCTAATTATTACCAAAATAATGCTACTTAATAAAAATAACCCCCTTTAATTAATCTAATTCACGATTAGAATAATTTTTAGTGTTTTCAGGGTATCACATCCTCCACCCTAAAATAAATTTTGTCCTCGAAATAGGGACAAACCTCATTCTGTAAACAGATGTAGATATCTATGTCGCATCAACGCTTTGGGTTTCCAGGTGGCCTCCTTTACCGTGTGATTCCTCCAGATGACTTTAACCACAGGTATTACCTTAGAACTTAATACACGATCTTTTCTATTGACCACTTCTATTGGTTTCTTCTGATATAAAAGATTATCTCGAATCTCCACTAGTGCCAACGGGATCACATGCGAAGGATTAGGAGCATACTTCCTGAGTATAGAGACGTGAAACACGTTATGTAGCTGGCTTAACTCTGGTGGTGGATCCAGTCTGTATGCCACCGTTTCAATTTTAGGCAGAATTTTAAATGGTCCGACGAACCTCAGAGTCAACTTTTCCTGCTTCCTAAATCACATGATTCCTTTCCACGGTGACGACACCTTTATGTCACCCACTTCAAAATCGAGCATTCTACACTTTTTATCTGCATAGCTTTTCTACTGACTTTGTGCCATGCGAATTCTTTCTCGAACCACCTTCACTTTGTCCTCCGCTTGCAGAGTTCTGTGTAGGATAGTCTTCGTTCCCCCACCACATCCCAACAAATAAGTGTACGACATTTTTGGCAATATAGCGCTTCATAGGGAGCCATTTCAATACTCACTTGACAACTAGTGTTATACCTCTTGTAGAATCTCGAGGTGAACCTCGCGTCCTTTTCAATAGACTACCATTATCGCATAGGAATAAATCGAACTATCTTGGTCAACCTATCCACTACAACCCAGATAGACGTGTATTTACTGGCTGTTCGTGATAACCTGATACAAAATCTATCTTTATATGCTCCCATTTTTGCACAAGTACCAGGAGTGGTTGTAACTGTTCGTCATTCTTTTTATGATCTACTTTCACTTCTTAGTAAGTCAAAAATTAGGATACAAACATTAAGGGGCTGTATGTTTACGTTTTCCCATTTTTGTTTTTGTAATGATGATGAAAAAGATACTTTTTTGTGAATTTTTATTTTTTTTCTGGTTTTGTTTTGGATAAAAAAAGGGGTAAATGCACTTTGCCCCCCTCTACTTTAAAACGGTTGCAATATGGCTCCCTCTTCTAAAAAAAGTTGCACTCATCAAAACTATGCAAAAATAAACGGCCATAACTGAGCTTGTTGAAATGTCACAACTACCCTTCTTTTAAATAGAATTGAAAATCCATTCTCAGACCATTTGGACCATTTGTGGTGGGCGAAGGGAGAATGGAGAGAAGGCGGGCTTGTTGCTGCCGGGGGTGGCGAAAGGAGAGAAGAGGAAGGAAGAGAGAGGGGTTAGCGTCGCCGATAGGGGAAGGGAGACTGCTTGCGGAGCGCAGGGCTGTTGCGGTCTCAGGGGGTGAGGGGAGAGAAGAGGGAGGGGGGCTACCAACGGAGCGGGTTGTTACAGTAGCGGGGGTTGGCATCGCCGATGGGGGGAGGGGGCTGCCGGCGGAGAGCTAGGCTATTACGGCAGCTGAGGGCGGGGGAGAGAAGAGGAAGGAAGAGATAGGAGGGGGTCGGCGTCATTGACAACAGTGAGTGGGGCTACCGGCGTGAGATGCCACGGTTGGCGGCGCAGGGGTGATATAGATTAGGGTTTTCTGTGGGGAAGGGGAAATTAGGGATTTGGAAGGGCACGGTCGGGTCAGGTCAGTCGGGGGTATGGGTCGGGTAGGGTTTGGGTCAGCCTATGGCTGTGAGGAAATGGGCGGGCAAGGGTCAGGTTATATGGGTTCGGGTTATATCCACTGAATTTTTGAAAATTCAACTTTTCATTTTTTTTAATTTTTTTTATGTTGGTCTTTAAAAGGAAGGTTCGCAAATGAGTTGAAATGAAAATGGTCACTTTTTGCAAATTTTCTAGGGTTTGCAAATGGAGTAAAATGAAATTGGTGGTTTTTTTGGGTGATATTTTGCAAGTCTTTAGTATTTTATTAGGTCAAAAGGATAGTTTCGTCCTAAATTGCAGATTCTGGGTTCCAAATATTTCCCGCTAAAAAACGGTGTTAACTTGGATGGAAACCGTTATTTTTGCACAGTTTTGATGAGTGTAGGGAGGTTTAGTGCAACTTTTTTTAGAAGAGGGGGCCATATTATAACCGCCTTAAAGTAGAGGGGGACAAAGTGCATTTACCCCTAAAAAAAATCCAAACAATACTAAAAAATATGTTTGGGTGTTTTCACCTTTTTTTGCTTCTTGTTTTCTCTGTGTCTGAGAATATCAAATCCATATCACTGTTCATAATTTTTTCGTCAAAGGTTCTGACGCCCAGCTGCAATGTCAATTCGTAGGTCTCTCTCTCTGCTCTCTCTCTCTCTCATTTATCTTTTCTACCTTTCATGAATAACAACTCCTCACATCAATCTCACGCCCTTACAGGATCTTCCGATATTAACAGAAAAGCCCCGAGACGGAGCCGAAGACACAGCCTAGATACGACGAAGCCTCGATCCGGTACTCTCTTAATTTTTGCTTTCTCTTCTTTAATTTTCAATGTTTGGTTTGGCTGTGAATGATTATTGAGGGGTATTTGTTTTTGGAGTTCTATTGATGAATTTGGGGAGGTTTTGGAGGAGATTTTAGAACTGGGTAAACTAATGTGAATCTTTTGGAAGGAAGATTAAAGGGGAAGCTGAGCCCAACTGAAAATCTGGGTTTGCTTGGGTTTAAGGAAACGGTGTGGTGGAGTACAAGGTTTGTTTTTTATGCTTCTCTGAGAATTGCTTCTTTGTACGGCGACTGAGAATTGCCCGATAGTGTATGACGAGTGATTGCAAAAGGCTAGCCTTCAGTTGACAGGGAAACTCCCAAGAGATTAGAATGAGGTAGCTTGCTTGTCGTTTGGTTTACCTGCTTTGACAAGATAAGGATGCTAGATTGTAAGAACCTGTGAGCAGTTGAGTAGCCATAAGTCTTTAAATAAGGCATTCTGGCCGTCTTGCAAGAACCTGTGAGCAGGATGCTTTGACTAGAGCAAATAGTGTACAAATAGTGTATGGTTAAAATGGGAAGATTTGTGTACAAATAGTGTAGAAATTTTTAAACATACAAGGTTAGTTCAGAAAAAGTTGGTGAAAACAAAAATGAAAATGGTAAATGTACAGAAAAAACTGAAAAAAGTAGATACAGAAAAAAGTAAAAGTACACAATACGATTTTAGAACTGAATACTAAATTCTGAAAAACAAAAACAAAATACAAAACACGATTTTTTTTTGTAAACGTACAGCCCCTAATATATCTCTTTTCTCCCAAGCCACCAAAAATTCTATCGTAGATCATCGTACATTTTTGTTTCCCCTGGGTGGATCGAATATTTAAAGTTATATGCGTCTGTCATAATCTCTTTTCTTAACTCACCGGCAAGCGACACATATACTCAACCCTCATACTTGTGAGTGCCCTCCTTATTACAATCGAATTTCTCGTTATCCAATCTAAAATATGTTCAACCACCTTCCTTAACTTTGTCATTAATCTTGACCAATTGAGGGTATGACACTTGAGCCACCTTAACTCTCTTCATCAATTATGGTTGAACTTCCAAATGTGCTAAATACCCACCAATATGAGGAAATCTTACCTCAACTTCTAACTTCTCCAATTCTTCCAACAATTGAGGTTAAGTAGTAAGCATAGCATAAAGTCTTCCATAATCTTCCTACTTAGTGTATCTGCCTTGCCTGGATGGTACAAAAAGGTGCAATCATAGTCATTCAACAATTCCAACCACCTTCTCTGTCTCATGTTCAACTCCTTTTGTGTGAATATGTATTTCAAATTCTTATGGCAGTATAGATTTCACACGGTTCACCATACAAATAATGATGCCAAATCCTTAGTGAAAAAATCACAGTTGTTAGTTCTAAGTCATGGGTTGGATAATTCAACTCGTGTTGCTTAAGTTGTCTGGAGGCATATGCAATTACCTTACCTTGTTGCACCAGCATACAACCGAGTCCTTATAGTGATGCATCACTATAGATGACGAACCCTCCAAATTCATATGGCAGTGTTAATACTGGTGCCCAAATCAAATGCTTCTTCAAATCCTGAAAGCTCTTTTCACATCCATCTATCCATAAAAATTTGGCATACTTTCTTGTCAGCTGGGTCAAAGGAATAGAAATGCGAGAAAAACCTTCAACAAACCTTCTATATTAACCTGCCAATCCCAAGAAGCTTCTAATCTCCATCATGGAGGTCGTTCTCTTCCAATTCATGATTGCTTCAATCTTACTAGGATCCACAGATATCCCATCTTTAGTCACTACATGACCTAAGAAAGAAACATGTTCTAACCAAAACTCACACTTATTGAACTTGGCATAAAGTTTGTGTTCTCGCAAAATCTGCAAAACTATAGTCAAATGTCTTTCATGCTCCTCCTTGCTCTTAGAATAAACCAAAATATCATCTATAAAGACACTCACAAACTGATCCAGGTACTTTTAAAACACCCTGTTCATATGGTCCATAAATGCATCCGGAGCATTCATCAAACCAAAAGGCATTATTAAAAATTCGTAATGGCCATACCACGTCCTAAAAGCAGTCTTTGGTACATCCTCCTTTTTCACCTTAAGCTGACGGTATCCCGATCGAAGATCTATTTTCAAGAAGTACCTTGCACCTTGAAGTTGATCACATAGGTCGTCGATTCTAGGTATTGGATATTTATTTCAGACTGTCAGGTGATTTAGCTCCCTATACATAAATGCATGCTCCCATCCTTCTTCTTAACAAACAGTATCGGTGCACCCCATGGATACACACTAGGACGAATCATACCCTTGTCTAAGAGTTCTTGTAATTGCTCCTTGAGTTCTTTAAGTTATGTAGCCACTGCACCAGGAATCAAATTAATAGTGTAACGACCCGGTCCACGGCCCTACCACAGGGCATTGCCTCTCTCAAAAGGGCTAGCCAAGTAGGTACTTATGAGTTCCTTGACAAGTTCTTATAAGAGTCATCTCATACTCTCCCACAACCGATGTGGGATATTACAATCTCCCCACCTTATTCCTTAGCGTCCTCGCTAAGGCTCGATCGTACATAGCCCATAATCTTCCTCTCTAACCAATGTGGGATATACCCAGCTCACCCTTCGTTGCCCCAACCATCCTCTTGATGTGGGATATACCCGGGCTTGCCTTCGTTTCCCCCAACCATCGGCAACCCGACTGGATACCCCAGCCCGAGCTTTCGAGAGTCGGCTCTGATACCATCTGTAACGACCCGGTCCACGGCCCCACCACAGGGCATTGCCTCCCTCAAAAGGGCTAGCCAAGTAGGTACTTATGAGTTCCTTGGCAAGGTCTTATAAGGGTCATCTCATACTATTCCACATCCGATGTGGGATATTACAATCTCCCCTCCGTATACCTTAGCGTCCTCGCTAAGGCTCAATCACACATAGCCCAGAATCTTTCCACATCGGTTGTGGGAGAGTATGAGATGACTCTTATAAGACCTTGTCAAGGAACTCATAAGTACCTACTTGGCTAGCCCTTTTGAGAGAGGCAATGCCCTGTGGTGGGGCCGTGGACCGGGTTGTTACAGATGGTATCAGAGCTGACTCTCGAAAGCTTGGGCTGGGGTATCCAGTCGGGTTGCCGATGGTTGGGGGAAACGAAGGCAAGCCCGGGTATATCCCACATCAAGAGGATGGTTGGGGCAACGAAGGGTGAGCTGGGTATATCCCACATTGGCTAGAGAGGAAGATTCTGGGCTATGTACGATCGAGCCTTAGCGAGGACGCTAAGGAATAAGGTGGGGAGATTGTAATATCCCACATCGGTTGTGGGAGAGTTTGCGATTAGCCTTATAAGACCCTGCCTATGAACTCATAAGTACCTACTTGGCTAGCCCTTTTGAGGGAGGCAACGCCCTGTGGTGGGGCCGTGGACCGGGTCGTTACAAATAGTAAAATCAATCTCCCTATCTGGCGGAAGACCCGACAAGTTTTTTGGAAACACTTTTAAAAATTCACGAACCATAGGGCCTCAATCCTGACTCTGGTTATGCGAGTATCATGAATGTGAGCCAAATAACCTCTACAACCTTTTCTAAGAAGACATTTGGCGGGTAAAGACAAAATCAAATTAGGTAGGGAACTGACTCTAACCCCTTGAATCTTAAATTCAGGCTGATTCGAAATAAAAAATAGAACTTCTTTGCTAAGGTAGTCTATCCTGACATGATTGTAAGACAACCAATTGATACCCAAAATCATATCGAAGTCCTTCATATCTAGCGGAATTAAATCCACCGTGAACACCCTATCATCGACAATGATGGGGCAAGAATTATACACTCTAGAGGCAACCGCAGAGTTCCCAATGGGGGTATCTACACAGAGTTCGATTTTCAAACTTTTAGGTCTAACAGCCAAATGCTCACAAAAAGATGCCAAAATGACTGAGTGTGTGGCACCGGGATCTAGTAGCATAAATACCTTTTTATCACAGACTTTAAAGGTACCTGTTACAACACCATTTGACGCTTCCGCCTCGCGAGTCGTCATGGCAAAGGCTCTGGCATGCCCATCCTGTGCTCTTGGTTTATCATCCTCTTTCTTTTTCCACTTCGGATCACGAGGAGGCTTGGTGCAGTTTCTGGCTATGTGTCCCACTGCTCCACAATTATAACTTGCTCCCTTCTCCTTATAGCAGGGCGAGTTCTCGTGACATTCTCCACAAGTAGTTCAATTTTTAGTACCACCTTGAGTCTGCTGCCTTTGCCCCGATCCACCTAACGATCTTCTCTTGACATCTGATATCAGTTTCCTTCCACTTCTCGAGTTCTCTACATTACGGTCTCTCTTCTTCCTCTTATTTTCCCAGATGAGCAGTTGTTCACCCTGAATGTGCACTAGATGTTGCGCCCCATCAACCACTTGTGCATAGGTAGTGTTATCCAGAATGGACATCTGTTGTCTTCTCTCAAAGCGTAGTCCTTCTCTAAACTTGGGTGCACAATGACTCTCGTCTTGAACAACATGAGAGGCAAATCTTAAAAGTCGCACAAATCGCTCCTCATACTCCGTGATCATCTCATTTGGATGCTGAGCGATCCTCATGAAAGTTCACATTGGGAGGAAAGTACTTCGTGAAGAAGCGGTCTTGAAATGCTTGCCATGTGAGATCCTCTTTCTCTTCTACCGTCATCATCCTTGAGGTCATCTTCCACCATTGGTCTGCCTCATCTGTTAACTGAAAGATTGCTAACATCACCTTTTGATTGTCTGAGCACCCTATCACCTCAAAGGCCTTATCCAATTCATTAACCCATGTCTCTGCAGCCACAAGATCCACAGCTTTATCAAACTTATTTGGCCGCAAACTAGTGAACTGTTTCAAGATCGCAGCGTTAGCCGTAACCTGCATAGCGTCAGGTTCTTCATCCCCTCTTCCACCTCGGCCTCCTCCGCCATAATGAATCCCACCGTGGTTACTCATCCTAATTAGTACCATAAACATAATTAAGTCTAATGATTACACACTTAATCAAGTACTAATCCTACAAGCATGGAAGATTTAAACTAACATATCTCAAACTGGTTTTAAGAGTCTACAAAATCATTACTAACATATCTCAAACATAGGCTCTGATACCGAACGGTAATGCCCCCGACCTTGGGAGTCGTTACCAACAATACTCCAAGTCCTAATATCATATGCATTTCAATTAAATATTCAATTACACCAAGGTAAAATCAGAGCATCTAATCTAATAGTGTCAATATCTCCAAAAGGTAGAGGCTCAAATACAACCTTGCCTCTTTCAATCCATCTAATCACAAAATGATAATCCATCCATAAGATTTCTAATACAAAAGTCTAATGCGAAATCAAACTACCCACATTCGGGTAAAGTTCACAAAAAGGAATGCATTGCTTTGACATGCTAACAAAATATAAGCTCTAATTTTTCCCAACGTGCCAAGCTTCTACTCATGCCTACCATATGTGGTAAGGGACAAAGTAAACAAATAGGGTTTGAGATGAATAGCCCAATAAAAAGAATCAAATGGTAAGCGGATACATTAATTCGTATTACGAAACAAAGCCAAAACTTTGACGAATAAGCGATAGCCATTGTCAATAATGCAATGAGATTAAACAATATATGAAATTATCATTAGTGGCCATAGGCCTAAATCGAACATAAAACTCAAAGGTACGAAATGCAGACCTGTAGCGTAATAGAAGTCATTGTGAAGACTATCCGTAAGTCACTTAAAGTGACTACAAAAGCCACTAAGGTGGCTACAAAAGTCACTATATGACTACAAAAGTCTTAAAGACTTCCTTTTTCAACAAAAGGTTGTTCATTCTAATTATCATATGAAAATTTACGAATTCAAACTCAAATAGCAATGAAAGTGATTACGAAGCAATTGAACAAAATCCCAAAGTTGCACATTGATGCCAAGGAAAGTGGGTTAGTACCAACGTGGAGGTGCCACAAAGGCTGCAGTCCGTGTCAGCTGCCAAGTATGTTGATGTGAGTCACAGCAAGGGCAGAGACCAAGGGCTTCCCAGACAGAGCCTGAGGGTGGCAGTGCTGCGAGGGCGATGGCGCAGGATGAATATACGACGACAGTCACAGTCTGATGCTTAGGTCCGAAGTCAGGGTCCTATATGTTTCTTTCTCTAGGATTCTAGAGTGAGAAAGTGAAAGTGTTTTGAAAATGTCCAACCATCCAAAATGAATTCTCAAGACCTCTATTTATAGAAGTTGAGATGATGATGTCATCACGCTACACGTGGCATTCCCCGGGAGTGACACGTCACTGAGGGGTCCATAGCTGCCGGTGCTCCACGGACTGTTGAATCACATATTCACACGGCCTGCCCCGCACAGCGTCGCTCTGTTTGTCTGGAAAGACTGGCTCCCACAGCGTCAGTGTGGCCAGAGAACCCCCTTGATCTAGCCTCCAATCCAAGCCCTTGCAAAGTCCCATAGGCGTGGCAGCGGTGGGGAAGACCCGACACCCAAGTGCCAGGCAGACTAGGCACGCTGCCCTCCGAAGACCTGCTCCCGTCTTGGAGTGACCTGGGGGTCATAGTCCATAGGGGTGCCGATGCAAGCCCCTAGTGCCGTAGCACGTAGGCCAGTCACGCACGCACCCTGGTGGAGACAGTGTCCCGGAGGAGTCACCTATCCTGCTGCGAAGGGTCCTCGTGCCGGAGAACTACGAACGGAGCCCCCCGAAATGAAGACGATGGCTTTGTGGTAACGAGCCCATCCTGTGGTGGCGATGACTTTGCGGTAACGAGTCCATCCTGCTGCGAGGGGTCCTCATGCCAGAGCACTATGAACGGAGCCCCCGTGATTATGACGGCGATGGCTTTGTAGTAACGAGCCCATCCCGTGGCGGCGATGACTTTGTGCTAACGAGTCCATCCCGCAGCGAGGGGTCCTCGTGCCGGAGCACTATGAACGGAGCCCACCGTGATTGTGACGACGATGGCTTTGTGGTAATGAGCCCATCCCGTGGCGGCGATGACTTTGTGGTAACGAGTCTATCCCGCTGCGAAGGGTCCTCGTGCAGGAGCACTACGAACGGAGCCCTCCCATGATTGTGAAGGTGATGGCTTTGTGGTAACGAGCCCATCATGTGGCGGCGATGACTTTGTGGTAATGAGTCCAACCCGCTGCGAGGGGTCCTCGTGCCGGAGCACTACGAACGAAGCCCCCCATGATTGTGACGGCAATGGCTCTGTGGTAATGAGCCCATCCCGTGGCGGCGATGACTTTGTGGTAACGAGTCCATCCCAGTACGAGGGGTCCTTGTGCCGGAGCACTACGAACGGAGCCCTCCGGAATGCTGCACACTCCGGAGAGTGGGTCGAAGCATGTTCTACGTCCATGGCGGGGGCGCATGGTGTGGTGAATAAGTGTGATGCCGGAAGGCCTGTATCATGATTGTGGTGCATGGGCGCGGCGACGAACGTCGCGGAGACAATACTTGGTGCCGGAGCACATGTCATGAAAGTGGTGCGGCGACGAACATCACGAAGCAATACTTGGTGCTGGGGGCACATATCATGAAGATGGTGCATGGACGCGGCGACGAACGTCGCGGGGCAATACTTGGTGCTGGGGGCACTCATCTTGAGAATGGCGCACGGGCGCGGCGACGAACGTCGCGGGGCAATACTTGGTGCCGGGGGCAAGCATCATGAGAATGGCGCACAGGCACGGCGACGAACGTCGCGGGGCAATACTTGGTGCCGGGCGCAAGCATCATGAGAATGGCGCACGGGCGCGGCGACGAACGTCGCGGGGCAATACTTGGTGCCGGGGGCACGCATCATGAGAATGGCGCACGGGCGCGGCGACAAATGTCGCGGGGGCAATACTTGGTGCCGGGGGCACGCATCATGAGAATGGCGCACCGGCACGGCGACGAACGTCGCGGGGCAATACTTGGTGCCGGGGGCACGCATCATGAGAATGGCGCACCGGCGCGGTGACGAACGTCGCGGGGCAATACTTGGTGCCGGGGGCACGCATCATGAGAATGGCACACGAGCGCGACGACGAACGTTGCGGGGCAATACTTGGTGCCGGGGGCACGCATCATGAGAATGGCGTACCGGCGCGGTGACGAATGTCGCGGGGCAATACTTGGGGGCACGCATCATGAGAATGGCGCACGGGCGCGGAGACGGCGCACGGGCGCAGCGACGAACGTCGCGGAGACGGCGCACGGGCATGCGTCGGGTGTCCCAAAGATGGGATTTGAGCTGAGTGTACCTGTCATAACAAGATGATGAATGCAACATGTAGTAATGACAAAGTTGGAAGTGATAGTACGTGGTCATCAGTGACGGGTCATTCGGTGGTAGTGCGCGACTTTGGGCGACGGGCATCGCGGGAGCGGTGCGCGGTCACGGACGACGAACGTCGCGAGGTTGATGTACGACGGATGCTGTGAGGTTGATACACGACGGACGTCGTGAGGTTGATGCACGATCGACGTCGCGATGTTGATGCACGACCGACGTCGCGAGGTTGATGCACGACCGACGTCGCGAGGTTGATGCACGACCGACGTGGTGAGGTTGATGCACGACCGACGTTGCTAGGTAGATGTACAAACATCTGTAAACATCGAGGAGGTGCAAAGACTTAAGAAAACAAGTGCGCGCAGGAGGGGAGGCCATAGGCCAAAGATTGGGGGACGGCCAAGGCCACCAGCCCTTGGGAGGCCGAGGCCGACCCCATGGTGAGGCCGAGGCCGACCCTAAGGGGTGGCCAAGGCCACTCCCCCTTTTGGTGAACTTCGGGCGCGTCGACGGTAGGTGTTTTTATGAGTGATGACGAACCCAAAAGTTGCGTTGTGACGAGCGAGTCGACGTGAAACCTACCCACATGATGAACAAGGTGCCTAAGTCACATACGAAGTGTATGAAGCGAACAAAGTATGAAAGGGACTTTGCGCGAAGAGTGAACAACCGGGGGGAGGAAGGCCAAAGCCAACCCCCCCATAGAGGCCGAGGCCGACCCCCCATGGAGGCCAAGGCCGACCCCATGGGGTTGGCCAAGGCCTTTGCCCATGACCACGTTGCTTCGGTTGCACTGTCGGTCGAAGCTTTTGATGAAAAGGTGTTCGGGTGGTCTCGGTGCGACGGTCACGCTAGCATCAGTGACGTTGACGTAAAATAATTGGTGACTAATTCGAGCGTGAGGTGTGTGAAGCAAAGAATGCACGTGACTTGGGCGGCGCACTTTGACCGGTTCGAAGCGTTGAATACTGTGCTTGTGCCGACGTGTCATGCAAAATAGAACTCCAAGTGGACCTTTGAGTGCGACTAGAATAGGTTGGGAACACACATCAACTAGCAAAGCGATACTACGTATCAATTCCTTACCACAACAAGAAGTAAAAAATCCCTTACGTTTATCAAGCTTTTGGTACAAAAACCTATAGAGCCTCCCAAGCCTTCCCCTCCCTCTCTCTCTCAACCTTTTAGAAAGAGAAGTAAAAAAACTAAAAGAAAGGGTTGTAGGGGAAAAGAAACTACTTATAGGAAGAAGTCCTAAGTTGGCAAATTACACTAACACTCCCCAAACTTTAAATACTTATTCAAAATGTACCCAAAACTTTCTAATATTTACGAAAAAGAGAACCTAACACTTTCATTCGAAGGAAAACAATTCCTTCGACCGAATCCTTCAGTGGCAAAATTATCTTCCTCAAACTTGATTTTTACTCGACCGAAAAGGTCCTTCATTTGACCGAAAACTTTCCATTCGACCGAAAAAGGGTCTCATTCGACTGAATCCTCTAGTCGCTTCTTTTCTCACTTCAAAATGCTTTTCATTTGAAGCAATACTTTTCATTTGAAGCAAAAGTTTCTATTGGAATGAGTCTTTAAGTGGCTCTAAGGTTTTTTTCTGCCTAACGAAGATTGATTCGGATGATTCAGGATTCATTCGATCGAATCCTTCAGAGATGGTTATCGACCATTTTCATCTTGTAATTTATCCCTTAATCTATTTTCCAACAAATATGATCCTTATTAGCATAAAAAGGGGCTCTTACAACAACACATCCTCGTACGACAATAGAAATTGTACAACATGATACAACCTAATATTTACACCAAATTTGCATCATTGTGGTGATAGATTTCCTCCCTGAACCTTAACATAATTTTTCTTCACCTTTACCAGAGATTTCTCCTCGTTTAAATCTAGTACTTGAAAAACACATCAGATAAGGAATGAGCGCAAATTGCCCAGTAAGAATAATACGAGGAGGACAACGCACAGCCCTTTCGAAAATATCAGAGAATCGATTATGAATACTCAATGAAGGCAATGAATTTAAGAATGCCAAGGATAAACATCTGCAATCAGCTTGATACATCCCTTTGTTAAGACTGAGCGGCTCAAGCGCAACAGAACTTCATAACTTCCACTTGTACAGACTCATGGACTATGCAAGTGCAATGCAAGAGAAAACATGAAAGCATACAATCATCATGAGAATAAGAAGACAACAAATTCTCAAATAAAATCAATTGCAATCCATGCTTGACATGACACGACACGACAACATATACTCTAGCGCACTTCATCCTTTTTGTTAGTTATTTTCTTTTCATTGATCGCCAGTTACTTCACTTCACTGGCCCTCCATTTATTGAGCCTCACGTAGATTGAAAGAGACGATTTTCATTAAAGGGGAGGACTTAGAGAGCTTTTTGATCATAAGTCCTAAACAACATATTAAGCTCATCAACAGCCAGACTAAGGAAATTTATTCTACCGTAAGTCTCAGCAGCATAAGTCAACAAGAAGTATCGGGTCATAAGATCAACAAGTGTTCAAGCATAGATATAGGAGTTGAACATCATCAACGTGGTATGCTAAACGAAACAATGAATAATGTAACGGAACGACACTATCCTTACTTATTTGGCTTTATAGCTGATGAATTCCTTGCTTCCAAATTTTCTCAACAGTGGAATCACCTATCCAAAAGATATCCTTCTGGTTAGACATCCTTAAAATAAGCAAAACACACACATCTTTAACCCTTTCCCGCTTATCCGACCACAACTTAATACAGGTAGTCCATTAACAGGATTTGCCCTAACCCTTAAGAATGTAACATACTACTACACTTCTCGAACCAATTTTAGCTCAAATTTCTCATTTCTTATACTTCTCATTGGGTGCGAAAAATTACAAAAACACTTCCAGGCATAAGCAAAATTACCTAAACACCCCTGGCGGATTCTTGCACCAATAAACACTCCAAAAATGCTCAAAATATCTTTTTGAAATAATATAAACTAATTTTCAAATTGAAAGGTCATTCGATGAAATTTCTGCTCGAAAATCCTATCTGGATAACAAATCGAGCACTAGGGAACCAATTTTGTTAAAAATAAAATTGGCATGAAATTATCATGAAATTTTAGACACTAAAGTGTCTGAGTTGCATAAGATCCCTAAAAAATACATTAATGTGGTACTTCTTAAAAATTTGAAACCTTATTTCAAGGATAAATATATTTAACATCCCTAGGAAACTCAAAAGAATTACAGAAACTCACAGCATGTAGATCTTTCAAAAAGAAAGAAAAATAGGATTTTTTTTCTTTTTTGTTTGGCTAAATTCTGGCTTAAAACCATGTTCTGAAATTAAAGTTTGAAAATAATTAGAGAACAAGACTTTTAGTGACAATTACAGTCACAATTAATCATTCATGGATCAAATTTACACACTTTTATCACCTCACACACACACATCTACATTCTTTTGGATTTGCATTTCAGACTCGTCCCCCTCCTTCATAAACACATGCATATTATGCTCACATATAAAATTCTACATATAATTTCACCTCGAGACCCCTTAATCCACTCTAATTTCACTTTGTTTCCACTTATGTAATCCCCCTTTTGCACTTAACATGATAGTAGAACAAAGCATAAGCTAATTCAGCCTTAACCCCTCAAGAACACATACCAAACAACAAGAACACACACACACACACTAAAGGTTGGTTTTGACCTTACTTTGAAGACTCGTAACTTTTTTGATTTTGCATGAAAATGCCTTCTGTTTTTTGCAAAATTTTCTTCTCTCCCCTCTATAGCTTCTCTATTCAGCGCTTCACGAAATGTCTTCCTAGATTTTATTATATTTAGCTCGAAATCAGATGCTCCACCCACTGTAAGCTAATTTTTGCCTGACTTTGGTGGTCAATAACTCCTTTGATTCTTCACCAAATTGCTCTTTGTTTCCTTAGTTTTCTTCCTCTCCATCCAGTCTATGACTTCTTAGTTGAGACTCTCCCAAAATTATGACTGGATTCTCTACAATCCTCCCTCCGACAATTGTCCCTGATAAGCTTCTTCATGCCAACTTAACTTCCAATTTACTTACATGCACACACTCTATCTCTTGGAAAAATGAGGCGTCATTCTCCCTTGTTTATGGCTGTCATTGGCAGCCACAAATTAGATCCAGTTTTCTCTTAAAATAATAATAATTAAAACTGATTTAATTTTTTTAAAACAAGGATATTACATCCTCCCTCTCTTTAGAAACCATCGCCCTCAAAATTTAAGATAACGTACCTTAATCCGCAAACAAATGGGAGTATCTCTACAGCATCAAAGCTTCAGGCTCCCGGGTAGCCTCTTTTACTGCGTGTGGTTTCTCCAAATCACCTTGACCACCGGTATTACTTTAGTGCGAAATGTTTGCTCTTTTTTATCAACCACTTCTACAGGTACCTCTTGATATGATAAGTTGTCGCAAATCTCTACTGATTCTAGTCTTATCACGTGTGATGGATCCGGAACATACTTCCTTAGCATAGATACATGGAACACATTGTGTAAGTGATCTAACACCCAGGGATAGCTCAAGTTTATAAGCTGCTGCTTCATTCCTTGACAAGATCTTGAATGGTTCGATGAATCTAGGACTTAATTTCCCTTTTGTCCCAAACCTCATAATCCCTTTCCATGGTGACACCTTTGAAAATACGAGGTCACCTACCTCGAATTCCAATGCCCTTCATCTCTTATCGACGTAGCTCTTCTTCCTAATCTACGCGGTACAAAGCCTGTCTTGTATAATTTTAACCTTATCTTTCATTTCTTAGATTAACTCGGTGCGAGACAATCGCTTCTCTCTGACTACAGCCCGACAAATTGGTGTACGACACCTTTGACCGTACAATACTTTGTATGGGGCCATACTAATACTTTTCTGATAACTATTGTCATACGAAAACTCAATTAAAGGTAACTATTCATCCCAATTTCCTCTAAAGTCTACTACACAAGCTCTTAATATATCCTTCAAAATCTGGATTGTTCGTTCGGATTGTCCATCCGTCTATGCATGAAACACCATACTCATGCTCAACTTGGTTCCCAACTCCTCTTGGAAACTATTCTAGAACCTTGAGGTGAACCTTCTATCCCGATCAGATACAATGGTAACCGGCACTCTGTTTTGCCTAACTGCCTCTTTGATATAGATTTGGTCTAGTTGTTTTCTCGAATACCCTTCTCTTATAGGAATAAATCGAGCCATTTTAGTCAAACAATCTACTATCACCCAAATAGATGTATTCCTATTAGATGTTTGGGGTAATCTGGGTACAAAATCCATGGTAATATGGTCTCATTTCCACTCAGGAATAAGTAGTGGTTGTAGTTGTCCAGCCATCTTCTTATGATCAACTTTTACCTACTGACAGGTCATGCATGTTGATACAAACTCCAGTATCTTCTTTTTTATGCCCGCCCACCAGAAACTTTGTCGTAAATCCCAATACATATTTGTCTCCTCAAATGGATTGAGTACTTGGAATTATGAACGTCTGTTAAAATTTTCCTTCATAATTCATCCTTAGGTGGAACATACACCCGACCTTCATATATGTAAATCCCTTCCTTAATTAAAATATTCTTTGGTTTTGCTTTCGAACCCCCTTCAAATCTTGAGTAACTTTTCGTCTTGACTTTGGGCTTCTTTAGTTCGATCAAGTAGTGTGGGATAAATCTCCATCTGAAACAGGAAACTGCTCCCTTCTCCTCTCACTCGCACATTAATTTCGAGCTTGTTCAAGTCATCCACAATAGCCTTCTGTCATGGAAGCTAATTTCTCTTTTTTCTTTCTACCCAAGGCATCAGCTACAACATTCGCCTTCCTAGGGTTGTTCAAGATAGAGCAATCATAATCTTTAAGGAGTTCCAATCACCTTCTTTGCCGCATATTAAGCTCCTTCAGCATGAACATATGCTTTAAACTTTTGTGATCTGTATAAATTTCACATGTTGCACGATATAGGTAGTGTCTCCAAATTTTCAAGGCAAACACCACTATTGCTAGCTAGCTTTAAGTCATGTGTTGGATATTTCTTCTCGTGGTTTTTCAGCTATCTTGATGCATAAGCAATCACTTTCATATTCTGCATAAGGACACATCTGAACCCTTCTCAGGATGCATCACTGTATATCACAAACCCATCTAACCCAAGCGGTAATGTAAGTACTGGAGCAGTCACTAGCTTCTCCTTCAGTTCTTTGAAGCTACGCTTGCACTTCTATGTCCAACTAAACTTCACATTCTTCCGGGTCAGGTCAGTTAGCGGGGAGGCAATCTTAGAAAAGTCTTTAATGAACCTTCGATAATGCCCAGCTAGTCCTAGAAAATGACGTACCTCATATGCGGATGTTGGATACTCCTAGTTCGACACAGCTTTAACTATATCAGGAACTACCGATATCCCTTCACTTGTCACCACGTGACCCAAGAATTGCACCTTTTCAAGCCAGAACTCACACTTCTTAAATTTGGCATATAATTATGTTCTCTCAATATTTGTAAAACTTGCCTCTGGTGTTGGACATGTTCTTCTTTACTCATTGAGTATATCAAAATGTCATTGATGAAAATGATAACACAACGATCGAGATAGTCTCAAAAACCTGATTCATCAAATCCATCAATGATGCCGGGACACTAGTTAAACCAAAAGGCATCACCAAAAATTCGTATTGCCTATACCTGGTCCTAAAGGTAGTCTTAGCAATGTAGCTTTCCTTCACCTTCAATTGATGATATCTCAATCTAAGGTCAATCATAGAGAAATATTTTGCTATCTCCAACTGATCAAAAAGATCATATATACGAGGCAAAGGATACTTATTCCTGATCGTCACCTTACTCAGCTCTGGGTAATCAATGCATAGCCTCGTAGACCCATCCTTGTTTCTTACAAATAATACTGGGGCTCCCCACGACGAGACATGGGACAAATAAATCCTAGCTTCAATAGTTCTTCAAGTTGTACCTTCATCTCATCACTCATCTCGAAAGTGCCAACCTCTCAGGTGTCCTAGATATGGGACCAGTTCTGGGAACTAAGTCAATACAGAACTCCACTTCTATGTCTGATGGTAGCCCTGGAAGATCTTCGAGGAAGACATCGGGAAACTCGTTGACTACTGGTATTTGCTCTTGTTATGGTTCACTAACACAAATATCATATAAATTTGCCAGATAGCCTCAGCACCTGTTACGAAGACAACGATGAGTTCGTAGAGCAGATATTAAGTAAGGAGGCTTTACCACCTTATCTCCTTGTATAACGAGTTTAGGACTACTAGGCATTGACAACTTAATCAACTTACGATGATAATCTACGTTAGCATGATATGTAGCTAACCAATTCATTCCGAGGATTACATCAAAGTCTCCCAGAACTAAGGGTATAAGATTGTTGCTAGGGAAAGTGGGTTTGTGCCTACGTGGAGGTGCCACAAAGGCTGCAGGCCGAGTCAGCTTCCAAGTGTGCAAAATGAAAGACAGTAAGGACGGAGTAAGCGCTGAGGGCAAGGCTCCCCAGACAGGCCGCGAGGGCTGGCAGTGCTGCGGAGGCAAGGCGAAGGCGAATAGAGCTGACGACCGACAGTCCAAGCTAAGGTCAACATCAAGGGTGCAGCATCAAGAATCCGATGTCAGGTGTCTGAATGTATTTCTCTCTCTAGAATTCCAGAGAGAATGAGTTTTAAAGAGAGAAAGTGAAAATGACAAATGAGAGAGTTCTCTCTTAAATAAAATCCAAGGTCCCCTATTTTATAGGGAAAAGTGTGCCGGTGTCATCAATGTGTCACAAAGCTGACACGTGTCACCCCTGGGAATGACACGTCACTAGGTGGTCCACAAATATCGATTCTCCATTGGACTGCCAGTTCCCGAATTTGCACTGCCTTGCCCCACACAGCATCTCTCTACCTGTCTAAGAAGAATGAAAACACCATGACGGCGTGATCAGAGTAAGCCTGTTGCCCAACCACCGGTCCAAGCCCTTACTAAATTCATAAGCCTGGCAGCGGTGGGGAAGACCCAACGCACAGCTGCCAGGTGGACTAGGCGGGATGCCCTTCCGAAGACTTGCTCCTATCTCGGAGTGACCCGGGGGTCAAAGTCCTTAGGGGTGGGTGCCTACGCGAGCCCCCAGTGCCAGAGCACGTAGGCCAGTCACGTGGGCACCCTGGCGGAGATAGTGTCCCGGAGGAGTCGCATATCACGCTGCGAAGGGTCCTCATGCCAGAGCACAGCGAATGGAGCCCCTCTAAAATGAAGACGACGATTGCTTTATGGTAATGAGCCTATCCTGCTGTGAGGGGTTCGCGTGCCGGAGCGCTACAAGCGGACCCCCCAGAATGAAGACGGCGATGGCTTTGAGGTTGTGAGCCCATCCTGTGGCGGCAATGACTATAAGGTTGGGAGTCCATCCCGCTGCGAGGGCCAGAGCTCCCTGTGATTATGACGGCGATGGCTTCAAGGTTGTGAGCCCATCCCGTGGCGACGATGACTATAAGGTTGAGAGTCCATCCCGCTGCGAATGCCGAAGCCCCCCTGTGATTGTGACGGCGATGGCTTCAAGGTTATGAGCCCATCCCGTGACAGCGATGACTATAAGGTTGAGAGTCCATCCCGCAACGAGGGCCAGAGCTCCCCTGTGATTATGACGGTGAGGGCTTCAAGGTTGTGAGCCCATCCCGTGGCGGCGATGACTATAAGGTTGAGAGTCCATCCCGCTGCGAAGGGTGGAGCACCCCTGTGATTGTAACGGCGACGGCTTTAAGGTTGTGAGTCCATCCCGTGGCGGCGATGACTATAAGGTTGAGAGTCCATCCCGCTACAAGGGCCAGAGCCCCTTGTGATTATGACGGCGATGGCTTACAGGTTGTGAGCCCATCCCGTGGCAGCGATGATTATAAGGTTAAGAGTCCATCCCACTGCGAAGGCCGAAGCCCCCTGTGATTGTGATGGCGATGGCTTCAAGGTTGTGAGCCCATCCAGTGACGGCGATGACTATAAGGTTGACAGTCCATCCCGCTACGAGGGTCGGAGCCCCCCTGTGATTGTGACGGCGATGGCTTCAAGGTTGTGAGCCCATCTCGTGGCGGCAAAGACTATAAGGTTGAGAGTCCATCCCGCAGTGAAGGCTAGAGCCCCCCTGTGATTGTGACTGCGATGGCTCTAAGGTTGTGAGCCCATCCCGTGGCGGCGATGACTATAAGGTTGAGAGTCAATCCCGCAGCGAAGGCCGGAGCCGCCCTGTGATTATGACGGCGATGGCTTCAAGGTTGTGAGCCTATCCCGTGACGGCGATGACTATAAGGTTGAGAGTCCATCCCGCTGCGATGGCCGGAGGCCCCCTGTGATTGTGACGGCGATGGCTTCAAGGTTGTGAGCCCATCCCGTGGTGGTCATGACTATAAGGTTAAGAGTCCATCCCGCAGCGAGGGCTGTAGCCCCCAGTGATTCTGACGGCGATGGCTTTATGGTTGTGAGCCCATCCCGTGGCGGCGATGACTATAAGGTTAAGAGTCCATCCCGCTGCGAAGGACAGAGCCCCCTGTGATTGTAACGGCGATGGCTTCAAGGTTGTGAGCCCATCCCGTGACGACGATGACTATAAGGTTGAGAGTCCATCCCACTGCGAGGGCCGGAGCCCCCTGTGATTCTGACGGCGATGGCTTCAACGTTGTGAGCCCATCCGGTGGCAGCGATAACTATAAGGTTGAGAGTCCATCCCACTGCGAAGGCCGGAGCCCCCTGTGATTGTGACGGCGATGACTTCAAGGTTGCGGGCCCATCCAGTGACGGCGATGACTATAAGGTTGACACTCCATCCAGCTACGAGGGTCGGAGGCCCCCTGTGATTGCGACGGCGATGGCTTCAAGGTTGTGAGCCCATCCCGTGGCGGCGATGACTATAAGGTTGAGAGTCCATCCCGCTGCGAAGGCCGAAGCCCCCCTCTGATTGTGACGGGGATGGCTTCAAGGTTGTGAGCCCATCTCGTGGCGGCAATGACTATAAGGTTGAGAGTCCATCCCGCTGTGAAGGCCAGAGCCCCCCTGTGATTGTGACGGCGATGGCTTTAAGGTTATGAGCCCATCCCGTGGCGGCGATGACTATAAGGTTGAGAGTCTATCCCGCTGCGAAGGCCGGAGCCACCCTTGATTATGACGGTGATGGCTTCAAGGTTGTGAGCCCATCCTGTGACGGCGATGACTATAAGGTTGAGAGTCCATCCCGCTGTGAGGGCCGGAGCCCCCCTGTGATTGTGACGGTGATGGCTTCAAGGTTGTGAGCCCATCCCGTGGCGGGGATGACTATAAGGTTAAAAGTCCATCCAGTTGCGAGGGCCGGAGGCCCCCTGTGATTATGACGGTGATGGCTTTAAGGTTGTGAGCCCATCCCGAGGCGGCGATGACTATAAGGTTAAGAGTCCATCCCGCTTCAAAGGCCGGAGCCCCCTGTGATTGTGACGGCGATGGCTTCAAGCTTGTGAGCCCATCCCGTGACAGCGATGACTATAAGGTTGACAGTCCATCCCGCTACGAGGGTCGGAGCCCCCTTGTGATTGTGACGGCGATGGCTTCAAGGTTGTGAGCCCATCCCGCGGTGGCGATGACTATAAGGTTGAGAGTCCATCCCGCCGCGAAGGCCGGAGCCCCCCTGTGATTGTGACGGCGATGGCTTCAAGGTTGTGAGCCCATCTCGTGGCGGCAATGACTATAAGGTTGAGAGTCCATCCCGCTGTGAAGGCCAGAGGCCCCCTGTGATTGTGACGGCGATGGCTTTAAGGTTGTGAGCCCATCCCGTGGCGGCGATGACTATAAGGTTGAGAGTCCATCCCCCTGCGAAGGCCAGAGCCACCCTTGATTATGACGGTGATGGCTTCAAGGTTGTGAGCCCATCCCGTGACGGCGATGACTATAAGGTTGAAAGTCCATCCCGCTGCGAGGGCCGGAACCCCCCTGTGATTGTGACGGCGATGGCTTCAAGGTTGTGAGCCCATCCCGTGACGGGGATGACTATAAGGTTAAGAGTCCATCCAGTTGCGAGGGCCGGAGGCCCCCTGTGCTTATGACGGTGATGGCTTAAAGGTTGTGAGCCCATCCCGAGGCGGCGATGACTATAAAGTTAAGAGTCCATCCCGCTGCAAAGGCCGGAGCCCCCTGTGATTGTGACGGCGATGGCTTCAAGCTTGTGGGCCCATCCCGTGACAGCGAAGACTATAAGTTTGACAGTCCATCCCGCTACGAGGGTCGGAGCCCCCTTGTGATTGTGACGGCGATGGCTTCAAGGTTGTGAGCCCATCCCGCGGTGGCGATGACTATAAGGTTGAGAGTCCATCCCGCCACGAAGGCCGGAGCCCCCATGTGATTGTGACGGCGATGGCTTCAAGGTTGTGAGCCCATCTCGTGGCGGCAATGACTATAAGGTTGAGAGTCCATCCCGCTGTGAAGGCCAGAGGCCCCCTGTGATTGTGACGGCGATGGCTTTAAGGTTGTGAGCCCATCCCGTGGCGGCGATGACTATAAGGTTGAGAGTCCATCACGCTGCGAAGGCCGGAACCACCCTTGATTATGACGGTGATGGCTTCAAGGTTGTTGGCCCATCCCGTGACGGCGATGACTATAAGGTTGAGAGTCCATCCCGCTGCGATGGCTTCAAGGTTGTGAGCCCATCCCGTGGCGGGGAAGACTATAAGGTTAAGAGTCCATCCAGTTGCGTGGGCCTGAGCCCCCCTGTGATTATGACAGTGATGGCTTTTAGGTTGTGAGCCCCTCCCGAGGCGGCGATGACTATAAGGTTACGAGTCCATCCCGCTGCGAAGGCCGGAGCCCCCTGTGATTGTGACGGCGATGGCTTCAAGGTTGTGAGCCCATCCCGTGACAGCGATGACTATAAGGTTGACAGTCCATCCCGTTACGAGGGTCGGAGCCCCCTTGTGATTCTGACGGCGATGGCTTCAAGGTTGTGAGGCCATCCCGCGGTGGCGATGACTATAAGGTTGAGAGTCCATCCCTCTGCGAAGGCCGGAGCCCCCCTGTGATTGTGACGGCGATGGCTTCAAGGTTGTGATCCCATCTCGTGGCGGCATTGACTATAAGGTTGAGAGTCATCCCGCTGTGAAGGCTAGAGCCCCCCTGTGATTGTGACGGCGATGGCTTTAAGGTTGTGAGCCCATCTCGTGGCGGCTATGACTATAAGGTTGAGAGTCAATCCCGCTGCGAAGGCCGGAGCCGCCCTGTGATTCTGACGGCGATGGCTTCAAGGTTGTGAGCCTATCCGTAACGGCGATGACTATAAGGTTGAGAGTCCATCCCGTTGCGAGGTCCAGAGCCCCCCTGTGATTGTAGCGGCAATCGCTTCAAGGTTATGAGCCCATCCCGTGGCGGTGATGACTATAAGGATAAGAGTCCATCCCGCTGCGAGGGCCGTAGCCCCCCTGTGAATCTAACGGCGATGGCTTTAAGGTTGTGAGCCCATCCCGTGGCGGCGATGACTATAAGGTTAAGAGTCCATCCCGCTGCGAAGGCCGGAGCCCCCTATGATTGTAACGGCGATGGCTTCAAGGTTGTGAGCCCATCACTTGACGACGATGACTATAAGGTTGTGAGTCCATACCGCTGCGAGGGCCGGAACACCCTGTGATTATGACGGCGATGGCTTCAACGTTGTGAGCCCATCACGTGGCAGCGATGACTATAAGGATAAGAGTCCATCCCGTAGCGAGGGCCGTAGCCCCCCTGTGATTCTGACGGCGATGGCATTATGGTTGTGAGCCCATCCCGTGGCGGCGATGACTATAAGGTTAAGAGTCCATCCCGCTGCGAAGGACGGAGACCCCTGTGATTATGATGGCAATGGCTTCAAGGTTGTGGGCCCATCCAGTGACGGCAATGACTATAAGGTTGACACTCCATCCTGCTATGAGGGTCGGAGCCCCCCTGTGATTGTGACGGCGATGGCTTCAAGGTTGTGAGTCCATCCCGTGGCAGCGATGACTATAAGGTTGAGAGTCCATCCCGCAGCGAAGGCCGGAGCCACCCTTGATTATGACGGTGATGGCTTCAAGGTTGTGAGCCCATCCCGTGACGGCGATGACTAAGGTTGAGAGTCCATCCCGCTACGAGGGCCGGAGCCCCCCTGTGATTGTGCCGGCGATGGCTTGAAGGTTGTGAGCCCATCCCGTGGCGGTGATGACTATAAGGTTAAGAGTCCATTCCGTTGCGAGGGCCGTACCCCCCTGTGATTATGACGGTGATTGCTTCAAGGTTGTGAGCCCATCCCGAGGCGGCGATGACTATAAGGTTAAGAGTCCATCCCGCTGCGAAGGCCGGAGCCTCCTGTGATTGTGACGGCGATGGCTTCAAGGTTGTGAGCCGATCCCGTGACAGCGATGACTATAAGGTTGACAGTCCATCCCGCTACGAGGGTCGGAGCCCCCTTGTGATTGTGACGGCGATGGCTTCAAGGTTGTGAGCCCATCCCGTGGTGGCGATGACTATAAGGTTGAGAGTCCATCCCGCTGCGAAGGCCGGAGCCCTCCTGTGATTTTGACGGCGATGGCTTCAAGGTTGTGAGCCCATCTCGTGGCGGCAATGACTATAAGGTTGAGAGTCCATCCCGCTGTGAAGGCTAGAGAGCCCCCCTGTGATTGTGACGGCGATGGCTTTAAGGTTGTGAGCCCAACCCATGGCGGCGATGACTATAAGGTTGAGAGTCAATCCCGCTGCGAAGGCCGGAGCCGCCCTGTGATTACGACGGCGATGGCTTCAAGGTTGTGAGCCTATCCGTGACGGCGATGACTATAGGGTTGATAGTCCATCCCGTTGCGAGGGCCCGAGCCCCCCTGTGATTGTAACGGCGATGGCTTCAAGGTTGTGAGCCCAACCCGTGGCAATGATGACTATAAGGATAAGAGTCCATCCCGCTGCGAGGGCCGTAGCCCATCTGTGATTCTGACGGCGATGGTTTTAAGGTTGTGAGCCCATCCCGTGGCGGCGAAGACTATAAGGTTAAGAGTCCATCCCACTGCGAAGGCCGGAGCCCCCTGTTATTGTATCGGCGATGGCTTTAAGGTTGTGAGCCCATCCCGTGACGACGATGACTATAAGGTTGAGAGTCCATCCTGCTGCGAGAGCCGGAGCCCCCTGTGATTATGACGGCGGTGGCTTCAATGTTGTGAGCCCATCCCGTGCCAGCGATGACTATAAGGTTAAGAGTCCATCCCACTGCGAAGGCCGGAGCCCCCTGTGATTATGACGGCGATGGCTTCAAGGTTATGGGCCCTTCCAGTGACGGTAATAACTATAAGGTTGACACTTCATCCTGCTATAAGGGTCGGAGCCCCCCTGTGATTGTGACGGCGATGGCTTCGAGGTTGTGAGCCCATCCCGTGGCGGTGATGACAATAAGGTTGAGAGTCCATCCCGCTGCGAAGGCCGGAGCCCCCCTGTGATTGTGACGGTGATGGCTTGAAGGTTGTGAGCCCATCTCGTGGCGGCAATGACTATAAGGTTGAGAGTCCATCCCGCTGTGAAGGCCAGAGCGCCCCTGTGATTGTGACGGCGATGGCTTTAAGGTTGTGAGCGCATCCCATGGCGGCGATGACTATAAGGTTGAGAGTCCATCCCGCTGCGAAGGCCGGAGCCACCCTTGATTATGACGGTGATGGCTTCAAGGTTGTGAGGCTATCCCGTGACGGCGATGACTATAAGGTTGAGAGTCCATCCCGCTGCGAGGGCCGGAGCCCCCCTGTGATTGTGACGGCGATGGCTTCAAGGTTGTGAGCCCATCCCGTGGCGGTGATGACTGTAAGGTTAAGAGTCCATCCCGGTGCGAGGGCCGGAGCCCCCCTGTGATTATGACGGTGATGGCTTTAAGGTTGTGAGCCCATCCCGTGGCGGCGATGACTATAAGGTTAAGAGTCCATCCCGCTGCGAAGGCCGGAGCCCCCGGTGATTGTGACGGTGATGGCTTCAAGGTTGTGAGCCCATCCCGTGACGACGATCACTATAAGGTTAAGAGTCCATCCCGCTGCGAGGGCCGGAGCCCCCTATGATTATGACGGCGATGGCTTCAACGTTGTGTGCCCATCCCGTGGCAGCGATGACTATAAGGTTGAGAGTCCTTCCCACTGCGAAGGCCGGAGCCCCCTGTGATTATGATGGCGATGGCTTCAGTGTTGTGAGCCTATCCAGTGATGGCGATGACTATAAGGTTGACAGTCCATCTCGCTACGAGGGTCGGAGCCCCCCTGTGATTGTGACGGCGATGGCTTCAAGGTTGTGAGCCCATCCCGTAGCGGCGATGACTATAAGGTTGAGAGTCCATCCCGCTGCAAAGGCCGGAGCCCCCTGTGATTGTGACGGCGATGGCTTCAAGCTTGTGGGCCCATCCCGTGACAGCGAAGACTATAAGTTTGACAGTCCATCCCGCTACGAGGGTCGGAGCCCCCTTGTGATTGTGACGGCGATGGCTTCAAGGTTGTGAGCCCATCCCGCGGTGGCGATGACTATAAGGTTGAGAGTCCATCCCGCCAAGAAGGCCGGAGCCCCCATGTGATTGTGACGGCGATGGCTTCAAGGTTGTGAGCCCATCTCGTGGCGGCAATGACTATAAGGTTGAGAGTCCATCCCGCTGTGAAGGCCAGAGGCCCCCTGTGATTGTGACGGCGATGGCTTTAAGGTTGTGAGCCCATCCCGTGGCGGCGATGACTATAAGGTTGAGAGTCCATCACGCTGCGAAGGCCGGAACCACCCTTGATTATGACGGTGATGGCTTCAAGGTTGTTGGCCCATCCCGTGACGGCGATGACTATAAGGTTGAGAGTCCATCCCGCTGCGATGGCTTCAAGGTTGTGAGCCCATCCCGTGGCGGGGAAGACTATAAGGTTAAGAGTCCATCCAGTTGCGTGGGCCTGAGCCCCCCTGTGATTATGACAGTGATGGCTTTTAGGTTGTGAGCCCCTCCCGAGGCGGCGATGACTATAAGGTTACGAGTCCATCCCGCTGCGAAGGCCGGAGCCCCCTGTGATTGTGACGGCGATGGCTTCAAGGTTGTGAGCCCATCCCGTGACAGCGATGACTATAAGGTTGACAGTCCATCCCGTTACGAGGGTCGGAGCCCCCTTGTGATTCTGACGGCGATGGCTTCAAGGTTGTGAGGCCATCCCGCGGTGGCGATGACTATAAGGTTGAGAGTCCATCCCTCTGCGAAGGCCGGAGCCCCCCTGTGATTGTGACGGCGATGGCTTCAAGGTTGTGATCCCATCTCGTGGCGGCATTGACTATAAGGTTGAGAGTCATCCCGCTGTGAAGGCTAGAGCCCCCCTGTGATTGTGACGGCGATGGCTTTAAGGTTGTGAGCCCATCTCGTGGCGGCTATGACTATAAGGTTGAGAGTCAATCCCGCTGCGAAGGCCGGAGCCGCCCTGTGATTCTGACGGCGATGGCTTCAAGGTTGTGAGCCTATCCGTAACGGCGATGACTATAAGGTTGAGAGTCCATCCCGTTGCGAGGTCCAGAGCCCCCCTGTGATTGTAGCGGCGATCGCTTCAAGGTTATGAGCCCATCCCGTGGCGGTGATGACTATAAGGATAAGAGTCCATCCCGCTGCGAGGGCCGTAGCCCCCCTGTGAATCTAACGGCGATGGCTTTAAGGTTGTGAGCCCATCCCGTGGCGGCGATGACTATAAGGTTAAGAGTCCATCCCGCTGCGAAGGCCGGAGCCCCCTATGATTGTAACGGCGATGGCTTCAAGGTTGTGAGCCCATCACTTGACGACGATGACTATAAGGTTGTGAGTCCATACCGCTGCGAGGGCCGGAACACCCTGTGATTATGACGGCGATGGCTTCAACGTTGTGAGCCCATCACGTGGCAGCGATGACTATAAGGATAAGAGTCCATCCCGTAGCGAGGGCCGTAGCCCCCCTGTGATTCTGACGGCGATGGCATTATGGTTGTGAGCCCATCCCGTGGCGGCGATGACTATAAGGTTAAGAGTCCATCCCGCTGCGAAGGACGGAGACCCCTGTGATTATGATGGCAATGGCTTCAAGGTTGTGGGCCCATCCAGTGACGGCAATGACTATAAGGTTGACACTCCATCCTGCTATGAGGGTCGGAGCCCCCCTGTGATTGTGACGGCGATGGCTTCAAGGTTGTGAGTCCATCCCGTGGCAGCGATGACTATAAGGTTGAGAGTCCATCCCGCAGCGAAGGCCGGAGCCACCCTTGATTATGACGGTGATGGCTTCAAGGTTGTGAGCCCATCCCGTGACGGCGATGACTAAGGTTGAGAGTCCATCCCGCTGCGAGGGCCGGAGCCCCCCTGTGATTGTGCCGGCGATGGCTTGAAGGTTGTGAGCCCATCCCGTGGCGGTGATGACTATAAGGTTAAGAGTCCATTCCGTTGCGAGGGCCGTACCCCCCTGTGATTATGACGGTGATTGCTTCAAGGTTGTGAGCCCATCCCGAGGCGGCGATGACTATAAGGTTAAGAGTCCATCCCGCTGCGAAGGCCGGAGCCTCCTGTGATTGTGACGGCGATGGCTTCAAGGTTGTGAGCCGATCCCGTGACAGCGATGACTATAAGGTTGACAGTCCATCCCGCTACGAGGGTCGGAGCCCCCTTGTGATTGTGACGGCGATGGCTTCAAGGTTGTGAGCCCATCCCGTGGTGGCGATGACTATAAGGTTGAGAGTCCATCCCGCTGCGAAGGCCGGAGCCCTCCTGTGATTTTGACGGCGATGGCTTCAAGGTTGTGAGCCCATCTCGTGGCGGCAATGACTATAAGGTTGAGAGTCCATCCCGCTGTGAAGGCTAGAGAGCCCCCCTGTGATTGTGACGGCGATGGCTTTAAGGTTGTGAGCCCAACCCATGGCGGCGATGACTATAAGGTTGAGAGTCAATCCCGCTGCGAAGGCCGGAGCCGCCCTGTGATTACGACGGCAATGGCTTCAAGGTTGTGAGCCTATCCGTGACGGCGATGACTATAGGGTTGATAGTCCATCCCGTTGCGAGGGCCCGAGCCCCCCTGTGATTGTAACGGCGATGGCTTCAAGGTTGTGAGCCCAACCCGTGGCAATGATGACTATAAGGATAAGAGTCCATCCCGCTGCGAGGGCCGTAGCCCATCTGTGATTCTGACGGCGATGGTTTTAAGGTTGTGAGCCCATCCCGTGGCGGCGAAGACTATAAGGTTAAGAGTCCATCCCACTGCGAAGGCCGGAGCCCCCTGTTATTGTATCGGCGATGGCTTTAAGGTTGTGAGCCCATCCCGTGACGACGATGACTATAAGGTTGAGAGTCCATCCTGCTGCGAGAGCCGGAGCCCCCTGTGATTATGACGGCGGTGGCTTCAATGTTGTGAGCCCATCCCGTGCCAGCGATGACTATAAGGTTAAGAGTCCATCCCACTGCGAAGGCCGGAGCCCCCTGTGATTATGACGGCGATGGCTTCAAGGTTATGGGCCCTTCCAGTGACGGTAATAACTATAAGGTTGACACTTCATCCTGCTATAAGGGTCGGAGCCCCCCTGTGATTGTGACGGCGATGGCTTCGAGGTTGTGAGCCCATCCCGTGGCGGTGATGACAATAAGGTTGAGAGTCCATCCCGCTGCGAAGGCCGGAGCCCCCCTGTGATTGTGACGGTGATGGCTTGAAGGTTGTGAGCCCATCTCGTGGCGGCAATGACTATAAGGTTGAGAGTCCATCCCGCTGTGAAGGCCAGAGCGCCCCTGTGATTGTGACGGCGATGGCTTTAAGGTTGTGAGCGCATCCCATGGCGGCGATGACTATAAGGTTGAGAGTCCATCCCGCTGCGAAGGCCGGAGCCACCCTTGATTATGACGGTGATGGCTTCAAGGTTGTGAGGCTATCCCGTGACGGCGATGACTATAAGGTTGAGAGTCCATCCCGCTGCGAGGGCCGGAGCCCCCCTGTGATTGTGACGGCGATGGCTTCAAGGTTGTGAGCCCATCCCGTGGCGGTGATGACTGTAAGGTTAAGAGTCCATCCCGGTGCGAGGGCCGGAGCCCCCCTGTGATTATGACGGTGATGGCTTTAAGGTTGTGAGCCCATCCCGTGGCGGCGATGACTATAAGGTTAAGAGTCCATCCCGCTGCGAAGGCCGGAGCCCCCGGTGATTGTGACGGTGATGGCTTCAAGGTTGTGAGCCCATCCCGTGACGACGATCACTATAAGGTTAAGAGTCCATCCCGCTGCGAGGGCCGGAGCCCCCTATGATTATGACGGCGATGGCTTCAACGTTGTGTGCCCATCCCGTGGCAGCGATGACTATAAGGTTGAGAGTCCTTCCCACTGCGAAGGCCGGAGCCCCCTGTGATTATGATGGCGATGGCTTCAGTGTTGTGAGCCTATCCAGTGATGGCGATGACTATAAGGTTGACAGTCCATCTCGCTACGAGGGTCGGAGCCCCCCTGTGATTGTGACGGCGATGGCTTCAAGGTTGTGAGCCCATCCCGTAGCGGCGATGACTATAAGGTTGAGAGTCCATCCCGCTACGAAGGCCGGAGCCCCTTGTGATTGTGACGGCGATGGCTTCAAGGTTGTGAGCCCATCCCGTGGCGGCGATGACTATAAGGTTGAGAGTCCATCCCGCTGCCAAGGCCGGAGCCCTCTGTGATTGTGGCGGCAATGGCTTCAAGGTTGTGAGCCCATCTCGTGGCGGCAATAACTATAAGGTTTAGAGTCCATCCTGCTGTAAAGGCCAGAGCCCCCCTGTGATTGTGAAGGCGATGGCTTTAAGGTTGTGAGCCCATCCCGTGGCGGCGATGACTATAAGGTTGACAGTCCATCCCGCTACGAGGGTCGGAGCCCCCCTGTGATTGTGACGGCGATGGCTTCAAGGTTGTGAGCCCATCCCGTAGCGGCGATGACTATAAGGTTAAGAGTCCATCCCACTACGAAGGCCGGAGCCGCCCTGTGATTGTGACGGCGATGGCTTCAAGGTTGTGAGCCCATCCTTTGACAGTGATGACTATACGGTTGAGAGTCCATCCCGCTGCGAGGGCCGGAGCCCCCCTGTGATTGTGACGGCGATGGTTTCAAGGTTGTGAGCCTATCCCGTGGCGGGGATGACTATAAGGTTGAAAGTCCATCCCGCTGCGAGGGCCGGAGCCCCCCTGTGATTATGACGGCAATGGCTTTAAGGTTGTGAGCCCATCCCGTGGCGTTGATGACTATAAGGTTAAGAGTCCATCCCGCTGCGAATGCCGGAGCCCCCTGTGATTGTGACGGCGATCGCTTCAAGGTTATGAGCCCATCCCGTGACGGCGATGACTATAAGGTTGAGAGTCCATCCCGCTACGAGGGCCGGAGCTCCCCTGTGATTGTGACGGCGATGGCTTCAAGGTTGTGAGCCCATCCCGTTTTGGCGATGACTATAAGATTGAGAGTTCATCCCGCTGTGAAGGCCGGAGCCCCCCGGTGATTGAACCGGCGATGACGCTAAGCCCGTGATGGCGCTATGCCCATGCCGCAGTTTGATTGAGCCGGCGACGTACGAAGCCCGTCCCGCAGTTTGATTGAGCCGGTTATGGCGCTCAGCCCATGCCACAGTTTGATTGAGCCGGTGACGGCTCGAAGCCCGTCCCGCAGTTTGATTAAGCCGGCGACGGCATGAAGCCCGTCCCGCAGTTGATTGAGCCGGCGATGGCGCTAAGCCCATGCCGCAGGGAGGGGTCCTCGTGCCAGAGCACTACGAACGGAGCCCCGGGAATGCCGCACACTCTGGAGATTGGGTCAAAGCATGTTCCACTTCCATGGCGGGGGCGCATGGTGTGGTGAACAGGTGTGATGCCCGAAGGCTCGTAACATGGTTGTGGTACATGGGCATGGCGACGATTGTCGCTGAGGTATACTTGGTGTCAGGGGCACGTATCATCAGCTTGGCACAAGGGTGCGGCGCCGACTGTCGCGGAGCAATACTAGGTGCCGGGGCACGTATCATCAGCGTGGCGCAAGGGCGCAGCGACTACTGTCGCGGAGCAATACTTAGTGCCTGGCACACGTATCATAAGCATGGCGCAAGAGCGCAGCGACGACTGTCACGGAGCAATACTTGGTGCATGGGGCATGTATCATCAGCGTGGTGCAAAAGCGCGACGACGACTGTCGTGGAGCAATACTTAGTGCCGGGGGCACGTATCATCAACGTGGCGCAAGGGCGTGGCAATGACTGTCGTGGCGCAATACTTGGTGCTTGGGGCATGTGTCATCAGCATGGCGCAAGGGTGCGGTGATGACTGTCGCAGCGGTGTACTTGGTGCCGGGGGCACATTTCATAAGCATGGTGCAAGGGCGCGGCTACGACTGTCGTGGAGCAATACTTAGTGATAGTGTGTTGCCGTGGTGGCGATTGTGCACGGTCGGTGACGAGCATCGAGTGACCATTGGCGTTGAGCGCGCATTGTAGAGAGCGCAATGTGCTGGTACGGCCAACATGGCGACGGGGGTCGCAGAGACGGCACGAGGGCGATGGAGCCCGTCGCGGAGTTGTCATGCCGATGCGTGCGACGAAGGTCATAGGGTGGCGCGCGGGCGATGAAAGTCGCAGAGTTGGAGCGCGGGCGACAAGAGTCACAGAGCTGTCGCGCGAACGCGGGCGACGAAGGTCGCAGAGATGGCGCGCCAGCCACGAGAGTCGCGAAGGAGCGCGGGTGACGGGAGACGCAGAGCTATTGCACGGACGCGAGCAACAAATGTGTGAGGGTGATGAGAGTCGCAGAGCCGGTGCGCGGACTCGAGTGACACGGGCGATGAGAGTTATTGAAGGTGAGCACGGCGCTGGCGTCGGGGGTTCGCACAGAAGGTGAGCACGGCGCTGGCAACGTGGGTCGCGGAGACGGTGCCCGGGCGACGAGCGATGAGGGTCGCGGAGACAGCCCTTGGGAGATGGGCAATGAGTGTTACGGAAGGTGCGCACGGCGCTCGCGACGGGGGTCGCGGAAACGGCGCCCGGGTGACGAGCGACGAGGGTTACGGAGACAAGTCCCGGGCGATGGGCAACGAGTGTTGCGGAAGGTGCGCACAGCGCTGGCGATGGGGTTGTGGAGACGGCACCCGGGTGACGAGCGATGAGGGTCATGGAGACAGCCCCCGGGCAATGGTAATGAGCCTATCCCGGAAGGTGCGCACGGCATTGGCAACGGGGGTTCACGCAGAAGGTGCGCACGGCACTGGAAACGGGGGTCGCGGAGACGGCACCCTGATGACCAGCGACGAGGGTCGCGGAGACAGCCCCCGGGCGATGGGCAACGATCTTGCGGAAGGTACGCACAGCGCTGGCGACCGGGGTCACAGAGATGGTGCCCAGGTGACAAGCGACGAGGGTCGCGGAGACAGCCCCCGGGCGATGGGCAACGGGCCGAAGGTGTGGCGTTGTGGCGGTGGGACTGAATGCGGTGTTGCCTTGTGAAAATGGTGGGTGCTTTTGTTAGCGTTGTGAAAATGGTGAAAATGTATTTTTCAAACCAAAAAAAACAGTGAAACTAAAACAAAGTGGGTCTCCCAGTGGGCCCTTGAGTGCGACTAGAATAGGTTGGGAACAAAGATTAGTATAGAATATCTGATCACCTACTTGAATGAGACATTCCTTATATATTTTAGTGGCTAATAGGGAATTGCCACTAGGTATGTTTACAACAAGTATGGCATCAAGCGTCTGACACGACGCCGTCAACTGTTTTGCGAATGCTAACGAAACAAAAGAATGGGTAGCATCAAAATCAAACAATACAAGGGCTTTATGAGAACAGGCAGGGAAAGTACATGTCAACTCCTCTTCTGATTTTATAGCTTCCTTTAATTCCAGAGCTTTAGCACGAGCTGCTGCTCTTAATCTTCCTTCTATTGTTGGCACTCATAACAAACTTGCAGTCATTCGCTCTGCGGCTTTGCTTGTCACACTTAAAACAAGCTCTTGTTTCTTTTACACAATTGGTGCCCTCATGCCTTGTTCCACACCAACGACATTCTCGAGTTTTACCTATTTGCCCCGAACCTTGTTCGGATTTTCCTTCATCTGTGCGCTTTCTAAATTTTCTTCCGCTATCCCTGCCCTTGTCTTGACCTCTATTCTGCTTCCTTCCTTCTTCTCTTCTCTCTTCCCATGCTTCCCAACTTTCCACTTCCATCAACAATGCCTTCTCTACCACCTCAGCAAATGTTCAAAGTTGGAATCTTTTCACTATTCTCCTCAAGGGTTGTCTAAAACCCTCCTCAAAATGCCTAGCCTTGTGGTCCTTCGTATTTACCTGATGGGGAGCAAAGTGCACCAATTCATCGATTCCCGGATGTTTCAATACAAAAAAAATCAGTATCCAGCCTATTTTGTACACTCAAAGGAAAATACTTTTTTCTCGAATAACCGCTTTTATAGGATCACTTCCTCCATGAAATTTGCTAGGTCGAGCATCCTGAAAATTTTAAAACCTGCATTTCTTCCTTTCTGCTACCGAAACCGTTGCATTAGCAGCTACCGATTGTGTTATAGGAGTTGATACAACCTCCGACAAAAGTTCCACCAATTCTTTTCTTAAATCTTCTCTATTAACTTCTGCCCTAATCTTATTGTTATTCCCTACACAGAATATGAAAGTTTCACCACTTTGGTGTTAGCCAAAGACACTTCAGTCTGGGGTGCTTCTTGCCGAGGGGATTCTCAATAAATCTAAATGGGAATATGGAAGGATATTTTGCAAGTGCCAAAGTGTTAAGACAAGGAGACCCCTTATCCCCTTATTTGTTCCTATTGGTTATGGAGGCATTCTCTGGACTAATGGCCAATTATGCACAACAAGCTAATTTCAAGTACCATTCAAAATGCAAAGAGCTGCAAATACATCACCTATGTTTTGCAGATGATCTAGTTCCCAGGAAACATATCTAAATGTAAGAACCCTATCTAGAAACTTATCTGGTTCCCAGGAAACATATATAAATGTTCAGTAATGCTATGGATCTTATGCAAAGGAGGACTAAGAACAAAGCATAAATTGAAAAAATGGAACATGATTCAAGAAGATGCATGTGTGTTATGTATGAATCATTTAGAAACAGAAGACCATTTGTTTATTAAGTGCCCCATGCAATAGAACTATGGCACATAGTCTTTGGGAAATTGCAAGCAAATCTCAGATTGCAAACATGGATGCCATTAAGAAATTATGCAGCTCACATATTCAGAGGGAAGAGTCTAAGAGCTAGACTGGGGAAACTAGCTATGGCAACAACAGTGTATGGTAAATGGCAATAGAGGAATGCTAGAATGTTTTAGCATAAAGGAGCCACTATGCAGGGGTGTACACATATGACCCAGGAATGGATTAGATATAGAGTTCAGAGCTAGAAACTAGTCGTGGAAAATGAGAAGAATAGAAGGCTATGTATGGAATGGGGGCTGGATGAAAGGTTGCTATAAAAAAGCAAGATCAAGGAACTTAGATAATCTAAAATTCCAATGTAAATAGATAAGGTTTGATACATTGTATGTAATATACATAAAGTGAAGAAGTATGGCACTTAATGGAATAAAAAAGACCTTCTAACCAAAAATAAAATAAAATCCCTTACCTTAATTCAAGCATTTCGGCAACGTTAAATAAAGAGCAATTGTGTGTGAGGTGATTGCAGTCATGCAAAACCTAACACCAAAAGCCAAAAAGAAGTACTATAAGGCTTAATTGCCCTCTAAAAAGTCTGCAATTTATTATTTATGTAACCTATAGCGATTATACAAACCTAATTAGGGGGTTGAATTCCAATCTGGGGCGTACCTTAGACAAAAATGAAGAGGGAAAATGGTAAGGACTAGCAGAAACAGCAACTGCACTACACTATCCGGTTGGCGATTGAAGTTGCTGAAAAGGAGAAGATGAGATTTAAGAAAACCTCAATTGGCAAATCAGGTTATTTTTGTCTAAAATTTTAGGAAGACTTCGTGTTAATGAGATGTGCTAGTGTCTAGAATTTCGTGGCATATTGATGCCGATATCTATTCTTAATAGAACTGGCCTTTGATCTGGATATCAATTAGCAGTTTTCAAGTGAAGAATGTCTTGAAGGACTTTTTAGTCAAAAAATCAGTTTAGGTAACTTAAAATGGTTATTTAAAGTATTTTTGAAATTTTTTCCGGTGCAATAGCCATGGGGGTAAAGAGGATTCAGTTTGGGGGTCAAGCTGCAAGCCGACCATTACCTCTCAATTTAAAAATCTTGAACTGAACTGAACAAACACTATCGGTTTGGACGGTTCAGTATAGCCAGTTTAAATGGTTCGATTTTATTGGTTTGGATCTGTTTGCACCCATTTAAAAAATTGTCCCCTTGTATACCTACTATTTGATCTCATTATTATGTCCAACTAAAGTTATATTATCGCTAAATTGTTCATAATATCATCACATTCAATGTCTAAGTGCTCGTGTTAACACATAATATAAATATAATAAGATATATATTACAAGAAAAACTCAATTCTGTATTTTCCCCTGATGTACGATCAATAGACATTTGTGTTATAGCTGCTCTCATTATGTTCATTTATTTTAACTTTCAAGATTTTGTATCTTGGATTTGCTTATGTGAAAAATGAATAATTGTAATGTCACTGAAGTAGATTTATATATTGTAGGTCAGTTCGGTTGGATTTGTGATAGGTTAAAAAAATGAACCGTAAATCAAACCGAACTGAGCTCGGTTTGAGAAACGTTAAACCGAACCGTTAAGATCTTTGAATGGTTCAGATCGAACAGGTTGGGTTTGAGTAGTTCAGCTTGGTTTCAACGGTTTGGTGATCACCCTTAGATAGCGACCAGGGGTGTTTAGGTAATTTATACCTCTGAGGAGATATTTTGGTAATTTTACCTACAAGAGGGATGTTTTGGTAAATTCACATACGATAGGAATATTTTGATGATTTAACATACAATAAGGATGTTCCGGTGATTTGGATATGAGAGGGGTGCTTTTGATAATTTTACATATGTGAGAGGCTATTTTGGTAATTTTACATACTTATGAGCGAATTATTTTTGAGTGGGAGGAATGAGCAATGTTTATGGAGTTAGTATCGAGTTTATAACATCATCGTGTAAATCGTATACTAATAAATAATTTGTCCAATTTAGGTCAGCGCAGATGACTTTCTGGTTAGGACGGCTTAACTCTAGATCCAGATAAGAATTTCTATTTGAATCTGAAGGTAAGGATTTCTATCTGAATCTCAAATTCATTGCATACATGTTTGTATAACTCCAATAATCATTTTCTATACCGGTTTGGTTCTCACTCGTAGTACTAGCAGTGGACATCGTATGGAGGGCCAGGAGGTCCTTAGTAGAGAAGTACCTCATAGGGAGGAACAACAGCAATATCGAGAGCTGCTGGCTACAATATTGAATGCAATAAACCAGATTCTGACCCTGATGACTCAAAATTTAGCTAACCAGTAGCAAGGGGTACATAACCCAATTCCACCGCAACGACAACCTCAAGTGGAGAGTACCCTGAGTGAGCTCAATAAACATAACACAACTAGTTTTAGAGGATCTGTGAACCTTTTGGAGGCAGAGGATTGGATAAATGAGACAGAAATTTTTTTGGACAATTCGCTGTAGTGAGAGGTAGAAAGTGGAGTTCACTATTTGTAAGCTAAGGGGTGAGGCAGACCAGTGTTGAAAGGTGGTAGAGGCAACTAGGACGCCTCTGCAGTTGGTTGATATGACTTAGGAGCAGTTTTGAGAGATTTCCAAGTGGAAGTGGGAACATGTTACTACAAATTTTACAAGCAGGTTGCCCACGACAGTTCAGGGTTATGATATGATTTGGGTGGTGTTCGATCGACTCACCAAATTGGCACACTTCTTACTATTTGAGGCAATTTTACCATGCAGTAGTTCGCCCAGTCTTATATGGAAATGATAATGAGGCTTCATGGAGTACTAGTTTCGGTTGTGTCTGATAGAGATTCATGTTTCATTTCAGATTCAGGGAGAGTTTCTAGAATGCAATGGGGACAGACTTAAAATTTAGTCCGGCTTTTCGTCCCTAGACTGACGGTCAATTAGAAACAACAGTTTAGAATTTGGAAGACGTGTTGAAAGCTTGTGCAATGGAATTCCAGGGTAACTGGGATACCATATATGCATTGGTTGAGTTTGCTTACAATAATAATTATTAGGCCAGTATTCAGTTGGCACTTTTTCGAGGCTTTATACCGTCGAAGATGCAGGACTTCGTTATGTCGGGATGAGATTAGTGAGCGTCGATTCATTGGCCCAGATATAGTTCGGATAACTTGTGTGAAGGTTGACTTGATTTGATCACGTACGAGAGCAACGTAAGACAAGCAGCATATGTATGCCTATAAGCAGACGCGTGATTTGGAGTTTACAATTGACGACCGAGTTTTTGTGAGAATTTCTTTATGGAAACGAGTGATGCATTTTGGTAAGAAGGAAAAGCTCAGCTCGAGGTATATTAGTTCCTATGAGATTCTTGTTTGGACCAGTAGCTTATTGTTTGGATTTATATCCGGATTTGTCTCATATCCACATGTATCAGGCCAAGGTGATACTGTACACACCACATTTTTGTAGTTATTAATAACTAAATAATTACTGGGATTTATTATTAATTAGATTGCATTGTTGAGTTTAGGCCTAATAATGTGATTTAATTAATTAATTTGGTCTAGTCCAGTTTAATTGTTTAAGTCTAGTTCAGTTGCATGTCTAGCCCAGTCTCATGTCCAGTCCATTAATCCAGTCCAATTGTGTCAAGTCCCAATCTAAGGTCTAGATTTAATTATTTAATTAATTTAGTTTGTCTAGATAACTTGGAAAAATGATCTGTGAATTATCCTTGATGCAAAGATAAAATCAATCTATTTTTTGGTTAGGAAGCGAATTATGCCGAATCTAGTACATCCCATTTACGATTTCACATATAATTACCAAAATTGATACACCTAAAAATTTGGAAAAACAAACATTTTGGAATTATGGGATGAATCGGCCGGTTTTCATCTAACTAGCCGGTTAATTGACTTCTGTCAATCTGAGACTACATTAAATTTTTTGACTTATCTCCAACGTTGCAGATTGGCAAATAGCCAATCTTATTAGATTCTGCGGACCAGAGCTCTATAAATAGAGTTCTTGGCCTTTATATTTATATTTAGGGAGAGAATCTTGTTCTCTTAAGAGCTTGGGTATTATTTCTTTGCGAAGTGATATTCTTGATCTCAATAATCCAAGCCCTTCAAATTCATTCTTATAAGTCCCTTATATTCTTTGCATTGTCGATCATCTGAAAAATGCTTTCGAGTCTTCTCGACAAGCGACTTCTCAAGATAATCATATTTGCTCTCTAGCTTAGAATTTTCTCCCACTCCCGGGATCACATTTGATTCTAGTACAAAGATATAAAAGGAGTCTTTTTATTGCTTAGTTCGAGTCTAAGATCCATAGGCGGGTCCAGTCCAATTTGATGTGAATCTAGCCCAATTGGCTATCCGGTCCAGTTAGGTTTAATCAAGGTTGTGATTATATAGCTCTATAAAAAGTGTCGTATGGCTGACTAAAGGAGGGGAGAAAAAGCCCTAGGAGAGAGCGATTAGGTAACAAATCATGAATTCCCGTAGTGAGCCTATATCTAAACTTTGACTGGGAATAATATACTCATACGATATCCAATTTAGGCAATTCTTAAGCCTAAATCGTGTATTTTTAAATATCTACAACTTTATAGAAGAAGTTGAATCTGTTTGCGAAAGTCTTCTACTTCGAAATAGGGTTTTTTCTAGTTAACATATTCCCTTTCTAGGGTTTTCATTTGTCTGACTCTAATCTGCTCATGTGATATCCAATTTAGGCAATTCAAATTTCTAAATAGCATATCATTTCAAGAGCTGCAACTTTGTAAAAGAATTTGAATCCATTGGTGATCATCTTCACGTCCAAAACAATGTTTTCCTGAAATTGGGCTGGTTTGACCAGCCTTAACTTGCTCATTCAATATCTGATTTAGGCAATTCAAGAGCTAAATCGCATATCTTTTTGAGAGCTTCAACTTTAAGAAGAATCAAATCTGTTTGAGATTGTCTTCACACCCGAAATATTAACTTTCCATTCGGGAAAATTGTTGTTCTTGATTTTTTTTTATGTCAAATTGATGGGGAAGTAGGAACTTGAAAAACTTCATGAGCAAAAGTTGAGACTTGACTCTGGGATGTCCAGATATTGGAGCCTGGAACTTCTATTTGGCCCTAGAGGAGATCGAGACTGGAACTAATAAGATGGTTATCACCTATGTTTCTAACGTATTACTAATCTGATGCAGGTTATAAACTTAATACAGATAGTTCTGCGGCGGGAAGGAGCATGAGGTTCGCCTCTCCGAGTGTAACAACAAAACCGGGTAGGGGCTTTAAATTAAGCGGAGGGAATAAGTCCATATAGTAAGTAGGTCCAAGCTGAACACGATGTCATAAGAATTTCGTAAAATGAAGATGTTTGTTCTGGACCACGCTGCTAGATTGATACTGCCAGCTTATTTTGGGATGACTGCCACCTTCTGGGAGGGATCAACTACATTGCCCGCTTCATCAACCTGTAAACCCATTTTCAAACTGCTAAAGAAGAATCATACAAAAGAATGGAATGACGATAACTCCAATAATCCAATTGTTGAATCAATTGGGACCTGTAATAATTATTAGCAGAAAAAAAAGAAGTATTTCGCAAAACATTGCCTCTTTCATTCATGTAGTGGATTTCTCCTACTTGGTCTGCTCTCCTTGCCTTGAAGTAGCCAGCTGGGTTGGTTTGGCTATTCTTGTCTATTGAAAAGGAATCTTGCTAGCTGAACTGGCTTCCCTGTGATTGGTCGGTCCCCTACGTTAGCACAGGAGACCTTCATTAAATAGCTTTCAAGCCGGTTAATGGAAAGCTCAACCCTTTTGTTGATGAAGAGATCTAGCCAATTTCGTCTACCTCGAGCAGTAAGGACAGAATCGACTTCTAACTTGTCTTAGACTCGTTAGTCTGTGGTCCAATTATCTACCTTTAGAGAGAAATTTGAGAGAGCTCTCTTGCTAGAGTAGGTATACGCGGATTCGGGTTGGGACGACGAATCTTCGCCATTGGTAACTATGTGAATCAGCGGCTTTCTTTTGAGCCCAGTGGAAGACGAAGAATCGGATTCAAGCAATCGATATTTCACGATCAAGGGTGCTTCTGACATGCTTGGCAACCCCCGAAAACCAGTTGGTCGCTTTTCTACCCCTGGAGAAACGACTCGGAGCCTAAAAAGAGGTCAGGGGTCAGCTGCACTCTGCCGAAAGCCAAGCGGATCATGATATGGTATCATTCATGGATGGCTGTTCAATACATTCTGTTTAGCAGAAAGACGGTAACGGCTACTGATCAAAGGGGGCTATCTGAAATCGACACTCCTTCTTCCTGACCCTTCAAGGCTATCAAATCTTACTAAGTGAGCTTGGAGTTGATCGAAAATGGATTATGGGAGTGTGTGACTTGATACTAGTTTGCCCAGTAATGTTGTGGATGCAATGCGTAGGCCGAGGTTGAGAGTATAGTCTGTTTCTATGATTAGTTGGAGGTGGAATGCAGATGGGAAGGACCCTCTTTCATTTCCTAGCGTATAAGCCAATACCTTTCCTAATGGCTCAGCATGAACAAGAAGAAAGAAGGAGTCGCCATCAGATCAATGGCCTAGACCTAGCCCCCACCATAGCCCCTTCTTGATTATATTCTGGATTAGGTCTCCCCTCAATTTTGATGAAGCACTAACCTCTTCGACCTCCTCGGGCGGATTCCTCCTTTTGCTCCTCAGCCTACGAGGTATTAGCAGCTGCCTAGAGTGCTGCCTGCCTGCTGAAGAATCTGGACCAAGGTATGATCCTCTATCTGTCATTTCAATATTTCTATTTCTAGATTCGAAGAGTCTAGATTGTTTCCCCTCCCGTGATCGGATCTCAGATAAAAATATAAATATTGCATTCAAGGTCTTTCAGTTTGTTTAGAATTATATACCACTATAATAGTAGTCAACTTAGAGTTCTAAGTTCATTCGAATAAAAGAAGTCAACTCATCATAAGAGTCAAATACCGAGATCTAGGTTGCCTCTTATAGGGTCCAAGTCGAACTCAATTGTTTTGATTCCCGTCTATTCAACCGGATACGTAGGGCACTCGACCCCTGTTGTCGAGTTCAAGCCAAAATTAATAAAGATTATCTTAGAGTGAGTCTTGTTATATTCTGCATACTACGTGTCTTTAGGCCACAAATAATTAAAAATGAAGTAAAGACCAAAAGGACGCTGCAGGTGCCTAACACCTTTCGGTTGCAGGTGCCTAACACCTTCAAATGCAATCCATAGGGCCAAAGCCCGGCCCCGCAGTAAAAAGGCCCTGTTCAGGCCCTAAAAAACGGCCCGTCCCGAAATCGGCTCTTTTTTAGGGTCAGCCCGAATGAACTGGTTTTGGCTCTGCCCAAACCCGCGTTTTTTGAATTTTTTGTCTTTTTCCTAGATTCCCTCGGGGAACGGCCCTTTTTGTAACATTCCACTTTTACCCTCCCCCCAACTATATAACGGACTAGTTTGGGGGGTATTTTCGTCCAACATGTTCCTAACAATTCTTTTATGTATTTTTACACTTTTATTCTCCACAACAACTATGAACGGCTAATTTTCAGGGGCATTTTGGTCTTTTATGGGCTCTGAAAAATCTATAAATTCGCCCCTCTTTTCCATTTTTTCACACCAATCTTCTCACTCTTTCTTCTCACTCTCTCTTATCTGAATTCTACAAGCTTTGCTGCCATTGTTATTTGTTACTAAGTACTAACCTCTCCAATTGTCAATTTCAAGTATTTAATTACTTACTGCTCTTATTTCTTTGCATTTAATTACTCTTACTAGTTCTATTTTTCATTCTCTGCAAACAATTTTAGGGTCAAATATGTCTTGATTATTTAAATCACGTAGAAAATGTTCAGCACTATCACAAGCACCACCACCACAACCATTCGATTTCCACCAACAAATACCCAAGCCAATTGGCAGTTTAACCAAAATATTCAAGATTTCGAGTATAGAGCTTCAGAAGACACCCAACATTTTAGTCAAGGACGCAGCTCAGTTGGTAATGCTATTACTCAGGGCATAATTTTATCTCGATGAGCGGTCATCACGGTGAAGAACCGTGCAATCCTGTTGCAAGTCCGGCAGATGTCCAAAAGGAAAAAAATAGAATAAAACCATGTGTTGGAATATGTTGAGGATATTATGGTCGATGGCATTCAAAGAGCTCAATATAAGTACGGTGGTAAATTGTTTTCGTGTGGTCAAGGTAATGGATATATGAATAGGCATTACCCTCTATGTGCACCTAAGCAAGCCATGTCAGAACTAACCGAACACAATTATCTTTTGACGGTAAGTTATTTATCTATAATCAGCGAGACCAAAGAGACGGTCTTGCTGAATTTATTGTTCACGATGAACTAGCTTTTAGTTTTGCTAATAATGCTAAGTACTCTAGATATAAGAATACTTATGTACAACCTTTGTACAAAAAGGTTCATAGAAATACCACTAGATCTGATACACTTAGACATTATTGTAATATCCCAAACCTAGGTTTGAACTTTTTGGTAATTTCTAATAGCTTTACTTAAATTTTTTAGCTGCAAATATTACAAGTGTGTGTGTGTGTGTGTGAGAGAGAGAGAGAGAGAGAAAGAGAGAGAGTATGTGTGTGTGTACGCGTCTTTAGCGGCGATTGGCATGAGCAATCTGATTGTCAATTAATGAAAGTGAGGGAAGTACTTTGGGAAATTGTTTTTAAATTAGGGTTTAGTATATAATTAATGTTATACTGTATCTTTGTTTGGCTATTTTTTTAGGGCAGAGAGAGAATCTTAGGAGGAAAAGGTGCATAAATTAAACTAACATAGAAAAATTTGTGTAAAAAGATAGCAAGATTGGAAGGAAAAAAAATTAGTCTATGTTAAATTGAAAATGAAAGAGCATAAAAGAAAGTTTAGAGGAAGAGATAGAGAACATAAAGAGAAGACGGGCAGAGAGAAGAAGAGACGACAGCCGACCCTAGAGCGGCAGCATCACTCCCACCTCGGGGCAACCCCACTGCTGGCTATGCATTCGGTCATCGACGATTAACTTCAGCCACGCGCTTTCACCAAAAGAACCATCCAATGCCTCCACGCACCACCAACGACACCGAACACCGCAAGCGCCACCTGTCCAATACAATCAGTGTAACGCCGCCACCGTCCGTTCCATAAGTTTTGCCACCGCCATCTAACCATGCTATCACTGCATGCCGGCTAGATCCACAGCCAATCATGGACAATCAATAGCCGCCATGGCAATCGTAACTTTAGCCACTCCAACGGCCACCGGCTATCATCGTGGATGACCCTCTTCTCCGATCACCACCTTAATTTTACTCTGCCACCAAAACTATTGTAATATCCTTGTTGTTGTTTATAAAAAAATTAAAAAAAAACTGGTCTAATTTTGTGGCTGCCAAAGGCAGCTACAAACAAAAGGGAATGACACCTCATGTTTCCAAGAGGTGGAGTGTGTGCATGTAGAGAAAAGTGGAGGGTGAGGTGGCATGAGGGAAGGCTTACCCTGGACAGCTGTTTGAGCGAGAATCATGGGAAATACATAAGGAATCACAGGATACCTTAACTGAGAAGTCATAGAGAAAAGAGAGTAAAAGAAAAACCCAAGAAACAAAGATTGATTTGGAGACAAATTGAAGAACTTATGGATCACCAAAGTCAGGAAAAAATCAGCCTGCAGTGTGCAAAGTTGTGCGAAGTAGCTGATTAAGGGGGAATTTGAGGAAAACCAGGATGAATTTCATGAAGGGCTTAACAGAGAAGTTGTAGAAGGGAGAGAAAGGAAGAGAATGCAATAAATAGAAAGTACTTTCGTCTAGAATCGAAGAACTTACGGGTCTTCAAAATGAGGTAAAAATCAGCTTTTTGTGTATGTTCTTGGAGTTTTAGTATGTGTTCTTAATGAAAATTAGGGCTGAAATGATTATGTTATGATATGATTCCATGTTAAATGAAGTTATAGAGTTAGATAATGCCTCAATTTCTTGCTTCTATAGGGCTATACCAGGCTTCAACGTGGGATTTTTTTATCAACTAAGGGTGAATAGGGTCAAATCAATCAAAAAAAGCTCGTATTAGGTGGAAGAAAGTGAGATCAAGGTGGTTTAAAAGAAATTTGAAGTGGAATTAAATAACTAATGAGATAAGTTAGTATTAAAAGCATGTATAAGTGAAGAAGGGGAAATATTTCTGGGCATGCAAACCTGAAGAATGCAACTTGGAGTGTGGAAAGAGATGAAAAAGTGTAAATTTGATCCAAAAGTGATGAATAATAACTGTAAATGTCGCTAAAAGTCTTAGTCTCAAATTGATTTCAAACTTCATTTTTTAAACATGGTTGTAAGTTAGAATTTGGCCAAAAACCAAAAGAGAAACTCCTATTCTTTTTCAAAGATCTACATACACTGTAAATTTTTGGGATTTTTCTGAGTTTCCTAAAAATGTTAAATATATTTATCCTTAAAATAGGTTTTGAATTTTTAAAAATGTCAAATGGATGTAGTTAATCTGTAAATTTTATTGAGACTTGATGCAGCTGAGACACTTCAGCGTATAAAATTTCATGACATTTAGAGGCTAATCTATATTTTTGACAAAATTAGTTTTTTAATGCTCGGTTTGGTTATCCGGGTGGAGCTTCCGAGCAAAATTTTTACCAAATGACTTTTCAGTACAACACTCGATTTACATTGTTTTAAAAAGGTATTTTACGCCAAATGGGAGTGTTTATTGGTGCAAAAGTTGGCAAGGGTGTTTAGGTAATTTTACCTATGACCAGGGGTGTTTTGGTAATTTTTCACACCCGGTGACGAATCTTGTGGAAACTCATGGTTAAGATATAAAATTATAAAGAATGAGAAAATTGAGTTTAGATAGCCACAAGAAGGACGATAGTGCGGTTGATGCACCTTATGGGCTAAGGCAAATCCGGTTAACGAATTAACCATAATAAGTTGGAAACAGATGAGTGTTAATGGAGGGGGAAGGTAAGGTTAGGTATGTTTTTGTATTTTATGATTGTCTAATGTGAAAGATTTTATTTGATAAGTGATTCCGTTGCTGAGAAAATCCGAAGGCGAGGAGTTCATCGGCTATAAAGCCAATTGGTAAGGATAGTGCAGTTCCATTATGGTATCCATTGTTTTGCTTGACATACCATGTTGAAGATGCTTGTGTTGAACTCCTATATTTATGTTGTAATAATGGTTGATCTTATGACCCGATACTTCTTGTTGACTTGTGCTGTTGAGGACTTAAGGTAGAATGAATTCTCTTAGTCCACCCAATAATGAGCCTGAAGCATTGTTAAGGACTTATGATAAAAGAAAAAAAAACACTCTCTAAGTCCGCTCCTTTGATGAAAACCGTCCCCTAATCAAGACAAGACTGAGATGAACACCCCGGATGAAGGGGCATCATTAAGTGGAGGGCCAGTGAAGTGAAGTAACTGGCGATCAGTGAAAAAGAGAGTAACTGACAAAAGGGGATAAAACGTGCTAGAGTTTATCGTGTTGTGTCGAGTCAAGCATGCATTGCAATTGATTTTATTTGATGTTGCTGATGTTATTATCTTGTTATTCTCATGATGATTATTTGCTTTAGTATTTTCTTTTGCATTGCACTTGCATAATCCATGAGTCTGTCCAAGTGAAAATGATGATGTTCTGTTGGCTTGAGCCGCTTAATCTCAACAAAGGTGATGTAGCAATATGGTTGCAAATGTTGTTCTCGGCATCCTTAAATCCATTGCCTGGTTAAAAATTCATGATCAATTCTCCAATAATTTTGAAAGGGTTGTACGTTGTACTCCTCGCATTATCCTTACTAGGCGACTTGCGCTCATTCCTTATTTATGTGTGTTTTCAGGTACTAGGTTTGAACAAGGAGAGACCTCAGGGAAAGGTAAAGAGAAATTATGTTGAGGTCTTGTGGGAAGTATATATCACCACGATGATGTAAAATTTGGTATAAATATTAAGTTGTGTTATGTTATGTAGTTTTCGCTGCGAGACAATGTGTACTAGGAAGGAAATTTTTTTTAAGGACGTGTTGTGACGTTTCTTTATGATCTTAAGGTTGTAGTCGCTGTGTTGTATTTAAGGTTGTAACGTAGACAAGGATTGGCATCTCAGCTTCAATACGTTAGTTGGACTGGGGGTGTCACAACAATAGATGCAATGGACCACCTTTGCTGTGCTACATCCACATCCACAGCCATTCAAATTGGCACCGCCGCTACAGTGTCACGGTGACCCGAGATAGCAGTCACCGATCTTCAGCCCTTCATCGTCGAAATCTTCCACGAAGAAGAATGAAAAAAAACTCTGATTTTTATTGTACTATTGTCCATTGTCAAATTTATGAGTTTATGGGAGTTTGGGGTGGTTTGAGCCACTACTCTTATGGGTTTCACGACGTTAGTTGTGGGTGGTGTAATTGTGCATACTGGATTGGACTGTGGGGTGGTGATGTTGTGCAGTGGTATGTTTATGTGAATGTACACAGTGGATATGTATGAGTATGTTGAGCAATGGGTGGGCCCTATGTGTGTAACAGTGTGCGACATGTTGTGTGCGTAATGTGGGGTGCACTATGGAATTTGTTTTTGGCTGTGGGGCAGGAACAATATTGGTGGACTAGTTGTGGGGTTATTAAAAGCTGGCACCTGTAGTGGTAGGTTGGTTATGGAAGTTAGCAACCTGGGCATTAGTTTTTGGTGGTATGAACAACGAAATAGAGTTCGGACGATCGCGATATTATTGTGGTTGAAGGGGTGGTTTAGTTATGGTACTTATGGTAGCTGGACTTGAGTAACTGTGGTGGTGTATTTGGCGGCGGTCAATAGAATTTAAGACTGTATTGATTGATGAGGGAATCTGTTGGGTTCAATTTTTATGGTTGTGGCATGTGTACTAGAGTGGAACGGCAGTGAGTGGGATGTGTATGACTGTCTTCTGGTGTCAAGGTGGTTTTTGCATATGCAGTGGTGGTGTACGGTGCATGTAATTTGGCAGGTGTGTAGGTGTGGCTTTTGTTGGGTGATGGGTGTCACATGGGTGTATATGGGACACTGTTGTGTGGGTGTATATTTCTTGAGGAGTGCGGTTGTGTATATTTTAGCAATAGGGCATGCATGGTGGGTTAGTGACATCAAGTTATTTGAGAGAAGCTCGGCAACTATTGATGAAATGCCCAAGAAAGACATGGTAAGTTTTACACGATGTTGGACAAGCATGTAAAGACCGGGCAGTTGACTGCGACATTGAGTTACTTGAAGACATGTTCAAAAGGGATGTTGTGTCGTGATTGACGATGCCTTCGGTTATAGTAAAGCTGGGAACATGGAGATAAAAACAATGGCCTTGACCGTTCTTTTTGCTAGATGTTGTACCATACCAAAATTTTAGAGGTGCTCAAATTATTACTAGTTGGTTGAGGAAAAAATGTTAATGATTTTTATTGACAATTGGGATTGACATTATCGTGCTTATGGTGTCATCATGCAATTTGACACCTCGTGCTTATTGAGGAGTCAGTGTTGAATACTTCTCTGATCAACACCTTGTTCTACCTATCATCGTCGTGCTTGTGACATGTCAACATAGTATCGCGACACGTCGTGCTTTGAGCCTTGTCGTGCTTGCTAGGGGGCACAACCTTATCTCGCCACCTCATGCTTCGAGCCTCATCGTGCTTTGCTTAGCCTTGTCGTGCTTGCTAGGAGGCACAACCTCATATAGCCACCTCGTGCTTTGCTTAGCCTTGTCGGGCTTGTTAGGTGGCACAACCTTGTTCTGCCACCTCATGCTTCTTAGAAATTTCTATAAATAGGCCTCTGATCCTTTTAAATTATTTTAAGTCATCTTTGATTTTCATCAATTGATAGACAACTAAAGAGTGAGAGAAGAAGATTAGCCACGATTACGAAAAAGGAAACATAGGGCCTGATCGCGAGCAATTGTATAGTGTATTCTTTGCGATTTATGTAAGGGGAATTCGATATCACTATTCTTTTATGCCACATGATAGCTGCTTAACGCTCGTAATACTCTTAAACACTATTGTCCTGAAATCCTATTCAAATGCTTATTTTGAAATACGTTTGTGTGACGTGGCTTTATAAGTACTTTTCATCAATGACAGTACTCTAGTATTGTCTATATGCATGATACGTTTTGATTATGATACAGCTGAGCTTTGGTGGATCCCTTTGGGAATACAAGAAGCAAGGTGCTAAAGTATTATGTTTGATGTGCAATATGGATATTGAATTGGTTTACTAATTGTTCGGGGTACTAAGCCACAGTTGCTTCGACTGTATGAATGTCGAATATTTTGACTGATCTTGAATTGTTTCCCGTGTTTGATTCTGATCTTATGGTACTATGATTATTTTACTTACTGGGCTACCCGGCTCACCCCGTCCCCCCGGCCCCGACACCATTTACCTTTTCAGTGCAGATGATTATTGTGGTGAGCATATGCAAGCGGTGATGTGAGCGGGACTATTAGTTTCAGAGATTTAGAAACTTTCACAACTTATTTATAGGACTTGTAATCTGATTGGGATAATTTATACTTGTGTGGAGGATATAATATCAGCCACTTGGGTCTTGTAATTTGATTTGGAATGCGTTGTGCTTTCGTTGGAAATTATTGAATTGGGTGATTAAGACTCGGGTCATCATAGTTGGTATCAGAGCGATACCTAGGCTTGAATTGCTTAGGCTAGCATAAGCCAGGATAGGTTCCTTGGCCTTGAGGTAATTATAAGATGAATTTTAAAGTTATGATATAGATATATGGTTGGTGAATTTCATGGCCGGAATTCTTTTAAGGAGGGAAGAATGTAACACTCCAAAATTTTAGAGATGCTAAAAAAATTACTGGTTGGTTGATGGAAAAATTAGGATAATTTTAAGCAAGAGTTGGGACTGACATTATCGTGCCTGTAAGGTGTCATCATGCAATTGTGACACCTCGTGCTCATTGAGGATTCAGTGTTGATTACTTCTCTGATCGACACCTCGTGCTACATATCACCCTCGTGCTTGTAACGTCTCAACATAGTATTAGACATGCTTTGCTTCAAGCCTTGTCGTGCTTGCTAGGTGGCACAACCATGTCTTGCCACCTCGTGCTTCGAGCCTTGTCTTTCTTTGCTTAGCATTATCGTGCTTGCTATGTGGCACAACCTTGTATCGCCACCTCGTGCTTTGAGTCTCGTCGTGCTTTGCTTAGCCTTGTCATGTTTGTTAGGTGGCACAACCTTGTTTTGCCAACTCGTACTTTTATCCACCTCGTGCTTCTTAAATTTTTTTATAAATAGGCCTTTGATCTTTTCAAATTATTTTAAGTCATCTTTGATTTTCATTAGTTGATAGACAACTAAAGAGTGAGAGAAGAAGATTAACCAAGATTATGAAAAAGGAAACATAGGTCCTGATTGCAAGCAGTTGTATAGTGGATTGTTCACGATTTATGTAAGGGGAATTTTATATCACTATTCTTTCAGGCCACATGGTTGTTGCTTAACGTTCGTAATACTCTTACACACTATTGTCCTGAAATCCTATTCAAATCCTTGTTTTGAAATACGTTTGTGTGACGTGACTTGTGTACTTTTAATCATTGATAGTGCTCCATTGATTTGTCTATGTGCATGATGTGTTTTGATTATGAGATAGCTAAGCTTTGGTGGAATCCTTTAAGGATACCGGAAGCAAGATGCTAAAGTGTTATGTTTGATAGGTAACATGGATATTAAATTGGTTTACTATTTGTTCAGGTTACTAAGTCACAGTTACTTCGAATGTTTGATTATCGAATACTTTAATTGATCCTGAATTGTTTACTGTGTTTGATTCTCATCTTATGGTGCCATGATTATTCCACTTACTGGGCTACCCAGCTCAACCCCTCCCCCACCCTGACACCATTTACCATTTCAGTGCAGATGATTATTTTGGTGAGCATATGCAAGTAGGGATGTGAGCTGGACTTGCAGTTTTGGAGTTTTATAAACGTTCCCAACTTTTTTATAGGACTTGTAGTCTGATTGGGATTATTTGTACTTGTGTCAAAGATATAATATCATCCACTTGGGTCTTGTAATTTGATTGGGATTACATTGTGATTCCATTGGAAAAAATTGAATTGGGTGATTAATGACTCGGGTCGCCACAGTTGGTATCAGAGTGATACCTAGGCTTCAATTGCTTAGGTTCACGTAATCCAGGATAGGTTCCTCGACACTGGGAAAATTAAAAGATGAATTTTGAAGTTTTGATACAGATTTATGGTTGGTGAATTTCTTAGACAAAAGTTTTTTAAGGAGGGAAGAATGTAACACCCCAAAATGTTAGAGGTGCTCAGAATATTACTGCTTGGTTGAGGAAAAGGTGATGATGATTTTAAGTGACAATTGGGATCGAAATTATCGTGCTTGTTGGGTGTCATCATGCAATTGTGATATCTTGTGCTTATGGAAGAGTCAGTGTTGATTATTTCTCTGATCAACACCTCGTGCTCCCTATCATCGTCGTGGTTGTGGCGTGTCAACATAGTATTGCAACACGTCGTGCTTCGAGCCTTGTCGTGAATCCTAAGTGGAACATCTAGTTTAGCCACCTCATGCTTCGAGACTCGTCGTGCTTTGCTTAGCATTATCGTACTTGCTAGGTGGCACAGACTTGAATCACCACCTCGTGCTTCGAGTCTCGTCGTGCTTTGCTTAGCGTAATCGTGCTTGTTAGGTGGCAAAGCCTTCTTTTTCACCCCGTGTTTTTATCCACCTCATACTTCTAAGGATTTTTGTAAATAGGACTTTGATCTTTTCAAATTATTTTAGGTTATCTTTGACTTTTATCAGTAGATATACAACTAAAGAGTGAGAGAAGAAGATTAGCCACGATTATGGAAAAGGAATCCTATGGCTGGATAGGGATCAATGTATAGTGGATTCTTCGTTATTAATGTAACAGGAATTCCATATCTCTATTTTTTCATGCCATGTGGTTGTTGCTTAATGTTCGTCGTACTTTCAAACACTATTGTCCTAAAATCTTGCTCAAACGCTCGTGTCGACTGTATGATTGTCGAATAATTTGACTGATCTTGAATTGTTTACCGTGTTTGATTCTAATCTTATGGTGCTATGATTATTCCACTTACTGGGCTACCCAGCTCACTCCCCCGCCATTTACCGTTTCAGTGCAGATGATTATTTTGGTAACCATACGCAAGCGAGGATGTGAGCGGGACTTGTAGTTTTGGAGTTTTAGAAACGTTCCCAACTTATTTATAGGACTTTCAATCTGATTGGGATTATTTATACTTGTGTTAAAGATATAATATCAGCCACTCGGGTCTAGTAAATTGATTGGGATTGCATTGTGATTTCGTTGGAAAATATTGAATTGGGTAATTCACGACTTGGGTCGTCACAGTTGGTATCAGAGTGGCACCTAGTCTTTAATTGCTTAGGTTAGCGTAATTATAAGTTGAAACTTTAGAGGTGCTCAAAATATTACTGGTTAGCCTTGTCGTGCTTGTTTGACCAGCCTTAACTTGCTCATTCAATATCTGATTTAGGCGATTCAAGAGCTAAATCGCATATCTTTTTGAGAGCTTCAACTTTAAGAAGAATCAAATATGTTTGAGATTGTCTTCACACCCGAAATATTAACTTTCCATTCGGGAAAATTGTTGTTCTTGATTTTTTTTATGTCAAATTGATGGGGAAGTAGGAACTTGAAAAACTTCATGAGCAAAAGTTGAGACTTGACTCTGGGATGTCCAGATATTGGAGCCTGGAACTTCTATTTGGCCCTAGAGGAGATCGAGACTGGAACTAATAAGATGGTTATCACATATGTTTCTAACGTATTACTAATCTGATGCAGGTTATAAACTTAATACAGATAGTTCTGTGGCGGGAAGGAGCATGAGGTTCGCCTCTCCGAGTGTAACAACAAAACCGGGTAGGGGCTTTAAATTAAGCGGAGGGAATAGGTCCATATAGTAAGTAGGTCCAAGCTGAACACGATGTCATAAGAATTTCGTAAAATGAAGATGTTTGTTCTGGACCTCGTGCTTTGGGCCTCGTTGTCCTTTGCTTAGCCTTGTCGTGCTTGTTTGGTGGCACAGCCTTGTTTTGTCACCTCGTGTTTTTATCCACCTTGTGCTTCCTAGAAATTTCTGTAAATAATAGGCCTTTGATATTTTTAAATTATTTTAAGTTATTTGGACTTTCATCAGTAGATAGACAACTAAAGAGTGAGAGAAGAAGATTAGCCACGATTACGAAAAAGGAAACGTAGCGCCTGATTGGGGGTAATTGTATAGTGGATTCTTCGTGATTTATGTAAGGGAAATTCCCTTTCACTAATCTTTCATGCTATGTGGTTGTTGCTTAATGTTCTTCCTACTCTTAAACACTATTGTCCTGAAATCCTGCCCAAATGCTTGTTTTGAAATACATTTATGTGACGTGGCTTAAATACTTTTGATCAATGACATTGCTCATGTGCTTTGTTGACGTGCATGATACGTTTTTGAAATACACTATTGTCGTGCTTGTTAAGTGGCACAACCTTGTATTACCACCTCGTGCTTCGAGCCTCGTCGTGTTTTGCTTGGCCTTGTCGTGCTTGTTTGGTGGCACAACCTTGTCTTGCCACCTCGTGTTTTAATCCACCTCGTACTTCCAAGAAATTTCTATGAGTAGGCCTTTGATCGTTTCAAATTATTTTAAGGTATCTTTTACTTTCATCAGTAGATAGACAACTAAAGAGTGAGAGAAGAAGATAGGCCACGGTTATGAAAAAGGAATCATAGGGCCTGATTGGGAGCAATTTTATAGTGGATTCTTCCTGATTTATATAACGGGAATTTCATGTAACTATTCTTTCATGCCACGTGGTTGTTGCTTAACTTCGTCGTACTCTTAAATACTATTGTCCTGAAATCCATCTCAAATGCTTCTTTTGAAATACGTTTGTGTGACATGGCTTAAGTACTTTTGATCAGTGACAGTGCTCCAGTGACTTGCCTATATGCATGATTCATTTTTATTATGATACAACTGAGCTTTAGCGGATCCCTTTGGGGAAACAGGAAGCGAGATGCTGAAGTGTTATGTTTGATATGCAAAATGATTATTGAATTCGTTTACTGATTGTTCAGGGTACTAAGCCACAACTGCTTCGACTATAAGATTGTCGAATTTCTTGACTAATCTTGAATTATTTCCCGTGTTTGATTCTGATGGTATGGTGCTATGATTATTCCACTTTCAAGTGCAGATGATTATTTTGGTGAGCATATGCAAGTGGGGATGTGAGCAGGACTTGTAGTTTTGGAGTTTTAGAAACGTTCGCAACTTATTTATAGGACTTGTAATCTTATTAGGATTATTTGTACTTGTGTCAAAAATATAATATCAGCCATTTGGGTCTCGTAATTTGATTGGGATTGCATTGTGATTTTCTTAGAAAATACTTAATTAAGTGATTAACGACTCGGTTCGTCACAGTTGGTATCAGAGCGATATCAAGGCCTAAATAGCTTAGGTTACATAAGTCAGGATAGATTCCTCAGCCTTGGGATAATTATAAGATGAATTTGAAGTTTTGATACAGATTCATGGTTGGTAAATTTCGTTGACAAAACTCTTTTAAGGACGGAAGAATGTAACACCTCACAATTTTAGGGGTGCTCAAAATATTTCTGGTTGGTTGAGTAAAAAATGATGATGATTTTAAGTGTCAATTGGGATTGACAATGTCGTGCTTATTGGGTGTCATCATGCAATTGTGACACCTTGTGCTTATTGAGGAGTCAATGTTAATTATTTCTCTTATTGACCCCTCGTGCTACCTTTCATCGTCCTGCTTGTGACGTGTCAACATAGTATGTGATATGTAGTGCTTAGAGCCTTGTCGTGCTTGGTAGGTGGCATAACCTTGTCTTGTCACCTCGCTCGTGTTACGAGCCTTGTTGTGCTTTGCTTAGCATTGTCGTGCTTGTTAAGTGGCACAACCTCCTTGTATCACCACCTCGTCCTTCGAGCCTCGTCGTGTTTTGCTTCGCCTTGTCGCGCTTGTTCGGTGGCACAACCTTGTCTTGCCACCTCGTGTTTTAATCCACCTCGTACTTCCAAGAAATTTCTATGAGTAGGCCTTTGATCGTTTCAAATTATTTTAAGATATCTTTTACTTTCATCAGTAGATAGACAACTAAAGAGTGAGAGAAGAAGATAAGCCACGGTTATGAAAAAGGAATCATAGGGCCTGATTGGGAGCAATTTTATGGTGGATTCTTCCTGATTTATATAACGGGAATTTCATGTAACTATTCTTTCATGCCACGTGGTTGTTGCTTAACTTCGTCGTACTCTTAAATACTGTTGTCCTGAAATCCGTCTCAAATGCTTCTTTTGAAATATGTTTGTGTGACATGGCTTAAGTACTTTTGATCTATGATAGTGCTCCAATGACTTGCCTATATGCATGATCCATTTTTATTATGATACAACTGAGCTTTAGCAGATCATTTTGGGGAAACAGGAAGCAAGATGCTGAAGTGTTATGTTTGATATGCAAAATGAATATTGAATTTGTTTACTAATTGTTCAGGGTACTAAGCCACAACTGCTTCGACTATAAGATTGTCGAATTTCTTGACTAATCTTGAATTGTTTCCTGTGTTTGATTCTGATGGTATGGTGCTATGATTATTCCACTTACTGGGCTACCGGCTCACCCCCCACCCCCCACCCCCACCCATAATTTACCTTTCAAGTGCAGATGATTATTTTGGTGAGCAAATGCAAGCGGAGATGTGAGCACGACTTGTAGTTTTGGAGTTTTAGAAACGTTCACAACTTATTTATAGGACTTGTAATCTGATTGGGATTATTTGTACTTTTGTTGAAGATATAATATCAGCCACTTGGTTCTGGTAATCTAATTGGGATTGCATTGTGATTTCGTTGAAAAATATTGAATTGGGTGATTAATGACTCGGGTTGTCACAATTATAGCAGTGAGATTATCGTTCCAAAGACTTTGATGTGGGAAATGCAAAGTATATAGTAAGTGACCCTTTAATTCAACTAGTGTTTTTATATACAACATGTAAGCTATATACTGTTAAAAAGTGGTGTTTATCAGCATTGACGATTTTAATTACGTTTAGCTGCTCTGGTTTGATTTGCCAAAATGCTTTTAGTGGTTTATTTCTCGTTAAAAACCGGACCAGCATGTAATGATATCTTTCGTAGAAATTATAATGGAACTCAAATTTGAAATGTCTGTGCAAGTAAGATATTTTGGTATTTGACGTTATTGTGAATATTGAACAGCTTGAAAACTATCGAAAGGGGTCAAGGATGGTTTGACCATCAATTGATGAGTGATTGTGTTTAAAATGAACCAAACAGTGATTTTTGTTTATTAGATTGCTGTGCCCCATATCCAACGGGGAAAAGTTTGATTTTGGACCCTAGTCAGGGGGCTTGTACGCTAACCACAACATATCATTTGAACCGATGTTGGGATGGAACTGTTTATCGTGAGGTTTTGTACTAATGATTTTATGCCCTAGTTTTGTTCCATGTTCTCTATTTCATTTTATCGGATAATTACTTACGCTATGATTTTAGATTTCTTAATGTTGCTATAATATAAAGTGAGTTATCATCTAGCATGCTAGTCCACCAAGTTGAATCATTGGTTACTTACTGAGCACGTGAAAGCTCACTCCTTACTTATTATTTTAGGTTTAAAGGTAGGGTGATGATGGTGAATGTGGGATCGAAACCTTAGGCTTCAGCTCTGAACACTGCATTAGACGTGTTGAATTCTAATATATGTGTTCTTGTAAGAAGGATTGTAATGACATTCAAATAGTAGATTTTTATTTGGAGTTGTAAAAGTTTAATTTTCGCTACAGTTCATATTGGTTTTAGCAAGTAAGGCTTGACAGAGCCCGTGGTTGGAGTCCAGTGGGTCTTTGGCTGATCACGGGCCCAACTGTGGGTTTGGGTCGTGACAAGTATAATGCTGCTATAGCACGCTTGATTGATTATTTTGATAATTTTGATGGTAGAGTTAGTCTTACTTTTGATGTTTGTAAATATTCTTTTACTCTAGTTAGTTATGCTTGTGTGGAGGCCAATTGGATTGATTCTAACTGGATTATGAACAAGAGAATCATTACTTTTGAACTCTTTCCTTAGCCGCATGATGCAGCTAACATTGCTACTATTATAATCAATGCATGTACCATGTTTAAAATAAAGAAGAAGATTATGAGTATCAGTTTTGATAATGCTTCTAGCAATTTAGGTGTATTAAAGCCTTAAATAAGAGCCATCGACCTGTACTTGGCGGTAAATTATTTCATGTTTCATATGTTTATCATATAATTAATTTAATCAAGATGATTTAGCGTGCAGGAGATATTCTTCATAAATTGAGGGGTATGGTAGCGTATATTTATAGTTCGGGTCTGAGAGTACAATAATTTAAAGCTTTATGTGTTCAATATAATTTGCATCATGGGGACCAGTTACAGATGTTGTGCATAGGTAAAACTCCACATATCATATGCTTTTACATATTTTGGTATGCAAAGAAGTGTATACGCACTGCATAGGTCAAACTTCACATATCATATGCTTTTACATATTTTGGTATAAAAAGAAGTATGTACGCACTGCCTACTAAGCATGTTCCCACAAGGCTTGCCAAGTCGCACAGAATGGCAGATGGCTACACAACTATCCGAATTTTTGGAGGTATTTTACACGTCTACCAATTTATTATCTGGTACGTTATATTCCACCTCCCCTATCACTATAGTAGAAATTATAAAAATTGCTACAATGTTGAAGAAATGGAGATATAATGGACATTTTCAGGAAATAGTAAAAGAGATGGACATTAAGTTTAATAATATTGGTCAAAATTGCCTGTTTTTTGCTATCGCCACTTGTTTGGATATCAGATTAAAGTTGCATGTCGCGAATGTCTCGATAGTAGTAATATCCAGACTAATGTGCTACACGGATGAGGCGATAACAAATCTTGCAAAGAAAGTGAGCGCGATATTTGAGAGTCTATAAAGCATCGAAATTCTGCTGACGTGTAGCGAGCTACATTGTTGGACGGTGAAATATATTATGGATCATCTCTTAAGGGCCTTGGACATCTAATGGCAAAACAACTACCGGCGGAATGTACAACTAGTTCTGCATGTTCATTTACTTTTTTCTCTTTTAATAAAATAGGTTTACATGCAAATAATAATCATTATTCCTCTTTATCAATGGAATAGCAGATAAATTAAAATTTGTTAACTTCTTGGAAACAAAATGAAAAAAATTATAAAGTTTTATCCCAAATTGCTCGGGATGTACTACCGGTGCAAGCCTCCACAGTTGCTTCAGAGTCGGCATTTTAAGCTAGCGAGAGGGTATTGGATGACTGGAGGAGTCATCATAACCTTGAGTCACTTGAGTTATTTTTTTTTTTGGTAAATAAAAATATATATCAACCGATGAAACAAAAGTACAACATCTGCAAGGGGCATACCCCAGGAAAACAACAACGAAACGCGAGTCTTGCTAAGCAAGAGCGAATAGAAACCTATGCTAGGCAAAAACATGCCACACTGGCCACAAAAGAAAAAGTTAATACATAACAACGAAGCTAGATCAGCAAAAGAAATACAAAGGACCCAGTAGTGACCACACGAGAAGCCATGCGGAATCTAGAAGTCCTGGTGAAAATAGCATCACACAAAAACTGCGATAGAGCATGCCAAAAGCTGCATCGGTCTGTCTGTACACAAGCCAATCACCCAAAGTCGAACTGACCAAAAGATGACGGAATCAGCCGAAAATGGAGTCGGGGAGTTGCCATTCACCCTGGAACCATCGGTTAGTCGGGGTATTGGCCACTTTTCTGCAAGAGAATAACCTCCACCGGATGATCTGCACAAGACCTGCAGAACAAGAAACCACATCAGTGTACTTATTTTGGAAAGAACGAGAATTCCGCTCTCGCCAGATATAGTACACCAACGCCGCAAACGCTATCCGACAGACAGATGCCGAGAATCCAGGGCCTTGCCATTCAGAGGAAGCTTTATCAACCATACCCTGCCAACTCAACATAGGCCAGTTAAAATTGCATTTCTTTTGAATAATAGACCATAATCTGAACATGAAAGGGCAATTAAAAAATAGATGATCATGAGACTCAAGAGGAATGCGACAGAAAACACAGCTCATGCTAGGAATAACATGAAAAGCAAAAAGCCTATCCAGCGTACTTAACCTCTCCCTAATGGCCAGCCATAAGATGAAGTTATGACGTGGAACACGCAACTTACACGACAGTAAGCAAGCCCAGCTAGCTAACGGCGTCTTATGACGAAGGGCTTCCCACGTACTCGCAATGGAGAAATCCCCAGAACCACTAACCGTCCAGACGATCCTATCAGGCGTATTCAGGGCAGGACGAAAAGAGCAAGGGGTACTCTCACGCAACTCCATGAGCTCAAGGGTATTGGACACAGGCCAACACCACGATGAGCCAAAGATCACAGCAGAAACCCTCGCTCGCCTATCCAGACCCGAGTCAGAAATAATCCTACCAAAAAGGGTAGGAATGATAGGGCCTATCGGATGCCACCAATCAAACCATAGAGAGATCCTACTACCATCCCCAACTATATACCGAGGGAAAGAACAAATCATATCCCTAACCATGAGAATCTTACTCCAAGACCAGCTACAATCGCTAGGGCAAGAGACTTCCCAAAAACTCCGACCTATCAGAATATTGGACTTGACCCATCGCGGCCAAAGGGAGTCCGACCTAAAGGATATGATAGACCAAATATGCCTAGAGATGGCAGCAATATTCCACACCTCAATCTGCTTAATACCCAGGCCACCCTCTACCTCAGGACAACATACATCAGCCCAAGCCACCTTGGCTCCTGTGGTACAAAGGCCCGTACCCTTCCAAAGGAAGGCTCGAAAAATCCTCTCCATATCAAGAATCACTTTCTTTGGAAGGATAAAAACTGAAGCCCAGTACACTTGGATAGAGAACAAAACTGATCTAATCAATTGGACCCTAGCAGCATACGACAAGTAATTGCAAATCCAATGCTTGACTTTTTTCACGATGCGGTCCAGAGAGGGTGACAATCTTCTTTCTGCAAACAAGTGGAAATCAGAGGGACACCTAGATATCGCATAGGGAGCTTTCCCTCAAGAAAGCCAAGACAAGAAGTGATCAAAGCCTTGGTAGAAGGCTCAACACCAGAGAAAAAAGCATGGCTCTTATTCGGATTGGGGACAAGTCCCGAGAACTGCTGGAAGACAGAGAGCCCATGTTTCAAGATCTGAACCGAAGGAAGGTCACCCCGACAAAAAAGCATGAGATCATCAGCAAAGGCAAGCTGGAAGATACCATCCTTTTGGCACCTCCAGTGGTAACGAAACTGACTACCAACTACTAATCTCTGCAACATCCCTGCAAGAACATCCATGCAAATAACAAAAAGGTAGGGGGACATTGGATCCCCCTGCCTGATACCTCGCCTACCCTGAAAGAAACCATTAGACTCCCCGTTTATGATGATCGAAAAGCTCGTGCTAGAGACACAGGCTTTGATCCATCTAATAACCGTGGGGGGAAATCTAAGGCAAATCAACACATCAAAGAGAAAATCCCAATGCAAACAATCATAGGCCTTCATCAAATCCACCTTCATAGCACATCTAGGTACCCTGAAGTCCTCCCGATGATAGTTCCGCATGAGCTCCTGAGATAAGAGGATATTATCTGCAATACTCCGAGAGGCAACAAAGGCCGTCTGGGAAGGATCAATGAGGTCCCCAAGCACCACCTTAACACGATTAGCAATGATCTTGGCTATGCATTTGTAAATCGTGTTACAACAAGAAATAGGCCTGTAATCATTGAGACTCGAGGGATTAGTCACTTTGGGAATTAAGACAAGAAAAGTATGGTTAACTTCTTTAAGAAGCTGACCATTACCAAAAAAATCTTGAATCGCTTCCACAATCTCTTCCCCCACAATATGCCATGCCCTCTTAAAAAAGAGGGCGTTATACCCATCAGGACCAGGGGATTTACCATCCTTGAGAGAGAAGAAAACCTTTTGAATCTCATCCTCAGAAACCTCTCGAGCCATCTCACACTACTGAGAATCAGAAAGGGATTTTGACATCCAGTTCCTCAGTTCAATCAAACCCGGATAGTGACCCGGCCCACGAGTTCCCAACAAACTCTGAAAATGGTCAACAATCGAAGCCTTAATCAAATCCTAGTCTTCAAGGATAGACCCGTCAGATCGAAGAATAGAACTGATTTTATTAAAATTCCTTCTCTTATTAACTGACTTAAAGAAAAATTTGTTATTTTTATCTCCCACGTCAAGCCAGTGAATCCCAGATTTTTGCTTGAGAAAACTCTCCTCCTCAGCACTCACTCTAGCAAAAAGTTCAAGCTTCTCCTTTTCAATCCAATGCCACACTGGGTCAAGAGGGTTCAACGCTAACATGCTCTGGGCATACTCCAAAGAAATCCTAGCCTCATTAAGTCTACCTGATATGTTGCTAAAGTATTATCTCGATGCAAAATACCATGAGATAAACCGATTGATGATAGGGTGAGCAACGTTCGAGCGACGAAGATCTTAACGATGATTAGGAAATTTTATTTTATTTTTCTTTTCTCAAGTTTTTAGAATAAATTATTTTCAAACAAATATTTAAAATAAACAATGCACATAAGAATGTGGCTATTTAGTATTTACAAGCAAAATATTTTCACTTTTTTTGAAAAATTAATCTTATATATATATATATATGATCCATTGCTAGCGCATGTAAAAAGGGAGAAGTTGTCAGTGCGATCTGGCCATTCATCCTTAATAGGTTGGATGGCCCAGATCTTTTTTTTTAAAAATAGGATCATCCGCTACACTGTATAGTGGACGGTGTCTTTTACCAAAAGACCCCTTGTCGGTAGTCCGCTACATAGTGTAGTGTAAGACTTTTTAACCCTTATAATTGTCAGTCAAAAAGTAGTCTGCTACACAGTGTAGCGGATGACTTTTTGCTGACAATTGTCACATCCTGTCCCCCTACGACTGTTACTTTGTCCTTATCCACGCCGTCCGCTATATTATATATAGTGGACAGTGTATATATATACACAAAAACTCTAATTTCAAAAGCTCTTCTCCCTTCTTTCTTCTTCCCAATCTTTTTAGCGGCGTTGGCTAGCAAATCTGTGCAATTTCTTTGCAAGAAGTCCTTTAATCGTCTAATTTATCACGTAAGTTCACAAACCAGTCTTTTATTTGTTTACAATCTAGAGTTTGTGATGAGTATTGCGTATTGTGCATGGTTTTGATTATATATTGAGTATGTACTAGCGTTGGTAATTTGTATATGAATATATATATGTTTTGAGCATGTGCTAGCATTGGTAATTTGTATATGTATATATATAAGTTTTGAGCATGTGCTAGTATTGATAATTTTTATTTATATATAAACTTGAGCACATGATAGCGTTGGTAATTTCTAGATCCCATGTGTGTGTGTGTTGTATATGTATTTAGAATATGCTAGAGTTGTATGGATTCTGCATGTGCTAGCGTTGGTAGTTTGCGAGCGTTTGATAAAAGCTTCCAAAGTTGATGTTTTTCCATAATTTCAGTCGTGAAAAATAGTCTTTAACCTAGGACCAGAAGATCCTTTCGTATTATATGACCAAGAAAATAATATTAGTACATCTGTCTGGAATGGACAAGTGAGATATTTATTTTTTGTTTATTTTCTTTTTCTCATGAACATTGTATATCGTTTCCTTTGCTTAAATTGTAGTCATTAATTCGTAGAAAAGAGCACCCCTCAACACAGTAGAAGTATCTGAACATTTCGGAGACTGGAAATTGAACAAATTCCATAAAAAATTGATACGTGGAATTGTGTTTGGAATTTTTACGCACAGGAATATCTTTCAACAAATTGACCAGAACTTAATAGGTGGTCTTGTTGAAAGGTGGAGAAATGAAATGAATATGTTTCACTTCCTTCTTGGAGAGATGACAATAACCTTAGAAGATGTAGGGTTCATCTTAGGGTTACCGGCGACGAGGCGACTGGTAATTGCTCACCCGTTGAAAGTATCAAATAAGAGAGCTGCTAGGGACTTATTTACCTCGATACCCGAGAGTGAATTTAGCACCGCCGAAAAACTATACGGATGTGCTTGTGCTGTACACAAAGGCCTTCCTGCTGTGGGTGATGGGGGAAATTTTATTCCCAACGACGTCGAAGAATACGATTCAAACCAAATATTTAGTGTTGTTGGTAACCTGCAAGAGATTGGGAAGTATGCCTGGGGTGCATCAACTCTTGCGTACCTGTATCGAGCATTGCACAAGGCAACGAGCCCCAACGCCAAAGTTGTCAGTCTTTGTAATTACGTTTTCAATATTTTTTTATTAGTCGGTGCACAATAAATTTTGACGATGCAACCCTAATTTGTATTTGTTCTCAGATGTGGTCCTATGAATACTTTAGTACTGGCGCACCCAACCATAGGGATGGAACCGATGATGTATGGCCTCGATTGTGCGCTTGGGAGTACAGCCAGAGGGAGAGCCACTACCCGAAGATAGATGATCCTCATCACAACATCACATTCTATCGGGGGAGTTTGACTCGCTCTCTCCAGTCCAAAAGCGTTGGGCACTGTACAAACTTTTCCAGCGACGGGTGGCAGAGTCGTTCGTCTTCACGCTCTTCGAGTTGCAATGCACACCACTGATCCACTTCAAGATGGCAGAGCATCAACTACTAGATCGCGCAATGTGACATTTTGACTGCCTATAGGGGTTGCCAGCCGATGCCCCAGATATGAGGGTTAATAGGAACCCACTGGGTGTCCCACAATTTGGTAAGGTGAATGCGCACGAAATGTGCACACATAAAATTCAACTGTGGGAGTCTTGGCAAAACACGTTGGCAGCTATTGTGTCAGAGCCTGACCCCGTGATCAGCATTGAGCAATAAAATGATTGGTACTACCACATCACTCGGAAGAGAATAGCCCTAATAAGATTTGAAAGAGGGCAGAAGTACCACCCTAGGGGATAGATCGATGGGTGACTGGCATACGAGCTCGTAAGTTGCCCAACCAATCCCATTTGTGTTTGAAGTTACTTATTATCTCTTTGGATGTAGGTTAATGCCTTGCTCACCTTCTTCAAGAAGGTGAATGAGCGGAAGGAAGTGGTGGATCCCATGGGAACATAACTTTGCACCCAGGCTGATGCCTTGGTGTTTGGCTATAGGGAATTTTTGCACCATTATATGGGACAGCCTTCGGGCATCAGCCTGGGAATGGATTATCTAGGGTGACGGCCTCCCCATGTGAGCGAGGGATATTGTGATCCCTCAGGCAGACTTTAGGGGTGAGAGATGGAGTTGGTGGTCCCTCCGTAGCGGGAATGGGTGGTGCTAAGGGGCCACCATCGGGCATGGAAATGCCTCATTAGGATGATTTTAGTGCCCCTTTGTTTTCTTTGCTTCAGGACTCATAAGTACTATCCCCCTCTCTCAGAGGCAAGTCACACAAAACTTCGACTTCGTAAAATTTAATCTCTCCGATTCACTACAAGTCGTCCCGTGGGTGGGACATTCCCCCCCGAAGAGCAATATCAGTTGGTCGACCCCCTCCCCCCCAAGGGTAATATCCCCCGATCGACCCCCTTGAAGGACAATATCCCTCGGTCAACCCCCACGCTTATCCCAAAGGGCATCCGTTGAAGCTTCTATAGCCGGCAAAAATGCTGGCTAATCCACAATCGTTACTTTTGCACCCCCCCTCCCCCGCGCAAAGAAAGGCAAATGGTGTGGGCAGCCCAAATGGCATGGATTACAATATCTCGTGGGACGAAATACCCACCCTAAAATTGGGGGCTTGGTTGGTCAACACTGTGATCTCTGTCTACGTCGAAATTTTGAAGTGTCGGGGTTGGGATAGGCAAAGTGCATATCCCCACATTTTTCTGTTGGATGCATATTTTCATGGCATGCTCATATTGAATAGGAGAATTGGGTCAAAAGGAGGGGGAGAAAAAGCTTGATCCATTGGAAACAAGCGGCTCCGCTCCTTGCATTTCTTAATAGGGATAGTCTGGTGAGCACCCTTGATGCGGACGTATTCCTGATACCATTTTGTGGTAATACGAACTACTGGTACTTGGTTTGCTATGAACCAAGTAAGATGATCGTATCAATCGTCAACAGTCTCCACGACGATGCCAGTGAAAGAGCTTTTTTGTAACACCCCGATACTTTTTCAGAATTATTTAAATTTTTAGTAGCGAATATATTTTTCTTAGTGTCGATATTTTTCAACAACTTTTAGCGACAAATTTCTTGTAGTTAGCATGATTCTACGTACGACTTTTAACGACGATTAGTGTAGCGGGGTTATCTAACAAGCCCATTAAAGTTTTTCTAACACATAAACTATAGCATATAAGTTAATTAGGACCTATTTATAATAAGAGAATGTAGCGGGTACATTTAAAATGGCTAACGGAAGTTCAGGGGCTTTTTGGTAGTTGTCCAATTTAGGGTTTTATATAAGTTTATCTTTGTAGAGGCAGCCGTCCAAGCCCTCTTTATTCTTCTGATATACATATATGATAGAGAGAGAGAGAACGAGGGGCTGAAATCATCAGAAAAAGACTCCGGCAATCAAGGTTTTTCCGGTAAGATTTCTACTCTTCTTTCTCACATTTGTCCACTGTTTACGGAGTAAAGGGCTGGGAATATTAGAGGACTGCGTATGTGTTTGTGCAGAGGTGTAGAATGTGTTTATGTGAGTGTGAATATATGTAGGTTCATGCGAGTGTAAGAGAGAAGGAGAGAGAGTGAAGACAACCATGGAGGGGCTGTCATGGTTGTGTTTTCAAGGCTGCCATAGCTGTGTTTTCAAGGCTGCCATGGCTGATTACTTGCATGTTTGAGTGCGTCCAAGAGAGAGATAGGCGTACCACTGTTGGGCAATCAAGGGTTGATGTGTATGGCAGCCGTGGCCGCCATGGAGAGAGAGCAAGAATACATGAGATGGGGCTGCTGCAATGGCAGCTGGTTTGCGATGTGTGTGTTGTGTTTGTGTATGTGTATGTTTTGGGCGCGCCGTGAAAGTGCGTAACTAGGTGTGTTTATGTGTATATGTGTGCATGCGTTGTGTGTTTATGTGTGTGTGGTGAGGCTGCCAAGAAGGCAGCAGTGTGGGTGTGTGAGTTATGTGCTTCTGTGTGAGTGTAATGTGTGTTGTGGATGTATATATAGGTAGGTGCAGTGTAGTGGAGAGCATATGAACCTGTGTATGCATGCGTGGTTGAACCTGTGTATGCAGCTGTGTGTTAGGTGTATTGTGTGCGTGTGTATGTACCTGTGTGGGGGGTTGTTAAGGGAGGAAAGGGTGGCAAGTGAATTGGGTTTATAGGCTGCTGTGTAGAGGAAGAGAGAGTGGGGGAAAAGCTGGATGAACTGTGTGTTTTCCTGTGTGCGTGAGTGGAGGAGTAAGGGAGAAGAGGGGCTGTCAAACAGCCCCATTAATGGGTGTATAGGTGCATTTGTGTGAGTATAGTGTGTGAAAAGAGAAGGAGGAAAAGAAGGGAAATACGGTTCGGTAACGGGTTGACGTTAAGTTCGGCACGTGCATACAATAGCGCACGCTTATCGTTAGCACGTGAAATTTTAAATTATGATACCTTAGCCTATATTAGGATTTCTGGCAAAAGTTTATTATTTTCTGAAACTACTTATATTTTTAATATTTTCTGTAAACATAGAATTGTAAAAATTCTTTTGGAGCCTTTAAACCTGGAAAATGTTCAGGGAAAAATTAGAGTAACGTCGTTATGATATGAATAAGACTCAGTTTGAATTTGATAATTTTTGGAGTTTATTTTCTATGGTTTCCGTATAGCATTGGTTTTAGCAAAACGAATAGTTTAAAAATAGTTTTAATACCTTTTAATTTATGATTTAAATTTCTATAACTTTTATACATATTTTAAAGCTGTTACAAAAATTATGGGGCTTTATTTTCAGCTAAAAGAAATTTTGGCAATTTATGGGTTTTTAGTGTATTTAAAGAAATTATTTTTAATTCAAAAATATTCAAAATTTTAGAAAATTCATATTTTGACTCTCTACAATGTGTTAAGCTACGGAAGTATTTTATTGTAATTTATTATGAATCTTGGGATATCATTACGCATTAGAGAGCGTACAGTGTTTTCGGCTAGGTTGGCCGTGCGCGGGAACCGTTTTGAGTTGCGTCATTCTGGGGTTAGAAGTGAGCGCCGTTTGGGTAGTTGATAATAGGGTTTATAGTATAGTAGTGTAGATTATTTTTCTAATAAATGAATTTGCCAATTTGGGTTAATTCAACGACTTTTGGATTGATGTCAATTAACATTGCATAGCGTGGATCGAGGTAAGGGATTTCTTCTGAAACCCAGTTCTCTCTATTTGTCCTCGAATATTTCTTTGAATTGTTATCGCTATTCTTTTGGATTCTGTTATTTTGATTAAGTCGCATTGTTTGCCTTAAAAACCTATCTTGAGCCTTAAGCGTTTATTGGAAATCATATTCGATGCACTGTGTTTATTTCTCGTTGTGCATCAATTTAAGAATTGTATTATCCTTTGTTCTCATTCTGCATATTGACATGAGAGTTTGCATTGGTGTGTTTGGCGGGAGTTGGTGTATAGTGGAGGATATTGGTGTGGGCTAGTACCTTGATGGACTAGCCGGTGTATTGGTGTGGGCTAGTGCCTTGATGGACTAGCCGGTGGAAAGTGTTAATGAGCATCGCCTTTGTGGCTTTGCTAAGTGATTACCCTGCACTGCCTGTGTGGCTTTGCAATTGCTCATGTTATTGCATTCATGATTGTTTGTATCGTGTCTGGAAATCGTATTGATATCTAATGAAACTAGTTATGATTCTTTTTTGAAAATCTATGAATTTCATCTGAAATTGTTTCGTAGTTTCTATCTTTGAGCGACCTTACTGAGCTCTCAAAAGCTCACTCCCCTTTGACTTCCTTTCCGCAGGTGATAACCAAAAATAGATCGCATTGGGTGTGGACTAGATCTGAGCCGAGCGAAAGAGAACTTAAGTTTCAGTATTAGCCTTTAGAACCCCTGCGTGGGCCATTATTGTTATTTAGAATTGTTAGCTTAGATTTGATGTTTCAAGTATAATTGTACGCTAAGAGTATTATTTTACTCAACGGTTTAGTTGCTCTGACGGACTGATGGTTCTAAATTGCTTGAGTTTGAGGTCGTAATTGTCTGAGTGTATCTGATCGAGCGAGTGTTAACGTTCCGGAAATTCCGGGATGTTACATTTTTAAATACCAATTGGATGCTATGGTAATCTTATGATTGTTGTTTTATGCTTATTTATTTTTGCTTATTATAATTGTTAACTTGTAGCTTACGCCATTTTTTATTTCTCCACAGAATTTGTTTTGTACCATTGTATACTCTCTCCGTCGACTGAAGGTACCGGGGAAGCCGGATCTCAAAGTTTGATTGAAGAGGAAGAGGCCCAAGCAAGCTAATCATTCAGACTATGGCGTCTTCATCTGCATGTACATGGACTACATTTGTCGGAGTGAGAGCCTCAAGGCGGCCATCTGGAATGAAGCAGATGTAGAAGCCTTTAGATATAGAATAGCTTGGCAAATTCATATTGGCAGGCCTAGAGCAGTTAGGTATAGTGTAAATCCGGCTAACGACGAGAGTCCAGCTTAAGATGAGGCCCAATGATGACATTGTAAACGATTATCTTTCATTGTAAATGATTATTTTTATGACATAGCATTTTTATTTTGAAACATTTGATCTCCATTGAGACATGTATTTTTTTGTGTTGTGGTTTTTTTTGGGTGTTGTGTGTGCAGTTTTTGCCCTTGTTGAGATAGGTTTGATGGTGGTTAGAAAATGTTATGATTTTTTTGCCCTCATTGAGACAGGTTGATGGTAGGAAAAAAAATGAGGGTAATGTCTTTACACGTATACTGGTACATCGTCCGCTACATAGTCTAGTGGACGGCCTAAAACACAAAAAAAAAATTAAGTGTTGAAGTCTAAGGTTTCTATTAGGCCGTCCGCTACATAGTTTAGCAGACGGTCTGAAACACCAAAAAAATCAAGTGTTGAAGTCTAATGTATTAGGCCATCCGCTACACTATGTAGTGGATGGTCTAAATCACCAAAAAAAACTAAGTGTTGAAATCTAAAACATAAAAAAAAATAAAAAAAAATCAAAGGGTTTGAAGTCTAACGTTTTTGTTAGGTCGTACACTAAACTATGTAGCGGACGGTCTAAACCGCCAAGAAAAAAAAAACTAAGCGTTGAAATCTAAAACAATCAAAAAAAAATCTAAGTGTTGAAGTCTAACGTTTCTGTTAGGCCGTCTACTACATAATCTAACGGATAGTCTGAAACACCAAAAAAAACAAAAAAAAGCCAAGTGTTGAAGTCTAACGTTTCTGTTAGGCCGTCTACTACATAATCTAGCGGATAGTCTGAAACACCAAAAAAAAACAAAAAAAAGCCAAGTGTTGAAGTCTAACATTTCTGTTAGGCCGTCCGCTACATAGTCTAGCGGACGGTTTGAAACACTAAAAAAATCTAAGTGTTGAAGTCCAACGTTTCTGTTAGTCGTCCGCTACATAGTCTAGCGAACGGTCTGAAACACAAAAAAAAAAAAAAGACAAGTGTTGAAATCTAATATTTCTGTTAGGTCGTCCACTACACTATGTAGCGGACGGTCTAAACCACAAAAAAAAGCACTAAGTGTTGAAGTCTAAGACAAGCTGTCCACTACATAGTCTAGTGGACGGTTTGAAATAACAAAAAAAAAACAAGTGTTAGGTCTAATGTTTATGTTATGCAGTCCGCTACACTATGTAGTGGATGGTCTAAACCACCAAAAAAACCAAGTGTTGAAGTGTAATTCAAGGTGGCCAAAAAAAGCCAAAAACGTCAAAAAAATTCTAAATGTTGAAGTCTAATGTTTCTATTAGGTTGTCCGTTATATATTCTAGCAGACGACTATAACACCAAAAAAATTCTAAGTCTTGAAGTGTGATATTTCTGTTACGCCGTCCGCTACACTATGTAGCAGACCGGAAGAAAAAAAATTAGTATTATTTTGTGATATGTTTCTGGCCCATAAAAGATTACTACAAAAAAAATACAAAAGAATTATTACAAAAAGTTCAACAGACTTGATGGCTCATGAAAGATTGTTACAAAAAAAATTAATTAGACTAAAGGTCCACTGCATCGTCTTCTTCCTCGTCTTTGGCATCATCTTCTTCCTTGTCTTGCAAACCCCGTGGACTTATTCCCAGTGCCTTGTAATGGTTCCGTTTGTCATTAGGGCTGTAAATGAATGGAGCCGTTCACGAACGGCTCATGGTTCATTCTCTACAAAACTCGTTCACGTTCGTTCATATAATATACGAACCGAATATGAACAGGTTTTTAGGGCTCGTTTATTAAACGAGCCGAGCATGAACACATTAAAATATTCACAAACATGTTCACGAACAATTCGTATAAATAATAAATTAATTATAATATTTATACAAAATAAATATTTACATTTTAAATAAATTTTAAGGTGGAGGGCCAGGAGGCTAAGCCTTTAAGTCAACCCAAAACCCCAAGCCCACTTATAAAGCCCAACCCTTAGATAGTCCAATCTATGAAGCCCAAACACTTAAAAACCCTAAGGACTTCTGCAGAAGGTATTCCACCCGATGCCGAAGAATTTGAGCGTGTTAAGAAGGAAAGGAAGAAACGCGAAGAAGACGAACTTCTGTGCTGTGGACACATTCTGAATGGGCTGTCAGATCGTCTAGACAACTTGTTCACCGAAATCAGATCTGCCCGTGATATTTGGAGTGCGTTGGACTACAAGTGCAAGGCTGAAGAAGAAGGTACGAATAAATACCTTATTGCTCAGTACTTCGATTTCGTAATGGTTGATGATAAACCTGTGTTAGAACAAGTCCATGCTCTTCAAGTGATTGTTAATAAGATTCGAGCCCTCAAGATTAGCCTTCCAGAATCGTTTCAAGTAGGGGCCATAATAGCAAAATTACCCCCTTCTTGGAAGGATTACCGGAAGAAGTTGCTGCACAAGTCAGAGGACTCACATTGGAACAGTTTCAGAAACACATTCGTATTGAAGAGGAGTCACGCAAACGTGAAAATAAGGTTACTGTTCCGGTTGAGTCCAATGTGCACTATGTGGATGGGAGCGGATCGCAGTCTAAAAATCCGGCCTTGCAAGTAAGGAAGAACGATGAACAATTTAAGAAGAAAGCTAATCAAGATGGAGAACAAAAGAAGAAGAAAGGAAGCTGCTATGTTAGCGGGAAAAAGGGTCACTACGCTAAGCAGTGTAGATACCGAATGGGAAAATTCAATGGAAAGGATGGAAAGGCAAACACGGTAGAAGAAAATCTCGTTGCTATGATTTCTGAAGTTAACATGGCAATGGAGAAATCTGGATGGTGGTTCGATTCTGGCGCCACAGTTCAAGTCTGCAAAGACAAGTCTATGTTTAAAGCACATGAAGAAGTGACTGATGGCCAAGAGGTGCAAATGGGAAACCATACTTGTGCCAAAGTTTCCGGCAAGGGAACTGTGGAAATCGACTTCACGTCCGGAAGGAAACTTAGTCTTTTGAATGTTCTCTATGTACCCGAAATTAGAAAGAACTTAGTTTCTGTTGATTTGCTTTGTAAAAGGGGATTTCGGGTAGCTTCTGAATCTGACAAGGTTATCTTGTCTAAGAATGGTAGCTTTGTGGGAAAAGGGTACGCTTGTGATGGAATGTTTAAGTTAAGCATTAATAAAAGTTCTAATTCTGCTTATATTGTCGAGTCTTCTTCCTTATGGCATGGTCGGTTGGCTCACTTGAATTATGGTTCTTTAAAGAACATGAAGAAATTGGACTTAATAGATTTTAATAACACTTTGGATAAATGCGAAGTATGTGCTAAATCTAAAATAGTTAAGAAGCCTTTTCCTAGTGTTAAAAGAGATTCTAAAATTTTAGATTTAGTACATTCTGATATATGTGAGTTAAATGGGGTGCTAACTCGCGGAGGAAAAAGGTACTTTTTAACCTTTGTTGATGACTACAGTAGGTACTTATATGTTTACCTATTAAGGTCTAAGGATGAAGCATTTACCATGTTCAAAAAATATAAGGCAGAAGTCGAAAATCAACTTGAGAAGAAAATTAAGATCCTACGTTCTGATAGAGGCGGGGAGTATTTTCTAAATGATTTTACAGATTTCTGTGAGGAACATGGCTTGATTCATCAAAACTCCGCACCCTACACACCTCAACAAAATGGCTTGGCTGAAAGGAAAAACCGTTCTTTAGGAGAAATGGTTAATTGCATGATAGTTAATGCTAAACTACCTCTAAACTTGTGGGGGGAAGCTTTACTCACCGCATGTTATATTCATAATAGGGTGCCTTCAAAAAGGAATAATGTGAGCCCTTATGAATTGTGGAAAGGTAGAAAACCTAATCTTTCATATTTAAAAGTGTGGGGGTGTTTAGCATACTATAGAGTTCCAGATCCTAAAAGGACTAAGCTTGGACCAAGGGCTATTAGAAGTGTATTCGTTGGATATGCTGGAAATAGCAAAGCCTATAGACTTCTTGATTTGGAGTCTAATGTGATAGTAGAATCTCGAGATGTAGAATTCTTTGAAAATAAGTTTTCTACTGATTATGAAGTCATAGATGATGATTCTCAAGGAAATGGTCCAAAAGAACCTTTAGGATTGGAAAGGCATCAACTTATTGATTCTAGAATTCAGCCAATGGAACCTAGAAGAAGCACTAGAGCAAGGAAAGAGAAGGGATTAAATTCAGATTTTATTTCTTCTCAAAGGATTGTGTTTCTTGTTGAAGGTGATAGAAATAATAATGTAATTGACAAGTACCCTATCGTGTTAAATTTGGAGGATGACCCAAGGTCATTTAGCGAGGCTATGTCATCAAGAGATGCATCCTTTTGGAAGGAAGCAATTGATGATGAAATGGACTCAATCATGTCAAATAACACATGGGTACTAGTTGATTTACCCCAAGGTTCCAAACCCATAGGGAGTAAGTGGGTCTTTAGAAGAAAATACAATTCTGATGGTTCTGTTCAAGCCTTTAAGGCTAGATTAGTAGCCAAAGGGTTTAGACAGAAAGAGGGAATTGATTATTTCGACACTTATGCACCAGTTGCTCGTATAACTTCAATCAGAATTCTCATGGCTTTAGCATCCATTCACCATCTTTATGTTCATCAAATGGATGTTAAGACTGCCTTCTTAAATGGAGACTTGAGTGAAGAAGTCTACATGGAGCAACCCGAAGGGTTTGTCTTACATGGAAATGAAAAGAAGGTATGCAAGTTAGTTAAATCACTGTATGGGCTTAAACAAGCACCAAAGCAGTGGCATGAGAAATTTGATTCGGTTATACTATCTTTTGGTTTCAAGTATAACAGTGCAGACAGGTGTATTTATTCTAAATTCACTACTAACTATGGAGTGATAGTTTGCTTCTATGTTGATGACATGCTAATTTTTGGAACTAATATGGATGGGATAAATGAGACCAAGGAGTATCTATCTTCCATGTTTAAAATGAAAGACTTGGGTGAGGTAGATACTATCTTAGGAATAAAAGTAAGGAAGCATAGTGGGGGTTATGCTTTGAGTCAATCTCATTACGTTGAGAAAATATTGACTAAGTTTAAACATCTTGGATTTAAAGAGTTTAGTACTCCTTTTGATCCAAATACGAAATTAGCAAGCAACTCCGGTAGAGCAGTAGCACAACTAGAGTATGCTAGTGCTATTGGTAGTTTAATGTATGCTATGCATTGTACAAGACCGGATATTGCTTTTTTCTGTTTGTAAACTTAGTAGATTTACTAGTAACCCCAGTGTAGAACATTGGAAGGCCATTGGCCGAATCCTTGGTTACCTTAAGAGAACCATGGGATTCACATTGTTCTACAATGATTATCCGGCTGTATTAGAAGGATACACCGATGCAAGTTGGATAACGAGTGTGGGAGATAATAAGTCTACTTCTGGTTGGGTATTTACCCTAGCAGGAGGAGCAGTTTCTTGGGCAAGCAAGAAACAGACGTGCATATCTCATTCCACTATGGAATCCGAATTTATTGCTCTTGCAATAAGTGGTAAGGAAGCAGAATGGATTAGAAACTTATTGTTAGATATAAAGTTATGGCCTAATCCTATGCCTCCTATTACTGTTTACTGTGATAGTGAAGCCACTTTATCAAGGGCATATAGTTGTACCTATAATGGTAAGTCTAGACATATAAGTCTACGACATGAATTTGTGAGACAACTGATACAAGATGGTGTTATAACAATTGTCTATGTGAAGTCAAGTAAAAACTTGGCAGATCCTCTTACAAAAGCTTTGTCAAGAGAGCTAGTAAGAATGACATCTTATGAGATGGGGGTGAAACCTATTGAAATAATCACCAGTAATGGTAACCCGACCTAACACTAGGAAATGACTAGTCGTAAGGTTTAAAGGGTAAAAAACAATTTACTGATATGTGATTGTAAGTACTGATAAAGTCGAGCCCCTAAATAATGAAGTATTCAGTACTGTCCGTTACGATTTAGAGGTTGAGAGTTTTCTCTTAATGAAGTATGAGACTATTTTGTAATGTGTTCTAGTAGCGGAAACACATAGCATAACTTCACCTATATGAACTTAGAAGTGGTGCCGCTTCTTATGAAAGTTTGGGTTTACTTTCTAGAGAGTTCATGAAACAGGATATAGCACAAGGCCATAATAGTGCTAAGTTGACTAAGAATTTCTCGTCGAAGCAAGAAATTTGTATGTGTGCAATAGCTCCGGTTTATAATAAAGAGTAGCTAGTTTAAAGCTAAGGCCACTAGTAACTCTTATAGAACTTTGAGCTATTCGCACTAACGAAAGGTTTAAATCGAAAGATACCTTTATGTATGCATATTAATTTCTCGTATGTCTTGGCTATAGTTAATTTTCAAACTGTTCGTTGTTTTCAAACAAGTGGGGGATTGTTGGGTTTGTGAGTTGAGTTGTTTGAGAAACAACTCACTCTTTTGTCCCACATTGCTTGGAAGTGGGTTTTGAAAAGGGTTTATAAGGGCAAAAGTGCTTTTACTTTATACTTGGTAGTAAGACTAGAGTGTGCTAGTCCCCATACTACCCGCGTGCGGGTGCGCGGGTTTAGGCACGTTTTGGCGCGTTATTAGGCGCACTTAGCACTTTGCACGCTTGCCGCGGTCGCGAAAAAACGTGATTTATTTTTAGAAAACTTTTTGTATTTTTTAAATAGTTTGATTGTAAAGGTGTGTGATTTATTTGAATTTTGATTTATTCAAAAATTCATTTCTGGCAGTTAATTTTTAACTGTTACAACTGTTTTGATTTCCCAACAGTTGTGTCTGTCCAAAATTCATACCTTGTCAGATTTTTATACTTACTTGATTTTCAGTTCTTTCAAGATACTGATTTTGAAAATTTCGAAGTCTTTTCTTTCTGCAAAATTTCTATAGCCAAAACGTACATCGCTTCAAAGAGAATTCCAAGAGGAATTTTCGATTTTGCTGTTTGCAGATTCCTACCGACACTGACTTTGTTGTATCCTGGAGGATTATTTGTCACTAACCCATCAGCAAACTCGTTTTCGAGTGGGGACAAATAAAGCCTTAAAGAAAGCGATCACGCGCCTCAAAGTCTTCATTTAGTGATTCCGATTCCCTCAAATTCTCAACAATTTTAAGGCTTTATATGTTCTGCTTCAATGGATTCGGAGTCGATCAAAGTGACGAATCAAGACTTGGTGAAACTGGATCGTTTTGATGGCAACAACTATGCTCGATGGAAGGACAAGATGATGTTTCTTCTCACTGCTTTAAGGATTTCATACATTCTGGATCCTGAATTGTCACCACCACCAGAGGAACCAAGGACTTCTGCAGAAGGTGTTCCACCCGATGCCGAAGAATTTGAGCGTGTTAAGAAGGAAAGGAAGAAACGCGAAGAAGACGAACTTCTGTGCCGTGGACACATTCTGAATGGGCTGTCAGATCGTCTATACGACTTGTTCACCGAAATCAGATCTGCCCGTGATATTTGGAGTGCGTTGGACTACAAGTACAAGGCTGAAGAAGAAGGTACGAATAAATACCTTATTGCTCAGTACTTCGATTTCGTAATGGTTGATGATAAACCTGTGTTAGAACAAGGCCATGCTCTTCAAGTGATTGTTAATAAGATTCGAGCCCTCAAGACTAGCCTTCCAGAATCGTTTCAAGTAGGGGCTATAATAGCAAAATTACCCCCTTCTTGGAAGGATTACCGGAAGAAGTTGCTGCACAAGTCAGAGGACTCACATTGGAACAGTTTCAGAAACACCTTCGTATTGAAGAGGAGTCACGCAAACGTGAAAAGAAGGCTACTGTTCCGGTTGAGTCCAATGTGCACTATGTGGATGGGAGCGGATCGCAGTCTAAAAATCCGGCCTTGCAAGTAAGGAAGAACGATGAACAATTTAAGAAGAAAGCTAATCAAGGTGGAGAACAAAAGAAGAAGAAAGGAAGCTGCTATGTTTGCGGGAAAAAGGGTCACTACGCTAAGCAGTGTAGATACCGCCGAAAGGGAAAATTCAATGGAAAGGATGGAAAGGCAAACACGGTAGAAGAAAATCTCGTTGCTATGATTTCTGAAGTTAACATGGCAATGGAGAAATCTGGATGGTGGTTCGATTCTGGCGCCACAGTTCACGTCTGCAAAGACAAGTCTATGTTTAAAGCACATGAAGAAGTGACTGATGGCCAAGAGGTGCAAATGGGAAACCATACTTGTGCCAAAGTTTCCGGCAAGGGAACTGTGGAAATCGACTTCACGTCCGGAAGGAAACTTAGTCTTTTGAATGTTCTCTATGTACCCGAAATTAGAAAGAACTTAGTTTCTGTTGATTTGCTTTGTAAAAGGGGATTTCGGGTAGCTTCTGAATCTGACAAGGTTATCTTGTCTACGAATGGTAGCTTTGTGGGAAAAGGGTACGCTTGTGATGGAATGTTTAAGTTAAGCATTAATAAAAGTTCTAATTCTGCTTATAATGTCGAGTCTTCTTCCTTATGGCATGGTCGGTTGGCTCACTTGAATTATGGTTCTTTAAGGAACATGAAGAAATTGGACTTAATAGATTTTAATAACACTTTGGATAAATGCGAAGTATGTGCTAAATCTAAAATAGTTAAGAAGCCTTTTCCTAGTGTTAAAAGAGATTCTAAAATTTTAGATTTAGTACATTCTGATATATGTGAGTTAAATGGGGTGCTAACTCGCGGAGGAAAAAGGTACTTTTTAACCTTTGTTGATGACTACAGTAGGTACTTATATGTTTACCTATTAAGGTCTAAGGATGAAGCATTTACCATGTTCAAAAAAATATAAGGCAGAAGTCGAAAATCAACTTTGAGAAGAAAATTAAGATCCTACGTTCTGATAGAGGCGGGGAGTATTTTCTAAATGATTTTACAGATTTCTGTGAGGAACATGGCTTGATTCATCAAAACTCCGCACCCTACACACCTCAACAAAATGGCTTGGCTGAAAGGAAAAACCGTTCTTTAGGAGAAATGGTTAATTGCATGATAGTTAATGCTAAACTACCTCTAAACTTGTGGGGGGAAGCTTTACTCACCGCATGTTATATTCATAATAGGGTGCCTTCAAAAAGGAATAATGTGAGCCCTTATGAATTGTGGAAAGGTAGAAAACCTAATCTTTCATATTTAAAAGTGTGGGGGTGTTTAGCATACTATAGAGTTCCAGATCCTAAAAGGACTAAGCTTGGACCAAGGGCTATTAGAAGTGTATTCGTTGGATATGCTGGAAATAGCAAAGCCTATAGACTTCTTGATTTGGAGTCTAATGTGATAGTAGAATCTCGAGATGTAGAATTCTTTGAAAATAAGTTTTCTACTGATTATGAAGTCATAGATGATGATTCTCAAGGAAATGGTCCAAAAGAACCTTTAGGATTGGAAAGGCACCAACTTATTGATTCTAGAATTCAGCCAATGGAACCTAGAAGAAGCACTAGAGCAAGGAAAGAGAAGGGATTAAATTCAGATTTTATTTCTTCTCAAAGGATTGTGTTTCTTGTTGAAGGTGATAGAAATAATAATGTAATTGACAAGTACCCTATCGTGTTAAATTTGGAGGATGACCCAAGGTCATTTAGTGAGGCTATGTCATCAAGAGATGCATCCTTTTGGAAGGAAGCAATTGATGATGAAATGGACTCAATCATGTCAAATAACACATGGGTACTAGTTGATTTACCCCAAGGTTCCAAACCCATAGGGAGTAAGTGGGTCTTTAGAAGAAAATACAATTCTGATGGTTCTGTTCAAGCCTTTAAGGCTAGATTAGTAGCCAAAGGGTTTAGACAGAAAGAGGGAATTGATTATTTCGACACTTATGCACCAGTTGCTCGTATAACTTCAATCAGAATTCTCATGGCTTTAGCATCCATTCACCATCTTTATGTTCGTCAAATGGATGTTAAGACTGCCTTCTTAAATGGAGACTTGAGTCTACATGGAGCAACCCGAAGGGTTTGTCTTACATGGAAATGAAAAGAAGGTATGCAAGTTAGTTAAATCACTGTATGGGCTTAAACAAGCACCAAAGCAGTGGCATGAGAAATTTGATTCGGTTATACTATCTTTTGGTTTCAAGTATAACAGTGCAGACAGGTGTATTTATTCTAAATTCACTACTAACTATGGAGTGATAGTTTGCTTGTATGTTGATGACATGCTAATTTTTGGAACTAATATGGATGGGATAAATGAGACCAAGGAGTATCTATCTTCCATGTTTAAAATGAAAGACTTGGGTGAGGTAGATACTATCTTAGGAATAAAAGTAAGGAAGCATAGTGGGGGTTATGCTTTGAGTCAATCTCATTACGTTGAGAAAATATTGACTAAGTTTAAACATCTTGGATTTAAAGAGTTTAGTACTCCTTTTGATCCAAATACGAAATTAGCAAGCAACTCCGGTAGAGCAGTAGCACAACTAGAGTTTGCTAGTGCTATTGGTAGTTTAATGTATGCTATGCATTGTACAAGACCGGATATTGCTTTTTTCTGTTTGTAAACTTAGTAGATTTACTAGTAACCCCAGTGTAGAACATTGGAAGGCCATTGGCCGAATCCTTGGTTACCTTAAGAGAACCATGGGATTCACATTGTTCTACAATGATTATCCGGCTGTATTAGAAGGATACACCGATGCAAGTTGGATAACGAGTGTGGGAGATAATAAGTCTACTTCTGGTTGGGTATTTACCCTAGCAGGAGGAGCAGTTTCTTGGGCAAGAAAGAAACAGACGTGCATATCTCATTCCACTATGGAATCCGAATTTATTGCTCTTGCAATAAGTGGTAAGGAAGCAGAATGGATTAGAAACTTATTGTTAGATATAAAGTTATGGCCTAATCCTATGCCTCCTATTACTGTTTACTGTGATAGTGAAGCCACTTTATCAAGGGCATATAGTTGTACCTATAATGGTAAGTCTAGACATATAAGTCTACGACATGAATTTGTGAGACAACTGATACAAGATGGTGTTATAACAATTGTCTATGTGAAGTCAAGTAAAAACTTGGCAGATCCTCTTACAAAAGCTTTGTCAAGAGAGCTAGTAAGAATGACATCTTATGAGATGGGGGTGAAACCTATTGAAATAATCACCAGTAATGGTAACCCGACCTAACACTAGGAAATGACTAGTCGTAAGGTTTAAAGGGTAAAAAACAATTTACTGATATGTGATTGTAAGTACTGATAAAGTCGAGCCCCTAAATAATGAAGTATTCAGTACTGTCCGTTACGATTTAGAGGTTGAGAGTTTTCTCTTAATGAAGTATGAGACTATTTTGTAATGTGTTCTAGTAGCGGAAACACATAGCATAACTTCACCTATATGAACTTAGAAGTGGTGCCGCTTCTTATGAAAGTTTGGGTTTACTTTCTAGAGAGTTCATGAAACAGGATATAGCACAAGGCCATAATAGTGCTAAGTTGACTAAGAATTTCTCGTCGAAGCAAGAAATTTGTATGTGTGCAATAGCTCCGGTTTATAATAAAGAGTAGCTAGTTTAAAGCTAAGGCCACTAGTAACTCTTATAGAACTTTGAGCTATTCGCACTAACGAAAGGTTTAAATCGAAAGATACCTTTATGTATGCATATTAATTTCTCGTATGTCTTGGCTATAGTTAATTTTCAAACTGTTCGTTGTTTTCAAACAAGTGGGGGATTGTTGGGTTTGTGAGTTGAGTTGTTTGAGAAACAACTCACTCTTTTGTCCCACATTGCTTGGAAGTGGGTTTTGAAAAGGGTTTATAAGGGCAAAAGTGCTTTTACTTTATACTTGGTAGTAAGACTAGAGTGTGCTAGTCCCCATACTACCCGCGTGCGGGTGCGCGGGTTTAGGCACGTTTTGGCGCGTTATTAGGCGCACTTAGCACTTTGCACGCTTGCCGCGGTCGCGAAAAAACGTGATTTATTTTTAGAAAACTTTTTGTATTTTTTAAATAGTTTGATTGTAAAGGTGTGTGATTTATTTGAATTTTGATTTATTCAAAAATTCATTTCTGGCAGTTAATTTTTAACTGTTACAACTGTTTTGATTTCCCAACAGTTGTGTCTGTCCAAAATTCATACCTTGTCAGATTTTTATACTTACTTGATTTTCAGTTCTTTCAAGATACTGATTTTGAAAATTTCGAAGTCTTTTCTTTCTGCAAAATTTCTATAGCCAAAACGTACATCGCTTCAAAGAGAATTCCAAGAGGAATTTTCGATTTTGCTGTTTGCAGATTCCTACCGACACTGACTTTGTTGTATCCTGGAGGATTATTTGTCACTAACCCATCAGCAAACTCGTTTTCGAGTGGGGACAAATAAAGCCTTAAAGAAAGCGATCACGCGCCTCAAAGTCTTCATTTAGTGATTCCGATTCCCTCAAATTCTCAACAATTTTAAGGCTTTATATGTTCTGCTTCAATGGATTCGGAGTCGATCAAAGTGACGAATCAAGACTTGGTGAAACTGGATCGTTTTGATGGCAACAACTATGCTCGATGGAAGGACAAGATGATGTTTCTTCTCACTGCTTTAAGGATTTCATACATTCTGGATCCTGAATTGTCACCACCACCAGAGGAACCAAGGACTTCTGCAGAAGGTGTTCCACCCGATGCCGAAGAATTTGAGCGTGTTAAGAAGGAAAGGAAGAAACGCGAAGAAGACGAACTTCTGTGCCGTGGACACATTCTGAATGGGCTGTCAGATCGTCTATACGACTTGTTCACCGAAATCAGATCTGCCCGTGATATTTGGAGTGCGTTGGACTACAAGTACAAGGCTGAAGAAGAAGGTACGAATAAATACCTTATTGCTCAGTACTTCGATTTCGTAATGGTTGATGATAAACCTGTGTTAGAACAAGGCCATGCTCTTCAAGTGATTGTTAATAAGATTCGAGCCCTCAAGACTAGCCTTCCAGAATCGTTTCAAGTAGGGGCTATAATAGCAAAATTACCCCCTTCTTGGAAGGATTACCGGAAGAAGTTGCTGCACAAGTCAGAGGACTCACATTGGAACAGTTTCAGAAACACCTTCGTATTGAAGAGGAGTCACGCAAACGTGAAAAGAAGGCTACTGTTCCGGTTGAGTCCAATGTGCACTATGTGGATGGGAGCGGATCGCAGTCTAAAAATCCGGCCTTGCAAGTAAGGAAGAACGATGAACAATTTAAGAAGAAAGCTAATCAAGGTGGAGAACAAAAGAAGAAGAAAGGAAGCTGCTATGTTTGCGGGAAAAAGGGTCACTACGCTAAGCAGTGTAGATACCGCCGAAAGGGAAAATTCAATGGAAAGGATGGAAAGGCAAACACGGTAGAAGAAAATCTCGTTGCTATGATTTCTGAAGTTAACATGGCAATGGAGAAATCTGGATGGTGGTTCGATTCTGGCGCCACAGTTCACGTCTGCAAAGACAAGTCTATGTTTAAAGCACATGAAGAAGTGACTGATGGCCAAGAGGTGCAAATGGGAAACCATACTTGTGCCAAAGTTTCCGGCAAGGGAACTGTGGAAATCGACTTCACGTCCGGAAGGAAACTTAGTCTTTTGAATGTTCTCTATGTACCCGAAATTAGAAAGAACTTAGTTTCTGTTGATTTGCTTTGTAAAAGGGGATTTCGGGTAGCTTCTGAATCTGACAAGGTTATCTTGTCTACGAATGGTAGCTTTGTGGGAAAAGGGTACGCTTGTGATGGAATGTTTAAGTTAAGCATTAATAAAAGTTCTAATTCTGCTTATAATGTCGAGTCTTCTTCCTTATGGCATGGTCGGTTGGCTCACTTGAATTATGGTTCTTTAAGGAACATGAAGAAATTGGACTTAATAGATTTTAATAACACTTTGGATAAATGCGAAGTATGTGCTAAATCTAAAATAGTTAAGAAGCCTTTTCCTAGTGTTAAAAGAGATTCTAAAATTTTAGATTTAGTACATTCTGATATATGTGAGTTAAATGGGGTGCTAACTCGCGGAGGAAAAAGGTACTTTTTAACCTTTGTTGATGACTACAGTAGGTACTTATATGTTTACCTATTAAGGTCTAAGGATGAAGCATTTACCATGTTCAAAAAAATATAAGGCAGAAGTCGAAAATCAACTTTGAGAAGAAAATTAAGACCCTACGTTCTGATAGAGGCGGGGAGTATTTTCTAAATGATTTTACAGATTTCTGTGAGGAACATGGCTTGATTCATCAAAACTCCGCACCCTACACACCTCAACAAAATGGCTTGGCTGAAAGGAAAAACCATTCTTTAGGAGAAATGGTTAATTGCATGATAGTTAATGCTAAACTACCTCTAAACTTGTGGGGGGAAGCTTTACTCACCGCATGTTATATTCATAATAGGGTGCCTTCAAAAAGGAATAATGTGAGCCCTTATGAATTGTGGAAAGGTAGAAAACCTAATCTTTCATATTTAAAAGTGTGGGGGTGTTTAGCATACTATAGAGTTCCAGATCCTAAAAGGACTAAGCTTGGACCAAGGGCTATTAGAAGTGTATTCGTTGGATATGCTGGAAATAGCAAAGCCTATAGACTTCTTGATTTGGAGTCTAATGTGATAGTAGAATCTCGAGATGTAGAATTCTTTGAAAATAAGTTTTCTACTGATTATGAAGTCATAGATGATGATTCTCAAGGAAATGGTCCAAAAGAACCTTTAGGATTGGAAAGGCACCAACTTATTGATTCTAGAATTCAGCCAATGGAACCTAGAAGAAGCACTAGAGCAAGGAAAGAGAAGGGATTAAATTCAGATTTTATTTCTTCTCAAAGGATTGTGTTTCTTGTTGAAGGTGATAGAAATAATAATGTAATTGACAAGTACCCTATCGTGTTAAATTTGGAGGATGACCCAAGGTCATTTAGTGAGGCTATGTCATCAAGAGATGCATCCTTTTGGAAGGAAGCAATTGATGATGAAATGGACTCAATCATGTCAAATAACACATGGGTACTAGTTGATTTACCCCAAGGTTCCAAACCCATAGGGAGTAAGTGGGTCTTTAGAAGAAAATACAATTCTGATGGTTCTGTTCAAGCCTTTAAGGCTAGATTAGTAGCCAAAGGGTTTAGACAGAAAGAGGGAATTGATTATTTCGACACTTATGCACCAGTTGCTCGTATAACTTCAATCAGAATTCTCATGGCTTTAGCATCCATTCACCATCTTTATGTTCGTCAAATGGATGTTAAGACTGCCTTCTTAAATGGAGACTTGAGTCTACATGGAGCAACCCGAAGGGTTTGTCTTACATGGAAATGAAAAGAAGGTATGCAAGTTAGTTAAATCACTGTATGGGCTTAAACAAGCACCAAAGCAGTGGCATGAGAAATTTGATTCGGTTATACTATCTTTTGGTTTCAAGTATAACAGTGCAGACAGGTGTATTTATTCTAAATTCACTACTAACTATGGAGTGATAGTTTGCTTGTATGTTGATGACATGCTAATTTTTGGAACTAATATGGATGGGATAAATGAGACCAAGGAGTATCTATCTTCCATGTTTAAAATGAAAGACTTGGGTGAGGTAGATACTATCTTAGGAATAAAAGTAAGGAAGCATAGTGGGGGTTATGCTTTGAGTCAATCTCATTACGTTGAGAAAATATTGACTAAGTTTAAACATCTTGGATTTAAAGAGTTTAGTACTCCTTTTGATCCAAATACGAAATTAGCAAGCAACTCCGGTAGAGCAGTAGCACAACTAGAGTATGCTAGTGCTATTGGTAGTTTAATGTATGCTATGCATTGTACAAGACCGGATATTGCTTTTTTCTGTTTGTAAACTTAGTAGATTTACTAGTAACCCCAGTGTAGAACATTGGAAGGCCATTGGCCGAATCCTTGGTTACCTTAAGAGAACCATGGGATTCACATTGTTCTACAATGATTATCCGGCTGTATTAGAAGGATACACCGATGCAAGTTGGATAACGAGTGTGGGAGATAATAAGTCTACTTCTGGTTGGGTATTTACCCTAGCAGGAGGAGCAGTTTCTTGGGCAAGCAAGAAACAGACGTGCATATCTCATTCCACTATGGAATCCGAATTTATTGCTCTTGCAATAAGTGGTAAGGAAGCAGAATGGATTAGAAACTTATTGTTAGATATAAAGTTATGGCCTAATCCTATGCCTCCTATTACTGTTTACTGTGATAGTGAAGCCACTTTATCAAGGGCATATAGTTGTACCTATAATGGTAAGTCTAGACATATAAGTCTACGACATGAATTTGTGAGACAACTGATACAAGATGGTGTTATAACAATTGTCTATGTGAAGTCAAGTAAAAACTTGGCAGATCCTCTTACAAAAGCTTTGTCAAGAGAGCTAGTAAGAATGACATCTTATGAGATGGGGGTGAAACCTATTGAAATAATCACCAGTAATGGTAACCCGACCTAACACTAGGAAATGACTAGTCGTAAGGTTTAAAGGGTAAAAAACAATTTACTGATATGTGATTGTAAGTACTGATAAAGTCGAGCCCCTAAATAATGAAGTATTCAGTACTGTCCGTTACGATTTAGAGGTTGAGAGTTTTCTCTTAATGAAGTATGAGACTATTTTGTAATGTGTTCTAGTAGCGGAAACACATAGCATAACTTCACCTATATGAACTTAGAAGTGGTGCCGCTTCTTATGAAAGTTTGGGTTTACTTTCTAGAGAGTTCATGAAACAGGATATAGCACAAGGCCATAATAGTGCTAAGTTGACTAAGAATTTCTCGTCGAAGCAAGAAATTTGTATGTGTGCAATAGCTCCGGTTTATAATAAAGAGTAGCTAGTTTAAAGCTAAGGCCACTAGTAACTCTTATAGAACTTTGAGCTATTCGCACTAACGAAAGGTTTAAATCGAAAGATACCTTTATGTATGCATATTAATTTCTCGTATGTCTTGGCTATAGTTAATTTTCAAACTGTTCGTTGTTTTCAAACAAGTGGGGGATTGTTGGGTTTGTGAGTTGAGTTGTTTGAGAAACAACTCACTCTTTTGTCCCACATTGCTTGGAAGTGGGTTTTGAAAAGGGTTTATAAGGGCAAAAGTGCTTTTACTTTATACTTGGTAGTAAGACTAGAGTGTGCTAGTCCCCATACTACCCGCGTGCGGGTGCGCGGGTTTAGGCACGTTTTGGCGCGTTATTAGGCGCACTTAGCACTTTGCACGCTTGCCGCGGTCGCGAAAAAACGTGATTTATTTTTAGAAAACTTTTTGTATTTTTTAAATAGTTTTATTGTAAAGGTGTGTGATTTATTTGAATTTTGATTTATTCAAAAATTCATTTCTGGCAGTTATTTTTTAACTGTTACAACTGTTTTGATTTCCCAACAGTTGTGTCTGTCCAAAATTCATACCTTGTCAGATTTTTATAAATACTTGATTTTCAGTTCTTTCAAGATACTGATTTTGAAAATTTCGAAGTCTTTTCTTTCTGCAAAATTTCTATAGCCAAAACGTACATCGCTTCAAAGAGAATTCCAAGAGGAATTTTCGATTTTGCTGTTTGCAGATTCCTACCGACACTGACTTTGTTGTATCCTGGAGGATTATTTGTCACTAACCCATCTGCAAACTCATTTTCGAGTGGGGACAAATAAAGCCTTAAAGAAAGCGATCACGCGCCTCAAAGTCTTCATTTAGTGATTCCGATTCCTCAAATTCTCAACAATTTTAAGGCTTTATATGTTCTGCTTCAATGGATTCGGAGTCGATCAAAGTGATGAATCAAGACTTGGTGAAACTGGATCGTTTTGATGGCAACAACTATGCTCGATGGAAGGACAAGATGATGTTTCTTCTCACTGCTTTAAGGATTTCATACATTCTGGATCCTGAATTGTCACCACCACCAGAGGAACCAAGGACTTCTGCAGAAGGTGTTCCACCCGATGCCGAAGAATTTGAGCGTGTTAAGAAGGAAAGGAAGGAACGCGAAGAAGACGAACTTCTGTGCCGTGGACACATTCTGAATGGGCTGTCAGATCGTCTATACGACTTGTTCACCGAAATCAGATCTGCCCGTGATATTTGGAGTGGGTTGGACTACAAGTACAAGGCTGAAGAAGAAGGTACGAATAAATACCTTATTGCTCAGTACTTCGATTTCGTAATGGTTGATGATAAACCTGTGTTAGAACAAGGCCATGCTCTTCAAGTGATTGTTAATAAGATTCGAGCCCTCAAGATTAGCCTTCCAGAATCGTTTCAAGTAGGGGCTATAATAGCAAAATTACCCCCTTCTTGGAAGGATTACCGGAAGAAGTTGCTGCACAAGTCAGAGGACTCACATTGGAACAGTTTCAGAAACACCTTCGTATTGAAGAGGAGTCACGCAAACGTGAAAATAAGGCTACTGTTCCGGTTGAGTCCAATGTGCACTATGTGGATGGGAGCGGATCGTAGTCTAAAAATCCGGCCTTGCAAGTAAGGAAGAACGATGAACAATTGAAGAAGAAAGCTAATCAAGATGGAGAACAAAAGAAGAAGAAAGGAAGCTGCTATGTTTGCGGGAAAAAGGGTCACTACGCTAAGCAGTGTAGATACCGAAAGGGAAAATTCAATGGAAAGGATGGAAAGGCAAACACGGTAGAAGAAAATCTCGTTGCTATGATTTCTGAAGTTAACATGGCAATGGAGAAATCTGGATGGTGGTTCGATTTTGGCGCCACAATTCACGTCTGCAAAGACAAGTCTATGTTTAAAGCACATGAAGAAGTGACTGATGGCCAAGAGGTGCAAATGGGAAACCATACTTGTGCCAAAGTTTCCGGCAAGGGAACTGTGGAAATCGACTTCACGTCCGAAAGGAAACTTAGTCTTTTGAATGTTCTCTATGTACCCGAAATTAGAAAGAACTTAGTTTCTGTTGATTTGCTTTGTAAAAGGGGATTTCGGGTAGCTTCTGAATCTGACAAGGTTATCTTATCTACGAATGGTAGCTTTGTGGGAAAAGGGTACGCTTGTGATGGAATGTTTAAGTTAAGCATTAATAAAAGTTCTAATTCTGCTTATATTGTCGAGTCTTCTTCCTTATGGCATGGTCGGTTGGCTCACTTGAATTATGGTTCTTTAAAGAACATGAAGAAATTGGACTTAATAGATTTTTTTTTTCGGTAAATAAAAATATATATCAACCGATGAAACAAAAGTACAACATCTGCAAGGGGCATACCCTAGGAAAACAACAACGAAACGCGAGTCTTGCTAAGCAAGAGCGAATAGAAAACCTATGCTAGGCAGAAACATGCCACACTGGCCACAAAAGAAAAAGTTAATACATAACAACGAAGCTAGATCAGCAAAAGAAATGCAAAGGACCCAGTAGTGACCTCACGAGAAGCCATGCGGAATCTAGAAGTCCTGGTGGAAAGAGCATCACACAAAAACTGCGATAGAGCATGCCAAAAGCTGCATTGGTCTGTCTGTACACAAGCCAATCACCCAAAGTCGAACTGACCAAAAGATGACAGAATCAGCCGAAAATGGAGTCGGGGAGTTGCCATTCACCCTGGAACCATCGGTTAGTCGGGGTATTGACCACTTTTCTGCAAGAGAATAACCTCCACCGGATGATCTGCACAAGACCTGCAGAACAAGAAACCACATCAGTGTACTTATTTTGGAAAGAACGAGAATTCCGCTCTCGCCAGATATAGTACACCAACGCCGCAAACGCTATCCGACAGACAGATGCCGGGAATCCAGGGCCTTGCCATTCAGAGGAAGCTCTATCAACCATACCCTGCCACCTCAACATAGGCCAGTTAAAATTGCATTTCTTTTGAATAATAGACCATAATCTGAACGTGAAAGGGCAATTAAAAAATAGATGATCATGAGACTCAAGAGGAATGCGACAGAAAACACAACTCATGCTAGGAACAACATGAAAAGCAAAAAGCCTATCCTGCGTACTTAACCTCTCCCTAATGGCCAGCCATAAGATGAAGTTATGACGTGGAACACGCCACTTACACGACAGTAAGCAAGCCCAGCTAGCTAACGGCCGCTTATGACGAAGGGCTTCCCACGTACTCGCAATGGAGAAATCCCAGAACCACTAACCGTTCAGACGATCCTATCAGGCGTATTCGGGGCAGGACGAAAAGAGCTAGGGGTACTCTCGCGCAACTCCATGAGCTCAAGGGTATTGGACACAGGCCAACACCACGATGAGCCAAAGATCACAGCAGAAACCCTCGCTCGCCTATCCAGACCCGAGTCAGAAATAATCCTACCAGAAAGGGTAGGAATGATAGGGCCTATCGGATGCCACCAATCAAACCACAGAGAGATCCTACTACCATCCCCAACTATATACCGAGGGAAAGAACGAATCATATCCCTAACCATGAGAATCTTACGCCAAGACCAGCTACAATCACTAGGGCAAGAGACTTCCCAAAAACTCCGACCTATCAGAATATTGGACTTGACCCATCGTGGCCAAAGGGAGTCCGACCTAAAGGATATGATAGACCAAATATGCCTAGAGATGGCAGCAATATTCCACACCTCAATCTGCTTAATACCCAGGCCACCCTCTACCTCAGGACAACATACATCAGCCCAAGCCACCTTGGCTCCTGTGGTACAAAGGCCCGTACCCTTCCAAAGGAAGGCTCGAAAAATCCTCTCCATATCAAGAATCACTTTCTTTGGAAGGATAAAAACTGAAGCCCAGTACACTTGGATAGAGAACAAAACTGATCTAATCAATTGGACCCTACCAGCATACGACAAGTAATTGCAAATCCAATGCTTGACTTTCTTCACGATGCGGTCCAGAAGAGGGTGACAATCTTCTTTCCGCAAACAAGTGGAAATCAGAGGGACACCTAGATATCGCATAGGGAGCTTTCCCTCAAGAAAGCCAAGACAAGAAGTGATCAAAGCCTTGGTAGAAGGCTCAACACCAGAGAAAAAAGCATGGCTCTTATTCGGATTGGGGACAAGTCCCGAGAACTGCTGGAAGACAGAGAGCCCATGTTTCAAGATCTGAACCGAAGGAAGGTCACCCCGACAAAAAAGCATGAGATCATCAGCAAAGGCAAGCTGGAAGATACCATCCTTTTGGCACCTCCAGTGGTAACGAAACTGACTACCAACTACTAATCTCTGCAACATCCCTGCAAGAACATCCATGCAAATAACAAAAAGGTAGGGGGACATTGGATCCCCCTGCCTGATACCTCGCCTACCCTGAAAGAAACCATTAGACTCCCCGTTTATGATGATCGAAAAGCTCGTGCTAGAGACACAGGCTTTGATCCATCTAATAACCGTGGGGGGAAATCTAAGGCAAATCAACACATCAAAGAGAAAATCCCAATGCAAACAATCATAGGCCTTCATCAAATCCACCTTCATAGCACATCTAGGTACCCTGAAGTCCTCCCGATGATAGTTCTGCATGAGCTCCTGAGATAAGATGATATTATCTGCAATACTCCGAGAGGCAACAAAGGCCGTCTGGGAAGGATCAATGAGGTCCCCAAGCACCACCTTAACACGATTAGCAATGATCTTGGCTATGCATTTATAAATCGTGTTACAACAAGAAATAGGCCTGTAATCATTGAGACTCGAAGGATTAGTCACTTTTGGAATTAAGACAAGAAAAGTATGGTTAACTTCTTTAAGAAGCTGACCATTACCAAAAAAATCTTGAATCGCTTCCACAATCTCTTCCCCCACAATATGCCATGCCCTCTTAAAAAAGAGGGCATTATACCCATCAGGACCAGGGGATTTACCATCCTTGAGAGAGAAGAAAACCTTTTGAATCTCATTCTCAGAAACCTCTCGAGCCATCTCACACTGCTGAGAATCAGAAAGGGATTTTGACATCCAGTTCCTCAGTTCAAACAAACCCGGATAGTGACCCGGCCCACGAGTTCCCAACAAACTCTGAAAATGGTCAACAATCGAAGCCTTAATCAAATCCGAGTCTTCAAGGATAGACCCGTCAGATCGAAGAATAGAACTGATTTTATTAAAATTCCTTCTCTTATTAACTGACTTAAAGAAAAATTTGTTATTTTTATCTCCCACATCAAGCCAGTGAATCCCAGATTCTTGCTTGAGAAAACTCTCCTCCTCAACACTCACTCTAGCAAAAAGTTCAAGCTTCTCCTTTTCAATTCGACGCCACACTGGGTCAAGAGGGTTCAACGCTAACATGCTCTGGGCATACTCCAAAGAAATCCTAGCCTCATTAAGTCGACCTGATATGTTACTAAAGTGTTCCTTATTGAAGTCCTTAAGCTGTAGCTTAAGCAGCTTTAGCTTCCTGACAACCCTGAACATAGCATAGCCCGCAAGGGGCGTGCCCCACACTTTAGCAACTAGAGGCAAAAATTTATGGTGATTGGCCCACATATCAAAAAATTTAAACGGCGTAGGCACCTTGTCAACTTTGACAAGAGAGTGGACGACGATAGGTGAATGATCAGAGATACCTCTAGGACGAAAAACCGCTTCAGATTTAGGAAAATTAGAGATCCAAGTATCATTAATAAGGACACGGTCAAGCTTCCTACAAATAGTATCACCATTATCTTGACAGTTAGTCCAAGTATAAAAGCAACCAGAATACTTCAAATCTAAAAGTTCTGAAGTAATTAAACAGTCATGGAACTCCTGGTAGTAGCGAGGCCATCTATTGCTACCCCCTAACTTCTCACTCGAACTCTGGATAGCATTAAAGTCACCAAGAATCAACCAGGGATCATTCGAAAAAAGGCGAGACCTATATTCCAACTCCTGCCAAAGCACAGATCTCTCACCAGAATCATTAGAACCATACACAAAGGAAACAAAAAAAGGAGGCAACCTATCTATTAATTTCACTTGACAGTGAATTATTTGATCTGACATACCAATACAAGTAACATTAGCAACTTTGGGATTCCATAAAACCCAAATTCTACCATTCACAGAAAATTGGTAGTTATTTATAAAGGACCAACCAGGAAATCTACGGTTATTTATAACCGAGGCATTAGGGGCGGCTACTCTGGTTTCCAAGATCCCAAAAAGCATAACACCTAAGGAGGCAATCATATGTTGAGCCTCCACTTGCTTACCACTAGTGTTGAATCCTCGAGAATTCCAGCAGAGGATGTTATGCATGATACCAAAAACCAAAAGGATGCTACAAGCCAAGAAGTAAAAGTCAGGTGAAATTTCCCCTACGGGGATTACTACCAAAATTTATAAGAGAGCAGGGAACTAAGTCAGAATCAGAGCCCGAAACAGAGTGCACAATCATGCCAGAATCTAAAAGCAAATCAGAGTGCAAAGCAGGATCATCACAAGGCAAAATAGGAAAATGACAAGGTACCTCAGGAACAGAAGACTGCTGAGAACTGACCTCCTGCAGAGAAGAAACATGCTGGGCACTAACCTGAATATGGCTATCAATCACATGCTGGTGCCTAGTCTCCAACTGACTATGGCTCGGCTGAACACGATCATGAGCTAAAGAAGACGAAGCATCCCTACTAACTTTGTTCTTACCTTTACTTTTCACGGTTGACCACTCTGCTTCTTTCGCCAGAACAGCAACAGAGGCAGGAGGTGTCGTGGCAGATCGCTTTGGAACAGATAGTGAAGGAGAACGGGGCCTAATACTCTCAGGCCGAGTACATGACTGGGTAGTATGTCCGAAGCACTTGCACACCGTGCAAACTGGAGGTCGCCACTGATAATCTGCCCGAACAATCACAGGATCAGAGGGGGCATCCTGGCAGGTACTCAAGTCTGGCACAATAACAAGTTCATCAACGAGGTCCCTGGCTGCAGAAACCTCAACACACACTCTAGCAAAGCTTATCCGCTCACAGCTCTCAGTAAGCGAATCTGCATATAGAGGCTTCCCAATACCACTCGCTACGTAGCTCAACCCACTAGCTGTCAAGTACTCAACAGGAATATTGTAAAGTCTAACCCATAACGGTAGAACATCAAGGGATTCCTTGCACAGATTCATACCCAGTCTCCAACGCTGCAAAATAATTAATTTGTTCGCAAAATGCCACGGACCTGAATCCAGAATCTTGTCAATCGGATCCACAGAAGAGAATTTGAAGAAGTAAAAACCCTTGTCATTAACTAAAACTTTTTGTAACCCATCTTTCAACCATAGCTTACGGGCAATGTTGTTAACAGTGAAATAAGGCAGTTTTTTATCGACAAAGTACCCCACAACACAGTTATCCCACAATTCAATACCCTCTTCAGCAATAACTTGAGGAGGAGAAACTTGTACCTTACCTTCAGAAATCGTCGGCGGGAAGTAAGATAATTTCATCTTACCTTTAGAACTAGAAGGCCCTAGCTTCACCTTGTCAGCCCAGGATGGATGAGGTGAAGAAGCAAGAAAGCGCTGAGCGTCTGCCCCAATAGCTCCTCCCTTTTCCACACCAAAAGCAACCCCTCCCCTAGATCTAGAAACACCCCGATTACCCCTCCCTCCTCGGGCACCCCGATCAATACCACCTCTATCTCGAGAAAGGGACCGATAAGCCAGCTGTCGCCGAAGTGAGTCCACCTCCGCTTGCAAAACACCTTTCTCATCACCGACCTGTCGCCGGTATTCAAGTTCCTCCATAAGCAGACCAAACTGACGGGCCGATAACGCACCACTCAAGAAACGATCGTGTAACCCTTTAGTTTCCGCTAAAGCAACTGCTTCCTCATCAAAACATTCTGAACCATCAATACTCTTCAAAATAGATCCGTCACTCTTTGACATGCCCGAGGGGCCAGGGGTAGCCTCCCGATGCTTGATCGGCGGTGAAGGAGAATCTAACAAATTAGGAACACAAGAGATATTATCATGAGAAGCCAGAGAATTCTGTTTCATAAAATCGGCTAATCGAGAGCCAACAGGCATAGAAAAAGATCGATCGCCACGAAGGCCAAACACGGCCAAAGAAGGATCGGAAGACGCCATAAAAAATAAAAAAAAACACAAAAACAAAAACACAAACAAAAACAAAAACAAAAAAAACAAAAAAAAAAACACAGAAAGGAAAAAAGGGGGGGCGCAACCCTAATTAGGGCTGGCGCAGCCAACCCACATTAGGGAGCAGGGGAACGGGAGGGGAACGGAAGGGGAGGGGAGGGCAGGAGGAGGGAAGGGAAGGGGGAGGGGAAAGGGCGCGGGAAAGGAGGGGAAGGGGACCGACGGCCGCCGAGCACCACAGCCGGAGCAACCCGCCGCCGGCCAAACTGAAGAAGAAGCCGGAAAGAGAAAACGACCGGCCAAACGACCGGCTACATCTTCTGCCGGCAGATCCAAGAAAGAGACGACGCCGCGAAACCTTCGAAGCCCGTCGCAGCCGCAGAAGGAGTCGGCAAGGGCCTCGGTAGCGCCGGAGAAAGCACAACAGCGGGAGAAGAAGACAAACCCGGCGAAGACAAGCTCCGACCAAACACTCCAAACCCAGTCGCTCAAGCCGCAACTAGCAGGGACCAAAACTCCGGCGATAAATCTGAAGAAACCGAAGCGCCGAACAAAAATGCCCCGGCGAGAAACTGAAACGCCGGTCACTGCTACCCCACGGCCAAACCAAGGAACTCCGTCCAAATCCAAACACCAGCTGCTGGAAAGGAGGAAACCGGCCGCCGGAAACAGGCAACGGCGCCAGAAGAAACTCACAGGGCTCTCTAACGGCTATTTTGAAACTAACGGCTAGTTCCATACCTTTTCGGCCGAGAGAGAAAACCATTCAAGTCCCTCTATCTCCTTGGACTTAATAGATTTTAATAACACTTTGGATAAATGCGAAGTATGTGCTAAATCTAAAATAGTTAAGAAGCCTTTTCCTAGTGTTAAAAGAGATTCTAAAATTTTAGATTTAGTACATTCTGATATATGTGAGTTAAATGGGGTGCTAACTCGCGGAGGAAAAAGGTACTTTTTAACCTTTGTTGATGACTACAGTAGGTACTTATATGTTTACCTATTAAGGTCTAAGGATGAAGCATTTACCATGTTCAAAAAAATATAAGGCAGAAGTCGAAAATCAACTTGAGAAGAAAATTAAGATCCTACGTTCTGATAGAGGCGGGGAGTATTTTCTAAATGATTTTACAGATTTCTGTGAGGAACATGGCTTGATTCATCAAAACTCCGCACCCTACACACCTCAACAAAATGCCTTGGCTGAAAGGAAAAATCGTTCTTTAGGAGAAATGGTTAATTGCGTGATAGTTAATGCTAAACTACCTCTAAACTTGTGGGGGGAAGCTTTACTCACCGCATGTTATATTCATAATAGGGTGCCTTCAAAAAGGAATAATGTGAGCCCTTATGAATTGTGGAAAGATAGAAAACCTAATCTTTCATATTTAAAAGTGTGGGGGTGTTTAGCATACTATAGAGTTCCAGATCCTAAAAGGACTAAGCTTGGACCAAGGGCTATTAGAAGTGTATTCGTTGGATATGCTGTAAATAGCAAAGCCTATAGACTTCTTGATTTGGAGTCTAATGTGATAGTAGAATCTCGAGATGTAGAATTCTTTGAAAATAAGTTTTCTACTGATTATGAAGTCATAGATGATGATTCTCAAGGAAATGGTCGAAAAGAACCTTTAGGATTGGAAAGGCATCAACTTATTGATTCTAGAATTCAGCCAATGGAACCTAGAAGAAGCACTAGAGCAAGGAAAGAGAAGGGATTAAATTCAGATTTTATTTCTTCTCAAAGGATTGTGTTTCTTGTTGAAGGTGATAGAAATAATAATGTAATTGACAAGTACCCTATCGTGTTAAATTTGGAGGATGACCCAAGGTCATTTAGCGAGGCTATGTCATCAAGAGATGCATCCTTTTGGAAGGAAGCAATTGATGATGAAATGGACTCAATCATGTCAAATAACACATGGGTACTAGTTGATTTACCCCAAGGTTCCAAACCCATAGGGAGTAAGTGGGTCTTTAGAAGAAAATACAATTCTGATGGTTCTGTTCAAGCCTTTAAGGCTAGATTAGTAGCCAAAGGGTTTAGACAGAAAGAGGGAATTGATTATTTCGACACTTATGCACCAGTTGCTTGTATAACTTCAATTAGAATTCTCATGGCTTTAGCATCCATTCACCATCTTTATGTTCATCAAATGGATGTTAAGACTGCCTTCTTAAATGGAGACTTGAGTGAAGAAGTCTACATGGAGCAACCCGAAGGGTTTGTCTTACATGGAAATGAAAAGAAGGTATGCAAGTTAGTTAAATCACTGTATGGGCTTAAACAAGCACCAAAGCAGTGGCATGAGAAATTTGATTCGGTTATACTATCTTTTGGTTTCAAGTATAACAGTGCAGACAGGTGTATTTATTCTAAATTCACTACTAACTATGGAGTGATAGTTTGCTTGTATGTTGATGACATGCTAATTTTTGGAACTAATATGGATGGGATAAATGAGACCAAGGAGTATCTATCTTCCATGTTTAAAATGAAAGACTTGGGTGAGGTAGATACTATCTTAGGAATAAAAGTAAGGAAGCATAGTGGGGGTTATGCTTTGAGTCAATCTCATTACGTTGAGAAAATATTGACTAAGTTTAAACATCTTGGATTTAAAGAGTTTAGTACTCCTTTTGATCCAAATACGAAATTAGCAAGCAACTCCGGTAGAGCAGTAGCACAACTAGAGTATGCTAGTGCTATTGGTAGTTTAATGTATGCTATGCATTGTACAAGACCGGATATTGCTTTTTTCTATTTGTAAACTTAGTAGATTTACTAGTAACCCCCGTGTAGAACATTGGAAGGCCATTGGCCGAATCCTTGGTTACCTTAAGAGAACCATGGGATTCACATTGTTCTACAATGATTATCCGGCTCTATTAGAAGGATACACTAATGCAAGTTGGATAACGAGTGTGGGAGATAATAAGTCTACTTCTGGTTGGGTATTTACCCTAGCAGGAGGAGCAGTTTCTTGGGCAAGTAAGAAACAGACGTGCATATCTCATTCCACTATGGAATCCGAATTTATTGCTCTTGCAATAAGTGGTAAGGAAGCAAAATGGATTAGAAACTTATTGTTAGATATAAAGTTATGGCCTAATCCTATGCCTCCTATTAATGTTTACTGTGATAGTGAAGCCACTTTATCAAGGGCATATAGTTGTACCTATAATGGTAAGTCTAGACATATAAGTCTACGACATGAATTTGTGAGACAATTGCTACAAGATGGTGTTATAACAATTGTCTATGCGAAGTCAAGTAAAAACTTGGCGGATCCTCTTACAAAAGCTTTGTCAAGAGAGCTAGTAAGAATGACATCTTATGAGATGGGGGTGAAACCTATTGAAATAATCACCAGTAATGGTAACCCGACCTAACATTAGGAAATGACTAGTCGTATAGTTTAAAGGGTAAAAAACAATTTACTGATATGTGACTGTAAGTACTGATAAAGTCGAGCCCCTAAATAATGAAGTATTCAGTACTGTCCGTTACGATTTAGAGGTTGAGAGTTTTCTCTTAATGAAGTATGAGACTATTTTGTAATGTGTTCTAGTAGCGGAAACACGTAGCATAACTTCACCTATATGAACTTAGAAGTGGTGCCGCTTCTTATGAAAGTTTGGGTTTACTTTCTAGAGAGTTCATGAAACAGGATATAGCACAAGGCCATAATAGTGCTACGTTGACTAAGAATTTCTCGTCGAAGCAAGAAATTTGTATGTGTGCAATAGCTCCGGTTTATAATAAAGAGTAGCTAGTTTAAAGCTAAGGCCACTAGTAACTCTTATAGAACTTTGAGCTATTAGCACTAACGAAAGGTTTAAATCGAAAGATACCTTTATGTATGCATATTAATTTCTCGTATGTCTTGGCTATAGTTAATTTTCAAACTGTTCGTTGTTTTCAAACAAGTGGGGGATTGTTGGGTTTGTGAGTTGAGTTGTTTGAGAAACAACTCACTCTTTTGTCCCACATTGCTTGGAAGTGGGTTTTGAAAAGGGTTTATAAGGGCAAAAGTGCTTTTACTTTATACTTGGTAGTAAGACTAGAGTGTGCTAGTCCCCATACTACCCGCGTGCGGGTGCGCGGGTTTAGGCACGTTTTGGCGCGTTATTAGGCGCACTTAGCACTTTGCAGGCTTGCCGCGGTCGCGAAAAAAACGTGATTTATTTTTAGAAAACTTTTTGTATTTTTTAAATAGTTTTATTGTAAAGGTGTGTGATTTATTTGAATTTTGATTTATTCAAAAATTCATTTCTGGCAGTTATTTTTTAACTGTTACAACTGTTTTGATTTCCCAACAGTTGTGTCTGTCCAAAATTCATACCTTGTCAGATTTTTATAAATACTTGATTTTCAGTTCTTTCAAGATACTGATTTTGAAAATTTCGAAGTCTTTTCTTTCTGCAAAGTTTCTATAGCCAAAACGTACATCGCTTCAAAGAGAATTCCAAGAGGAATTTTCGATTTTGCTGTTTGCAGATTCCTACTGACACTGACTTTGTTGTATCCTGGAGGATTATTTGTCACTAACCCATCAGCAAACTCGTTTTCGAGTGGGGACAAATAAAGCCTTAAAGAAAGCGATCACGCGCCTCAAAGTCTTCATTTAGTGATTCTGATTCCCTCAAATTCTCAACAATTTTAAGGCTTTATATGTTCTGCTTCAATGGATTCGGAGTCAATCAAAGTGATGAATCAAGACTTGGTGAAACTGGATCGTTTTGATGGCAACAACTATGCTCGATGGAAGGACAAGATGATGTTTCTTCTCACTGCTTTAAGGATTTCATACATTCTGGATCCTGAATTGTCACCACCACCAGAGGAACCAAGGACTTCTGCAGAAGGTGTTCCACCCGATGCCGAAGAATTTGAGCGTGTTAAGAAGGAAAGGAAGAAACGCGAAGAAGACGAACTTCTGTGCCGTGGACACATTCTGAATGGGCTGTCAGATCGTCTATACGACTTGTTCACCGAAATCATATCTGCCCGTGATATTTGGAGTGCGTTGGACTACAAGTACAAGGCTGAAGAAGAAGGTACGAATAAATACCTTATTGCTCAGTACTTCGATTTCGTAATGGTTGATGATAAACCTGTGTTAGAACAAGGCCATGCTCTTCAAGTGATTGTTAATAAGATTCGAGCCCTCAAGATTAGCCTTCCAGAATCGTTTCAAGTAGGGGCTATAATAGCAAAATTACCCCCTTCTTGGAAGGATTACCGGAAGAAGTTGCTGCACAAGTCAGAGGACTCACATTGGAACAGTTTCAGAAACACCTTCGTACGCAAACGTGAAAATAAGGCTACTGTTCCGGTTGAGTCCAATGTGCACTATGTGGATGGGAGCGGATCGCAGTCTAAAAATCCGGCCTTGCAAGTAAGGAAGAACGATGAACAATTTAAGAAGAAAGCTAATCAAGATGGAGAACAAAAGAAGAAGAAAGGAAGCTGCTATGTTTGCGGGAAAAAGGGTCACTACGCTAAGCAGTGTAGATACCGAAAGGGAAAATTCAATGGAAAGGATGGAAAGGCAAACACGGTAGAAGAAAATCTCGTTGCTATGATTTCTGAAGTTAACATGGCAATGGAGAAATCTGGATGGTGGTTCGATTCTGGCGCCACAGTTCACGTCTGCAAAGACAAGTCTATGTTTAAAGCACATGAAGAAGTGACTGATGGCCAAGAGGTGCAAATGGGAAACCATACTTGTGCCAAAGTTTCCGGCAAGGGAACTGTGGAAATCGACTTCACGTCCGGAAGGAAACTTAGTCTTTTGAATGTTCTCTATGTACCCGAAATTAGAAAGAACTTAGTTTCTGTTGATTTGCTTTGTAAAAGGGGATTTCGGGTAGCTTCTGAATCTGACAAGGTTATCTTGTCTACGAATGGTAGCTTTGTGGGAAAAGGGTACGCTTGTGATGGAATGTTTAAGTTAAGCATTAATAAAAGTTCTAATTCTGCTTATATTGTCGAGTCTTCTTCCTTATGGCATGGTCGGTTGGCTCACTTGAATTATGGTTCTTTAAGGAACATGAAGAAATTGGACTTAATAGATTTTAATAACACTTTGGATAAATGCGAAGTATGTGCTAAATCTAAAATAGTTAAGAAGCCTTTTCCTAGTGTTAAAAGAGATTCTAAAATTTTAGATTTAGTACATTCTGATATATGTGAGTTAAATGGGGTGCTAACTCGCGGAGGAAAAAGGTACTTTTTAACCTTTGTTGATGACTACAGTAGGTACTTATATGTTTACCTATTAAGGTCTAAGGATGAAGCATTTACCATGTTCAAAAAAATATAAGGCAGAAGTCGAAAATCAACTTGAGAAGAAAATTAAGATCCTACGTTCTGATAGAGGCGGGGAGGAGTATTTTCTAAATGATTTTACAGATTTCTGTGAGGAACATGGCTTGATTCATCAAAACTCCGCACCCTACACACCTCAACAAAATGGCTTGGCTGAAAGGAAAAACCGTTCTTTAGGAGAAATGGTTAATTGCATGATAGTTAATGCTAAACTACCTCTAAACTTGTGGGGGAAGCTTTACTCACCGCATGTTATATTCATAATAGGGTGCCTTCAAAAAGGAATAATGTGAGCCCTTATGAATTGTGGAAAGGTAGAAAACCTAATCTTTCATATTTAAAAGTGTGGGGGTGTTTAGCATACTATAGAGTTCCAGATCCTAAAAGGACTAAGCTTGGACCAAGGGCTATTAGAAGTGTATTCGTTGGATATGCTGGAAATAGCAAAGCCTATAGACTTCTTGATTTGTAGTCTAATGTGATAGTAGAATCTCGAGATGTAGAATTCTTTGAAAATAAGTTTTCTACTGATTATGAAGTCATAGATGATGATTCTCAAGGAAATGGTCCAAAAGAACCTTTAGGATTGGAAAGGCATCAACTTATTGATTCTAGAATTTAGCCAATGGAACCTAAAAGAAGCACTAGAGCAAGGAAAGAGAAGGGATTAAATTCAGATTTTATTTCTTCTCAAAGGATTGTGTTTCTTGTTGAAGGTGATAGAAATAATAATGTAATTGACAAGTACCCTATCGTGTTAAATTTGGAGGATGACCCAAGGTCATTTAGCGAGGCTATGTCATCAAGAGATGCATCCTTTTGGAAGGAAGCAATTGATGATGAAATGGACTCAATCATGTCAAATAACACATGGGTACTAGTTGATTTACCCCAAGGTTCCAAACCCATAGGGAGTAAGTGGGTCTTTAGAAGAAAATACAATTCTAATGGTTCTGTTCAAGCCTTTAAGGCTAGATTAGTAGCCAAAGGGTTTAGACAGAAAGAGGGAATTGATTATTTCGACACTTATGCACCAGTTGCTCGTATAACTTCAATCAGAATTCTCATGGCTTTAGCATCCATTCACCATCTTTATGTTCGTCAAATGGATGTTAAGACTGCCTTCTTAAATGGAGACTTGAGTCTACATGGACCAACCCGAAGGGTTTGTCTTACATGGAAATGAAAAGAAGGTATGCAAGTTAGTTAAATCACTGTATGGGCTTAAACAAGCACCAAAGCAGTGGCATGAGAAATTTGATTCGGTTATACTATCTTTTGGTTTCAAGTATAACAGTGCAGACAGGTGTATTTATTCTAAATTCACTACTAACTATGGAGTGATAGTTTGCTTGTATGTTGATGACATGCTAATTTTTGGAACTAATATGGATGGGATAAATGAGACCAAGGAGTATCTATCTTCCATGTTTAACATGAAAGACTTGGGTGAGGTAGATAATATCTTAGGAATAAAAGTAAGGAAGCATAGTGGGGGTTATGCTTTGAGTCAATCTCATTACGTTGAGAAAATATTGACTAAGTTTAAACATCTTGGATTTAAAGAGTTTAGTACTCCTTTTGATTCAAATACGAAATTAGCAAGCAACTCCGGTAGAGCAGTAGCACAACTAGAGTATGCTAGTGCTATTGGTAGTTTAATGTATGCTATGCATTGTACAAGACCGGATATTGCTTTTTTCTGTTTGTAAACTTAGTAGATTTACTAGTAACCCCAGTGTAGAACATTGGAAGGCCATTGGCCGAATCCTTGGTTACCTTAAGAGAACCATGGGATTCACATTGTTCTACAATGATTATCCGGCTGTATTAGAAGGATACACCGATGCAAGTTGGATAACGAGTGTGGGAGATAATAAGTCTACTTCTGGTTGGGTATTTACCCTAGCAGGAGGAGCAGTTTCTTGGGCAAGCAAGAAACAGACGTGCATATCTCATTCCACTATGGAATCCGAATTTATTGCTCTTGCAATAAGTGGTAAGGAAGCAGAATGGATTAGAAACTTATTGTTAGATATAAAGTTATGGCCTAATCCTATGCCTCCTAGTACTGTTTACTGTGATAGTGAAGCCACTTTATCAAGGGCATATAGTTGTACCTATAATGGTAAGTCTAGACATATAAGTCGACGACATGAATTTGTGAGACAATTGATACAAGATGGTGTTATAACAATTGTCTATGTGAAGTCAAGTAAAAACTTGGCAGATCCTCTTACAAAAGCTTTGTCAAGAGAGCTAGTAAGAATGACATCTTATGAGATGGGGGTCAAACCTATTGAAATAATCACCAGTAATGGTAACCCGACCTAACACTAGGAAATGACTAGTCGTAAGGTTTAAAGGGTAAAAAACAATTTACTGATATGTGATTGTAAGTACTGATAAAGTCGAGCCCCTAAATAATGAAGTATTCAGTACTGTCCGTTACGATTTAGAGGTTGAGAGTTTTCTCTTAATGAAGTATGAGACTATTTTGTAATGTGTTCTAGTAGCGGAAACACATAGCATAACTTCACCTATATGAACTTAGAAGTGGTGCCGCTTCTTATGAAAGTTTGGGTTTACTTTCTAGAGAGTTCAGGAAACAGGATAGAGCACAAGGCCATAATAGCGCTAAGTTGACTAAGAATTTCTCGTCGAAGCAAGAAATTTGTATGTGTGCAATAGCTCCGGTTTATAATAAAGAGTAGCTAGTTTAAAGCTAAGGCCACTAGTAACTCTTATAGAACTTTGAGCTATTCGCACTAACGAAAGGTTTAAATCGAAAGATACCTTTATGTATGCATATTAATTTCTCGTATGTCTTGGCTATAGTTAATTTTCAAACTGTTCGTTGTTTTCAAACAAGTGGGGGATTGTTGGGTTTGTGAGTTGAGTTGTTTGAGAAACAACTCACTCTTTTGTCCCACATTGCTTGGAAGTGGGTTTTGAAAAGGGTTTATAAGGGCAAAAGTGCTTTTACTTTATACTTGGTAGTAAGACTAGAGTGTGCTAGTCCTCATACTACCCGCGTGCGGGTGCGCGGGTTTAGGCACGTTTTGGCGCGTTATTAGGCGCACTTAGCACTTTGCAGGCTTGCCGCGGTCGCGAAAAAAACGTGATTTATTTTTAGAAAACTTTTTGTATTTTTTAAATAGTTTTATTGTAAAGGTGTGTGATTTATTTGAATTTTGATTTATTCAAAAATTCATTTCTGGCAGTTATTTTTTAACTGTTACAACTGTTTTGATTTCCCAACATTTGTGTCTGTCCAAAATTCATACCTTGTCTGATTTTTATAAATACTTGATTTTCAGTTCTTTCAAGATACTGATTTTGAAAATTTCGAAGTCTTTTCTTTCTGCAAATTTGATTTCAAGTATGCTATGCATTGTACAAGACCGGATATTGCTTTTTTCTGTTTGTAAACTTAGTAGATTTACTAGTAACCCCAGTGTAGAA